>VXBC01008689.1:28453-145231 GCA_013399945.1 Ploceus nigricollis | reverse complement strand
GGCTGCTCGTCGCGGGAGCGCTCTGACAGCACCTGCAGGACAGCGCGGGCACTCGGAGCCGGGAAGGGGAATAAGGTAACAAGCGGATTTACCTGGGTCCGGAGAATTTTTGGCCCCGAGTCCCTGAATCCGCGCCCTCAAAATAGAGAGCAAGTCAAGCAGCTCCTTCGGCAAAAGCCAGCCGGCAGGCACGCACGCACCGCACACACACGCACAGCCCACACACACGCACACCGACACACGCACAGCCCGCACACATCCTCCGCACACGCCGCACAGACGCACACATCACACATCACACACATGCACAATCTGGCTCTGGGAGCAGCGGTGCTGCAAATCCTGATCCGGCGTCAGCATCGATCCCCCGNGCGCTGGGCTCTCCGCCCGATCCCCGTCCGTCGCGGCCGCCGCCTCCGCCCCGGCGGCCGCCGGCAGCACGATCCCGTCCCCGCTGCCCGTCCCGGGGCTACGGCGCACCCGGCTGCCCGGCTTCCAGTGCCTGCTAGCATCTTAAACCGGGGGACACACGGACTGACAGCAAACCCTCCCCGCTGCAGCGGCGCCCCCAGCCCGCGCTCCCCGCGNCCACACACACGCACACCGACACACGCACAGCCCGCACACATCCTCCGCACACGCCGCACAGACGCACACATCACACATCACACACATGCACAATCTGGCTCTGGGAGCAGCGGTGCTGCAAATCCTGATCCGGCGTCAGCATCGATCCCCCGCTCCGGCTGGAGCAGCCCCCTTCCCAAACTACCGTGCCGAGCTCTGCCCACCACATTGGTGTTCTACACGTTCAGGGAAGTTCAACACCTTACACCAAACCGGGCTGTCAGGCAGCGGCAGTCCCAATCCCGAATCCCTGCACCCTCTGGAATGCTCCCCCGAGTCCTGAACAGCCAGATTTAACCACATCTAACACCATCATTCCCACTGGCTGGATTAGTCCTACTGCCCCATTGAAATGTTGTGGTGTAGCGTTTGGCTGCCTTTAAAAAAAACAAGATATTGGATCTGGGTTATTGTGACTTTGCTTAAGCTCCATGCCCTGGGCACAGATCTGTGTGATGGGAAAGGATGGCTGCTCTTGGTCTCTACCTAAAGGTAAAACTTTGGGTTCACACTGGGGGGAGGGGACAAAAAGGCACTCTACAGGGAAATTTTGAAGTGCTAGAAGGGCAGGGTGCATTATTGCCAGATTCTTATAGGGTATTCTATGCACTTTACTTAGTCTCTAGAATGTAAAGGTTTGCTGCCAAAAGAGTTCTGAAATTGGCAAAAGTGGTACTGTCATCTTGTGGTATTCTTTAGCCATTATGTATCAGAGTCCACATTTTAGGAGCAGCAGAAATGTACTGTCTATTTTTATCTCTCTTCTTGATGCTGGAAAAGGTACCATCCTGCAGCAGCCAGCACAGATGCCTTTGCAGCGCTCCTGAACAGGAATAGTGCTGGAGTTTGCATTTGGGATTGAAGCATTTGCAGCTTCCCTGTCTAAAATTTGGAGAGGTTGTGACAAGAGCAGGAGAATCCCACACTGGAGCACGCTTTTGGTGTGGTGCTGTTTGAATTCCAACAAGATTGGGATTCTGAAATGCACTCAGAGCTGCTTCATTCTGACTCTCTTTATCCAGCTGAATTCAGGAGCAAAAATTACTAAGATCAGGAAAGATCTGTGTTGCAGATCTGCTGTTTTACAATACTAAAAAAAAAAAAAACAGATTATTATTCTGTGAGATTTTTTGCTTGTTTTCTGCTCTAAACATGAGGATATGGTGTTTGGGGACCAAAACTGGACTAGTTACAGGCTGTTGCAAATCCTGTTTTCAGCTCTTTCTAGCAGACTGGGGGCATGAGCCTAAAAAAAGAAGGTAAAAGGAGACCCAGGTTGATTTTTTTTTTTGTTTTATTATTTTCAGAAGGAAGCATATTCACACACACCTGGCCCACACTGGCACTACACAGGGGCACATAAGGCTTCTGTAACCTCCGTTCATCACATCTCACCTGAGCAGCCCAGCACAGCACTGCCAGCTCTCACAGGGCTTGTTCCAACACACAGCAAAAATGAAGGCACAAGTTAAGTCCAGTGCATTTTTCCCTTGTCTCAGAGTGTACATTTGTTTTATGTCCATGAGTTTCAGTCAGGCACAGCTCTCTGGTGAGCAAGGACCATGTCCTGGAATTGGTTTATGAAGCAACATGCACTGTCCCACTTGCTTGTGTTTACTAATATGTGGGAAATGTGTTTGTGGCACTGCTGATGCTGCCTTGGAAGGGAGAGCGTACGCATGGCATGCCTCAGCAGTAATTACCAGATTCGTGTGGGATGGAAGGAACAGCATGTTAGGGGATTGCAACAGTAATAAGACACAGAGATGATACTGATTCTATTACACTGCGAATGCATGCATATAATAACCATGGTTGTAGGAGGAGGAACAAGGATTAAAAAAAAATAATAGTTTCAGCTTTTTATTTAGGAACAAAGTCCTGATTTCTCAGCATGCCTGAAGTGTTTTATAATCCCTTCAATTAAAAACAGAGTATAAAAAACCAGCTTTTTTCCTCCACCTGTTTTAAGGCCTTTTTATTTTATATGTTGAATGGAGGAACATTTCCAGTCTATGACTACCTGGGAGCCTCCAGGGATGAAAGGCCAGGAGGCAGGTTGGTACAGCAGCCCATGAGAGCTTGGGGAAACTCAAGGTTATGCCTGATTTGTAAGCATTGTGGAGGTCCCAAATATTTAGCTGTGTTCCCTCAATGCTCCTTTTTGTGCAAAGTCATGAAGACTCAATACAGATGCATAGATTGTGAGACTTAATAGAACCATTGTGGCTTTTGAATCTTGCATAACCCAAGCTATCAGCTAAATTTGAATTAATTCCTGTTCAAACTAGATCATACTTCATAGGAAAAAGAAAAAAAATGAAACCCAATAACATAGCCAGGCATATTTTAGCAATTGCCTATGGTGAAAATCTGCCATCGTGTTCGGTAAATTGTTCCAATAGGTTTCATCCCCCACAGGTAAAAAACTGGGTTTTCTCTACAACTCTGCATCTAACTGTCTTCAGTTTGAAATGTTTATCCTTGTAATATCCTTGTCTGCTGGCTTAAGAGCCCTTAATTATCCCCTACCTGTTTCCCGTGGGGACACTCCCAGACAGCTGCAGAACAAGTATGAACTGAATACTTGCCTGGTGCCAGCCTTAACCTGCTTCAAACAGTCTGTTAGTCCTGTGCTCTTCCATACACCAGTGCAGCTCTTGGCTCCTGCACGGTCTTGAAGCCACCACTTTATCTGTCTGCTGGCAGGGGAAAAAAAAGCCAGACCACAGCTTGAAGCATAAGCACATAAAATTTGGCACAGATCATTACCCTTCCTGCCTAGTGCACATCATGCTGTTGTCCTTCTGGGAGAGTAAATATCAAGGAGAAGAAAAAGTCTGGAAAAATGTGGAGATAATTTTCTTTCTTCACATTATATCTGCAGGTGGATGCTAAACACTACTTACACATCTTTACCTATGAATTTTTCTGGGTTTGCTTCTCTGTATATAAGTGAAGGAACAAACATATCCACCAAGTCTTATGGAATAAAGACATGAAGGCAGCAAGAAACACAGCAAAAACTCAGTGAATTGGATGGAAGACAGGATATAAGTTTTACTGATCATTAGAATCTATTAAGGTAGCCTGGATGTTGCTGGAAAGTAAAGTGTTTATTCATATAGTATAAGTAGAAGCCACTATTGCTTTCTGTGAACACAACATGATGGCTGATGCATTAAAACAATGGGAATTTGTAAATGTAGGTATTTGCTGATCTCATATGTTCCTCATCCTGTAATCCTGAACTGCATATGAGATGCCTACTCCATGTAAGCCTTTAGGATTCTGAGATAATCATCACTGCTCTCCAGTAAGTACCTTATATTTTTGCTTTCTCTGTGCATATGTGTGTCTCTTTGTAGCTGGAGATATTCTACTTCCATAACTATGGGAGTCTTTTTTGGAGTCTTTCCTATACTGTAAAGTGAATTTTTGAGCCTCACTTAAAAGGAATTCTTAAGGAAATAAACAGTTTCCAGATTTAGCAGTGAACAGTATGCAAAATAATTGTTGCTTGTAATCCACGGTTTTATGTCATCCGGCAGCACTGGAAAGTGCTGTAAAGGACAGGATGAAAGAGTCTCTGTCTTCCACTTTCTTCGGGCAAGGAATGAGCAGGGGATGGTGAAGGAGGGTGAGCAGGAGAGGCAGGGAGGAAGGAGATGCAGGGACGGCAGCCTGTGCCCTCCATGGCCCTGTGTCCATCCTGGGCTGCCCAGCAACAGCCGACTGGAGCCACACGTGCCGAGAGAGGCAGAGGAGGGAGACCTTTGGGATGAAGCCTTGGTGGAAGGAGAGCTGCTGGATGAGCCAGTTTGAGGGCAGAGGGGCACTCCAGACTGGGTGGTGTCTACTGATTTGCCTTTTGCTGGCAATCAGTGATTGCCTGTGCCATCAACTGTAAGCAATTTCTCTGTTTTCCAGATGTGCTTTTTAGCTCCATTTCTCCCAACCATGCAAACATATGGAGAGCTGGCCTACTTCAGAATAATGTTCACTGACACTTCATGACTACCTATTGTATAAATGAGGGAATTTAATGAACTATGACTTAAAATTAGTGTGCTTTCTAACTCTTCCCTCAGTTTTTGCTTCCTTCAAGGACTCAGACCCTGGCCAAGGTTACACATTTTTGAGACCTAACTGCAAAATGATTTTTTTTGCAAGGAGACTACATCATGATTTGTTTCAATATATCTGGGGTAATCTGTTTTATAACAGCATACTGTGATTCTACCCTGGTGGTACAAACTGCAGCAGCAGAACTACCAGTTTCTGATTTTTTGTATCATTAATCCTGACTGTCTTAAGAAGAGAATTTAGTGTGTTTTAATGGCAGTAATATTGGTTTCAGCAGGAAATGTGATAGAGAAGCTGTCTTTCAGAAGGCATCCCTGGTAGCCTGTGCTTTGGGGATACTGACAGACTCACCACTGTGCAATTAAGAATTGATCATTAGTTTAGATTTAGCCCAGGTTTTTTCTTTCTTGCCTAGAAAAACAAATATCCACTCCCCGAGTACACTCACACCTTTTATCATAGGACCCAGCAAAGCACTGTGAGACAATATTTATGGATGTCTTCATCCTATTCAGGAAAGTAGTATGTCTGATCCAAAGCCCTTTGGTGTCAGTGGAAGGACTCCGACTGATTTCAGTGGGATTTGGATCAGATCTTTGAACAAATGCTTCGCTTCAAAGCCAGCACTTAGGTTTTATTGAGTGGTTTAAATATTTTTGGAAGTGCTTTGTTTCATCATGTCAACGGGTCTTTTTCTCTGATAGGAACAATGAGATGAATCTTCCTGATGATAGATATTCTGTGCTGGCATTGCTGAGCAACAAGAACAAAAAAAACCAAACAAAAAAAAAAAAAAAACAAAGCCAAAAAACAAACAAACAAACAAAAAAAGAGAATTGTGGGATTTTGTTTTCCCATCCTTAAAACAACAATGGATCTATTATTTATTGTGTTTCAAATGTGTGTCTACAGTAATTTTTACCACTACCATTTACAAGTACATTTTTTCAGCTTTCCTCGGAGTCATAATCTATGTGTTACATACTGTCAATGTTTTTAACTGGAAATGTCCCATCATGCAAGCACAAGTGCACACAAGTGGTTTTAGTGATTTGGAGAGTCTTGTTTAAATTATTGTGTCTTCTTGCCTTCCTTCAGTGGACAGGGGGCTCATATTTGCATAATGCTGTTGATGTATGGGTATGATGAACGTTCACTGTTGAAAGTCTGGTGAGCTATGTGAGAAGTTTTTTCCCTTTAGTTTTTAGTAGTAAAAGGAACATAATGAAATCTCTCCATATCATCATTTTTATGGCAGTGAAGTTGAAAGAATACAAATTCCACTGTGCTAATGACATATCTAGAAATATGTGAGGAGCAGGAGCAATGGGAGAAATTCAGTCCTGGGCAGAGGGCCAGCCTACAGTGATTCATCATGAAAGCCCCCAATTAAGACCTCAAAACAGGGCTTAAGTGAGACTTCAGTGCCCTATGCCTTGAGCTGTCTTTCTGCAATAGTGGGAGAAAGTTCCTCCAAATGAATTATTCATCATAAATAATGCATTCTATTAGTTTTGCTTATTTTTCTTGATTCCTTGAATTTATTTAATTGAAATTACTCACCAAATAATTTCTATGAATAATCATGGCCTGAGGATTATTTTTGAGCAGTTCATGGTGAGCATTTCATATTCCACACTCAGAATGAAAGCTGTGTCATTGAGTTGTCATTATGCACAGAGGTCACATAGTTCTGGTTTTGCTTCAGAAAAAAATGAGATGTACTCATCTGTAGAAAAGAAATAGCATTTTTTAAGACTCCATGTGTTCCCAAAAGGTCCTTCCATTAAGTTCATTCCATGAGATGTTTGTGAATAGTTGCCCACTGAAGAAAGAATTGGGTAATCATTGGCTTTTGTTTTTCACCTAGTTTCTAAGAGGAATGTAATTCTGCATGTGCACAGGGTGTGGGCACTGGCAGCCAGAGGGGGTGAATAATTTCCATTGGTTTGGCTGCTGCTGAGCAGTGTTCCCACAGCCTCAGGGCTGTCTCACCAACATTCTGCCTCCACCGGTGGGCTGGGGAGGAGGAGGGTCTTGGGGAGAGCACACAGCCAGGGCAGCTGGCCCCAGCTGGCCAAAGGGATATTCCACACCCCGAGATGTCTGCTCAGCACTAAAAGTTAGGAGAAGGAGGACATTTGTTACAAGGATGTTTGTTTTCTGGAGCAACCACTAATGAAGACCTGCATCTCAGGAAGTGGCTGGACAGCACCTGCTGAGAATAAATCTTTTGTTTTCCTTTGCTTCCATGTGCAGCCTGTCGCTTTGCTTTAGTAAACCGCTTTTGCTTTTATCTTGAACCCACATGTTTTTCCAATGATAAAAGATTTAATTCTCTGATAATTAAATACTTCAATTTTTGAGTAAAGAAAAACATACCCTGCTTTTCTGCAGTCTTTTCCACATCACTCTAGCCAGAAACTTCACTGTCTCTGAGCAGTAATAATTTACCTGAAAAATACCCTATAATATTTGTCTTGTGGTGGCTGGTTGTACACATGCTGACTTTGAAGCATGATGTATAACTGCAAGTGGCATGAAACAGAATTGATGAGACAATTAGAACTTGTGTGAATGGTGGCTGCATTAATTTGTTGGGAAGAATCACTTATAAAGTATTTCAAATTCCACAGAAACCTTAAAATTTATTTGGCATCTGAAGTAGCTCCCTGAGTTGTTATTGCACAAGGCACAATATAAACATACATAAAATCCTGACCTAGACTTCAGCCACAGACAAATCTCCCTTTGGCTTCATGAGGTGGCCAGGATTCCAGCTGGCTTCTACCCTGGGGAGTTACACACAGACACACAGATCTTGAGTATCTAGTACGATGTTTTATGGTGAGGTATAGGTGCTTGGGTAGAAAATAGGCATAGTCAGAATCTCCTCTGCTATTGACAGCGGTCAAACTCTGATGGTGCTTAAAACTGCTTGATGTCAAAACTTCTAACATCACTGTTTACCTGGCCTTGGAGTTGCTTTCCTGGCTGTCCTCAGAACCGTCTCTGGCTTGATGGACTCATTCCAAAGCAAATCAGAAATATGCCAAACGTGCACATTAACTGAAAGGACAATAGGAAGGGAAGGAGTTAGTTAGAATAATACCTCTGCTGTATTGCAGTGATTGGGATCTGGATGCTGAAGATATTTAGTCATCTGCTTTCCAGCCTAAATGCCAGGGGATGGTAGGGGACTCCTGAATCTGTGGAATAGTCGGTGGATGAGTGTGTGCCCAAATGCTGCACAGCATGGACTTTATTCTTTGTGTGGTGCCTTTCCAGCCCATGAGATTCCATGTGAAGTGGAACAGCTTTGGCCTGAATATGAAGTGTGTGTATGCATTCCATAGCTCTTGTGGCATTTCTTTCCATTCCAAAACATATAATTTTTGAACAACTGCCCATCCTTTCTATGGCCTCTTTTTTATCATCTATTAGTCTTTTTCCTGTAAAGCAATAAAATTCTTTGCACAGCAGGAGATTTTTATGTCCACTGTGTGCCTGAGCAGCAAGTAAAGCTGGGAGGAGAAGAGGATAGCTCAGTTAGCCTTGGTAATCAACTGTGCCTTGGAATCTGGAAAATCCATTTGCACACATATTTGGTCAGAGTGTTTTTGCTTTACAACCACTACACTTGTTAGCATTTGAGCTTTCTGATTAGAAATATTGTTGCATTTGCACACAGAAGTGTTTGGCTTTATTGTTTCTAACTGGTGTTACTGATGCACTTAGAATTCTATAGAGCTGAGGACCCTCCTTTGCATGTATTTATTTATGACCTGTCCAGTGGTCCAGATCATCTCAAGTATATGCACTTCAATACCTTCCTTTTTAGAGATGTGTCTTTCAGAAGCCTCTCTTGCCTTATGACTACTACCTTTGTCTTTTGACAATTTTTTTGTAGTAATACAAATATCTTAAATATCTTTTCTTTTGACAGAATACTTAAACATCAACAGCTAACAGGTGTCATTTGGCAAATCACAGCTTACACGGTACCTGTAGCAGAATTGGGCTCATAGCAGATGCAGTGCACCTACGAGTTTCTCACCCCAAAAATTCTAGTTGTTATTTTTTATCCTTTCTGCTATTAAAATTTGTATTCAGTATTAGTATTTTGATACTGCAGGAACATCTGATAGCATCAGTCATGAACCAGCCCTCGTTGTATTCTTGGCTGTTTTGCTTATCTCTTTCTTTCTCCTCTAGAGTGCAAATATAACTGTGAGGAGGGGGTCATATCATTTTTGTTCCATACCTTAAGAGCTTTTGTAATATGAAGGCTTAGATCTAGAATTATAATTGTGTGGGATGCTGTATGCACAAGCAGAATGACAGCACTTGCCAGGTAGCTTACAATGATGTAGTGAGAATTTCGTTATTTTTTAAACTCAGTGTGGACATAAAAGATGCACCTATTTCTGAAAGATAGGTACAATTAGACTGACAGGCTTCTTCTTGTAGTATGTCAGGCTTCTTGTTGGTGTCATTTAAAATTGCTGAAACTCAGTGTTGCCACTCCCTCCCTTCTTCCATTCCCTGAAATGAGGCTTATACTGGAAATGCTGACAAGAACCTTATCATTTGAGATGGCACCATGCACAGCTTTAAATACTGGTTATAAATGTTAATGCATTATCTGAATGATATTTTTTCCACATGTAGGCAGCTCAGGATAGAGTCTCAGTAATAAATTTAACGAGTTCAGGGGGAAGATGCAGTATGCTTATGTGAGTATTACAATGATTGGCATTTTTGCAAACAGCATATGATAAGTGGTGCAATTTTATTTTCAAAGTTTAATCAATAGAGAGTTCTTTGATATTGCCATGTACTTTGCAAATAGATGCTTCCTTGGGATGACAGCAAAACAACTTCTGTTTCATGGTGTGTTTACACTTAGGATTTAATCAATCTGCTTTAGTGATTGTCATAAATTTTGATATTCCAAAAATTAAATAGGGGCTATAAAATAATTATGCTTCGTGGTGGCATCCTCTTGCTGCTAGCCTGGGTCATCTGGCTTCACAAATGTTGAAAAGGGCTCAAAGTCCATCACTGCGCCAATTACAAGAGAATGGGCTGTGTACCAGTTTATTCTCATTTATTGTAAAACCACACCAGCTGTTGTAGAGGAAATTGAGGTGGATCTTGAAGAGCTTAAGAAGGACTTTATGAATGTCTTGTGTTATCTTTTGGGAATGAATTTCCTATCAGATAAGAGGAGGCAGAAACGACCCCCATATTACACTGCAGCCTCCCCTGTAATTTTGATCCACATGGGTCACAGAAGTGGCTGAAGCTCCTTCTGTGTGAGCACAGTGGTCCAAACCCCCCAGAGTAGCTCCTTCAGTGAGCCCCAGCACCAGCACTGGCACTCCCCAGGGAGGCTGAGAAGAGCAGAGCATCCCTGGGCTTTCTTTGGGACATTTCAAACCAGCACAGAGGACTTTGGGGGATTCCCACTGCTCTGGGTGAGTTTTGTTCTTGCTGAGCAGAGCCTGATGGGCTGTGTCTCTTTAGTTCTTGGAAAGAACAGTAGCACTGGAAAACTGAAGTTGGAAGATCATTTCACAAGCATTTGAAGGCTGACCATGTCCACATGGAGCTGTGGTGCCAGCCCAGCTTGTCCTCCCTATTGCAGCAGATATTCATGCTGGCCCCACAGGAGCAGTCCTAGGGAAGCCTGCCTGGAACAGTGTTAACAATTGATTGGATGTGGCAGCTGAAGGACACACACCATGAACTCAGAGATAACCTTTGGCAGGGGATTCTCTCTGACACTCGCATCCTCTCTGATAAAAATACAGCAACTGGTAGGCATTTGGGAAATGAGGAAGCTTGAGCCTTTCAGGTGATTTAACCTGAATGTAGCAGAGTGCCACGAGCACTGAGGCAGAACCTCCAGAGATGGCAGTGGGAGATCTGTGCCAGGCACCACTGCAGGGAATGACCCAGTGGGATCCTGATCTCAGCACAGAAATTCCTCCAGAGCCATGAGGGGTTTTGGCAGGCTGACAACAGCATAAGATCAGGGTGTATGTGTGCTGTGCATACCTGATGAGTTGTTGTAGATGCCTGTGAAAAAAAATTGGTCTTTGAATATTTGTTTTTAACACTTTTTACTTGCAGCAGGAAGACACAGTTTCAACATCAAGATATTGAAGCTTCAGCCAGAGTTCCACTTATGTTCATACAAAGATTCAAGAGAATGTCCTAGAGAGAGCAAAGCAATTTTACTCCTTTTTATACAGTTTTGTTTTGTGATATATGTATGTGTGTGAGCTCTGTATGTGCAAATATATACATGTAAGTATGTACATCTGTTTGTTTAAATAACAGGTGTTGTGCTTCGCTGTCCCCTAACCAACATCAGTTGCTGTGCTGCCTTTGTAAATATGCTGTAATGACTGATTCTTTTGCCTTCTTTGTGCTATCTTAGCTTATGCTGAATAGCAGCTTTAATTGGGATAGCTGAGCTCAGTGCATTTGCCTTTGGAATTGGACACTTTTCAGTGCAAAGAGAGGGTACCACAGACTGACTCTTCTGCCTTTATCCTCAATCAAAACTCCATTAAATCAGGCCTATAGTTTGTGGCATTCTCCCTGGGACATTCTCCCTTGCATTGAAATCCATGGGAAAGGCTGGAGACTTCGTTTTAAGGTTAATTAGATCCTGAAAAGAATTAACTGGATTTGTTTTCTCTATATTTTTTCTCCTATTTTTAAGAAACTTTTAAGTTACCTTTATCTTTGTTGGTACATTCAGATATATTTTTCCCTTTATAGGAAGAGTTTTATGTACTTTTGAGTTTATTAAAAGCCATTTTGATAGATAGATTCTAATTCTCATTTTAAACAAAAATGAGCATAGTGCTTGACATTGTGTTAAAATCTAGCCATCAGATATTACTATATATTAATGTGAGTTGTACAGTTTATTTTTGTTTAACTGACTGTTAACATTATTCACTGCTTAAGCACTAAATGTGAATTTGTTTTTCAGTTGGCTACACTGTGTTTAGAAAATAAAAGAACAAATAGTTCAGGGCATAACCATTCAAAAATTCTTTGGTGAGGGTGGCAGTTTCAGAAACCAATTTTTTAAAATTTTATTTTCAGGTTCCCATAATGAATCTGGTGTGGACCCTGCTGCTGACTCAGAAAGGTAAATACTCTCCTTTGGCTTTTGGCTGCATGAAAACATTTCTGTATAGATATGATAACAGTATGATATCTGTTTCTGTATCAATAACAATAGTTAAGTGACCTGCCTGTGGGCCAGCAAAAAAATCCCCTCTATGCCCCTAAAGAGGGTTCCCAAAGCCTGCCTGACACTAACAGCAGGGACAGTCTCCTTGTAGAAGACCATGCAAGGTTTGAGGCAGGAGAAAACTGTAGGCTGGAGTCAGTCTCATAACTTTCTTCTTTTTGTTCCTGAAAATAGAGCTATTTATCATGTTTACCCTTCAATGTCAATATACATGAAGAATGGAATGTGTTGTAGGAGGGAGGAGGGAGATATCATCTTGTTCTTTTACTCAATTTTAGATGAATTGATTTTGCAGGGGAGTCAATTTGTATTTGTAGTCCTCCTCCCCATTCCAGGTTTCCTTGTGTTGCATTCACTTCCACCCCTTTCTCCCACATCTCTTCAGAAAATAACTGGGTTCTCAGTTATTTTTAGTAAAATTCAGTTCTCTTAAGCCTTAGCAATAATCCAGGCAGGAGGGGTTTTGAGCAAGTTCAAGAAAGGCCCTGTAATGTCAGCATAATAACATGGCTCTTCTCATTCTAATGGCATTCCTTGCTCCTTGTTAGATTAAAGAAGTTTTCTGTGACTTTTTTCCTGTTGCTGTACAACACACTTCAGTCATGAAATGGCAATGTTCTCCATGGAGTGCAGGATTTTCTTCTTGATTCTTTTCTTCTGTTCTTATGATCTCTTTTTTCTCATCTTAGCTCTGGCTCTTGGTTTTATATCTGTTGTACTGAATGTAAAATGCTTGGAAAGAGCAGGAATGAACAGAGACCGACAAGGCAGACTTCTGATCAATCATGTCACACCAAAATATATTAGTAAAAATAGTAGTCAGACTGGAAGAGGCACAGAGGAGGGACTGCTGTGGGAATGCTGAAGAAAAGTGGGGTAAACTCCAGTTTTAGAGTGTGGTTTGGAGATCCCACTCTTCTGTCATGTCTGATACCCACAAACTCTCCTGTTACAGACCCTCAAAGCCACAGTGTGGTGATTCCCAACAGGGCAAAGACAAAGGCAGGCAAGGAGAAGAACACAGGTCCTTGCATTTTTCTTGGTGTTTTAGTGCTCTATTTACATGATCACCCACTGGGTTCAGCACTAATGACCCACTGGAGGTGCTGAATGAATGAAGCCATACAATCAGTCAAGCTTAGCTTCAGAAATTATTGGGACCGTTACTAGATCTTGGAGTTTTACTTGTCCATCCCAGCTGAGTTTCACTCTTATGAAATACACTGAGGCATTTCACACCTGCTGTCACCTTAGAGTTCTTCAATACAGCCTCATTTGATGCTGCTTCAGGCATCCAAGAACATCTGGAGACTCACTGATTTCAGCCAGCTTGCAGAACATCCTCAAATCCTGTCATTCCTGCTCTCATAGCTTTGGGGTGCTGCAGTGTCAAAGCAAGCAGGAATCAGTTGACACAAACAGACACAAACAGATTAACTGGAAGTGCAAAGCACTGAGGCATGATTGTTCACAGTTAACTAGTGAATTTTAATGGAAGCTGAGTCATGGATTCCCCCTGTGGCTTTGAAATTACCTATAAAACAAAGTACTGGGTTTATTTGACATTCAAAGCAGAACTACATTTGGTATCTGTGCTCAGGAACCTTGACAATGGCTCAGAAGCCCCTTGCTCTGAGCAGGGGAAAACACAGAATAGGGTGGTCATTGCTCCAAGTGTAACTATCAAGTGAAAGTTTCCTTGATGACATTCATAGCAGAACACAAGAGCACAAACCCAATCTCCTTTGAAAGATAATTTGTTTTTGCAGATGTTGGAAAACAAGTTGGTTATTTGTTGTTTGGATTCCATACAAGGGAGTGTCTGATTAGGAGTTGCTTTTATGCTAAGAAAGTCAAGATGTTTTATGTGATTGCTTAGAGTCAGAAGAAAGCTGTATTAACAGTCCTTAGCAAGTAATGGACCTAAAGCCATCCTTTTCTGGCACCTCCCAAAAGCAGTATTTTACCTTGCTAACTGGCAAAATGCCATCTGAGCCGGCCAGCTGAGGCAGGCAGACAAATACTGTGGCTGGGTTCATCTAATGTGTTGAGGTCAAATCTCCTGGAAGGCAGTGTAACAGAGGTGCTGTGTCCTGAGTTTCTGAGGCTTCACCTGCTAATTGGATAGACTGTCTCTGCCTTAGTGCTGATCAGAGTTAATGCCCAAGATCAAAAGATAGCTCAATGAAGATAAATTTGCAGCATGAGAGAATTTGTCGTGTATTTAAGTTACTGAAATACAGAATAAGAAGAGCACTGGTATTATGTAGGTGTGTGTAAGAGTGTTGTGAGGCAAGATCCTGAGGCATTCGTGGAATCTGAACAGTTGGACATGGGGTTTAAAGAAAATTAAGTGTCCTAATTTGTGTTTGAAGTTATAAGCTCTTCCCAATATATTAAAATTTCTCCCTCAAATTCTCTAGAAATGATCCCACATCCCTAGAACATACCATAGGACTTTCTGATTGCTGTGGAATCTTTTCACCACCATAAAATATTGTAAAACTGTTTATAAACTGAGATAAAACTGGTTCTGCAGGCCATATTCTGTGATACAGGGAATTCTGACTGCAACAAAATCAGAGGAACTCCTGCCACACAGGTGTAGGAATGGGGAAGCACAGTGTTTGGGATACTATTCCTTCTTTTCCAGTAGTCAGCCAAGTTTCTCCAAACCCCTTTCCTGCTATTCAGACACTTTGGGATATATGGCAGGTGAAGGCTTTTGAAATAGAGTGAAATCTAACCTGGAATCATGGAGGAGCTTTATTTAAACCAGGTGTATGTACACACAAACTTCCTATGCCAACAACCTCCTTTTTTTCCCATAGGAAAAGAAATATTTTCTCTAAATTTGCAGCCAATACACCCTGTTTGCATGTGTTACACTTTCAGGGCATCAAACAGTGATCAGGCTAAGGCTAGAGGGGGCTAAAACTTTCTTTCTGCTGCAGAACATTCTCGTGGGGTGTAAGACAACGAGGAAACACGGAGACTGCTGAGAAGTTCTGTACAGGTAGTGCTCACCATCCTCTGAAGGGCAGAAGAATGGTTATGCAGAGGATGAGAGCCACTGTTTAAGGTAGCTAGAGCCAAGCTAGTGTCCACCAGGAGCATATTGTGGTGTGTGTGTTCTGCTGCTTCATTAACAGCTCTTGGTGTGCCTCCAGTGCTCTGACCTTTGATGTCCTGTGAGCATGAGGATGCTTTCAGTTTTTTGCCTCATCTGCTTCTTCCTGGTCAGGTGGCCTGTAGCAGACACTGACCACAATGTCACCCACCATGGGCTGCCCTCTGGTCCCGACCTGCTGTCAGCTGCCTTATCACCTGCCCCAAGGCACAGACAGCTCCATGTGCCCCAGCTGCTCTCTCACATCAAGGGATCTCTTCCGATTTAATGTCCTGTCCTGTACTTCCTGAAGATCCATCCATGGCAGCCCTCCATGGCAGCTGACCACTCCC
This sequence comes from Ploceus nigricollis, assembly GCA_013399945.1. Taxonomy (NCBI): domain Eukaryota; kingdom Metazoa; phylum Chordata; class Aves; order Passeriformes; family Ploceidae; genus Ploceus; species Ploceus nigricollis. The sequence continues at coordinate 129,777 of VXBC01008689.1, read as the reverse complement.
TTTCTTACAGCCTCTTGCACCACATTGCTGTGATGCCAGAGAGATCACAGCCCACCCCAGAACTTTTGTGTTTGTCCCCTGTAGTGTACAGGCACTGCGGATCATTGTGAGCCACGATGAACCAGCACCATGCTTTGCACCCTGCCCAGACACACCTGTCTAGCAGCAGGGCAGGTGCAACAGAGGCCAGCCAGCCCCAGAAGGACTTCTTGACTTGGACAGCTCCACTGAAGCAGTTGAATTGAGGAGCAGACACTTTCTCAGTGGCTTAGACACCTGCCCCAGCACTTTGGTTACGCTGTCCTGCACTTGGGCAGGTGTGTGAGCCCTGCTGCCTGTTGATGTGGTGTTTTCAGGTGTACCAAGAGCACAGGATTTAGCAAAACCATGACCTGAGCCCTCAGTGCAGCACTCATTAGCAGCAGGCTCAGCCTTTGGCTCTGCCTGATGCATACTAACAACTTGTTTTCATCCTTCCAGGCCATGGGAACTGCTGCGTCCTCAGCCACTCGTCCTGTGGGGTGCCCGGGGCGCTGGGGCAGCACCCAGGGGACGTCGGAGGTTTTGGTGGGTTACAGGTGATCCCATGTACAAGGGGAAAAAGGGAAACTATCACTTGTTCAGAAGACTGTGCACAGGATTTATGATAAGTAAGATTTTGCTGTTTTTTTCTCTTAGTGTGCAGGCACTTTTTCACAAGTTCTCTGCTGCCTCGGGTTGAGACAGGATGCCCTTTATGCTGGCAATATGATGGTATGGGGCTGGCAGCCTTCCTTTTTCACAGCCCTACACTAAATGCAGGGCAAGCAGGCAGGGGAAAATAAATCTGAAAAGGGAGAAGGTTGTGCTGTTCTAGTTTCCCTTCCCCTCTTTTCTGCTTGCTCTTTTCCTCAGGTCTTTTGCCATGCTATAAAGCCATGCTATTTATGCCATGCTGTAAATGCAGGTAAAAGCCTCCAGTCTCGATGAGCAAAATGAAGAGAGCCACGGGCTCAGGCAGTGCGTATCTACTCTAATTTCTCTTTTCTTTCTTCTAGTAATCCAGACAAGACTTGCATGTTTTCTGCTCCATTCTTTGGGTCAAGAATACACTGGTTAATAGCCAATTATTTCATACCCTAAGGAAATTTTGGGAAAGAAGTTCCTGGGAAGAGTCAACTTGTTTTGGGAAATGAGACTAATATTCAGTGAGATATTTCCCTTTGCTCTCCTTTGCAATACTGTCCCATCTCAGCACAAGGCTGAATTTATTGCTGTAATAGCTGTGATACAGACAAAGCATAATTGTTTCCCAGAGTTGGTTTTTGGTTTTTTTCTTGTTTTTCACAAAAAGTGAAGTCTTAGCCAGGACACTACAGCAAAAATTTCCGTTAGGTAATTAAATTCTCCTTATTAAAATTTTCCCTTTCAAAATCTGTTCCAAACTACTGGTTGCTTTTCCTTTGAGCACTTTTAAAGGGTGAATTCACTTTAAATTCACAGCTTTCCAAATTCTGAAGCCTGCTGAAATTTTCCTGGACTGCCTAAACCAGAATGTGCAGTTACAGCTGAGATAGCTAAAGGTACATTTTTGCATGTTTAATTGTTGTTGTTTGTATTCTTGTTTAGACACAACTCATGTAGACTCAGTCTATGACTAGCCTAAGTAAACAAAATTATTTGCATAGGAAAAACAAGCATTATTTAAAACTACTTTTTAGTACAAGTAGCATAGAGCATGAATAAATTCAATTTGTGTATCAAGGGCTGTACATGTACAAAAATCCAATAGTGAAAAAATAGGCTGAAAGATAATCTGAGGTGAACAGTCTGAAACAGCAACCCAGAACAGATGATCCACAGTCTGCAATTTATTTTTTTAATTTACTTGTGCTACTTTATTATTGTTTATTCATTTGATAGATGGCATTTAATTTCAGTTTGAGAGCTTCAGGATGAGTGTTTGATGCTAATGGTTGGAATTTACTCCTGGGCAGAAAGCCAAAGTGCCACAGCCATGTTCCAGTGATGCCCTCCAAGCTGTGTTTAAGTGGCCTTCTGTTGCCCTTGGGGTATGTTTTACACAGGAAGCTTAAAGCCTAATGCAGGCCTGTAGCTCACTTGCTGGAGCAAGAGAAAGATGGTTTTCCCTCTCTCCTGGTCTCTGCAGCAAGAAAATCAAATTATTGGATTACTGGCCCTTCGATTGTGCTCAGCACAAATAGTTCAAAATCCCATTGTACTGGAGACCTCTGAGATGAAATGTAAATGGATACAGAAAACAAATGTATTAAATTGGTCTAATATGTCAATAGTGTGCTATTACCTGATTAAGTGAAATGGCTATGACTGTTCTTCTAAACAGCCTGATGTATGTAAGACATCTGCTGCTAGACTGGCCACACGAAAAAATCCCCAACAAACCAATAAACCAAAAAAGGCACCCACAGGAGCCTACTAGAGGCGTAAATTAATGCAGATTTTTTTTCCTTGCTTATTTTTATTTCTGGAAAAGAAAATCAAAGCAAGCAGATCGATCTCATGCAGGGTTAAAATTGCAATTACTCAGGGATCTATGCAGCACATGAAATATATGGGCTGATAGATTAGAGCCTGGCCACTTTGTTTTACATACACCTCTGTATGCATTGGCTTGAACCTTGAATTTCCTGCTTTCTGCCATTTTTTTTTTTACTTGCACATGTGTTTTATGAATTTATTTAGGGCTAATTACTATTTGTTACAGTGTATTTTTAAGACATAATATCAGCTAAGACTGGGAGAAGCATCTAATGGATTTTAAACTACCTTATTGTTGTAATTTTTGTGCATATTGACACACACATATCACAATTCAAATGTCACTTCATTGTGCAGAATAAATAGGTCCATAGGAAAGTGTAGATGAGGTAAATTTGTGTAATTTTCAAAGTGGAGAAAACTTCTTTAACCACCAAGGATTTGATTCTTCCATTTTATATTAGGCTGGTTTCTCTACAAGTTTCTTGTTAAAATTGTTATCTTACTGTCCTTTTGTATTCATGTGTCCACAGAGTAATAAATAGCTATTGAAACACAGCTGTAACTGTCAGTGTCACTGTTACTGTGTTTGAATTTCTTTCACTCCACAGTTTTGATGAAATCAGGGTAGCTCTTGTGTGCGAGTGAATTTTTTGCTGGCCAAGTATGTGAGCATGTATTCTAATGACTTGGGTTTCAAATAGAGCCTCCAAAACTGACTAATATAATGCACATTAAACTAGAGGCTGAGATATATTTTTGTAGCTTGTTGAGATTCTAGCACATACTAGTATTCATAAGATAATAAATGTGAAATGGATTTGATGCTTACCCACCTGAACATTTCTGAGTTTAAAAAAAAGAGATTGATAGACAATGCCTTCTCTCTGTTACAACTAATAAGCTTCTAGTTCATTATTACATGCCATTCCTCATCTGACAAATAGAATCCATAATTCAGTTTTTCCCAGAGTTGCACATTCTTTAAGTCTACAGACTAAATCACCAGAGCACATTTTGTCAATAAAGCTTCTGTTTGGTGGGGGAAGGAGCGGGCAGTTAAGTAAAGTAATATGAAATGCAATCCGTTCTTGGTGTCAGAGGTCATTTATTTGCTTCAATATTGCTTTTATTCTATATATACATTCACTAAATAATGATTATTATGGAAAGTCCATGGTTATTCACTGCATTATATTTAAAATGTTTTACATTTTATTGCAGGCTCTTACACTTGGGAATCTTTAGTGTTATCTTGAGAAGTAAACTGTGCTTTTGCAATGAATCCTTGAGAATGTATTAGTTCAGCTCTGCATTTACTAAGGGATAAAGGCTTTCTTCTGTAAGCAGTGGGAAAGCCACAGAGGCAAACAAAAAACCAGCCATGTTCTGCAGCCCTGAACCAAAAGACTTGTCACTTCCTGAGCCAGAACTGCCGAGCACAGATGCAGGCAGCCAGTGACACCTTCAGCATGGAAAGTTATATGGGAACTAATTTGTGTCCTAGACCAAGGTTCCAGCACTGCTCTTCTCACCAGGGCTTGAAGAGGGATTGCTGAGCTCTGTGTTGAGTTTAATATATGGTATCTATTTGTAGAAAATACAACCTGGTGATAAAATGCTTGCCTAGGGAGTGGGATAGAGTGGTCCAGGCTCTTCGCAGCTTGCAGTGATTTAAACCCCTTTTTGTTGTCCAGAGAAACAGGCAATCATGAGAGGGGGAGAAAAAAGCAGCGTGCCCTGCCCTCCCAGCCCTGGCATTTGGGTGGATGCTCTGCAAAGGGTTCCCCAAGGCTGTAGCTGATGTACCCTGTGAGACAGCACTCCCTAAGTAGGGGGTGAGGCTGAGAGCTGGCAGGGGGAGCAGGGCAAAGTGGCTGCCCCGCAGCACATGTAGTTCTGTTTTGGGGTGGGCGCGGGTAACCATTGCATTACCTTCCTTGGGGAGGCTCAGAACCTTACTTCTTCCCTTGTCTGCCCATATTCTGATTAAAGCCTGCCTTTTTTCTTGCAGTGGAAATTAGCAGCTGTGAGCAGTTGTCATTTTCACCAGAGGGAGAAGAAGCCATTCCCTGCCCCAAAGTGTCCTGGGGTATATGGTTCAGTTTCTGCAGGCGTCCAGGAATTAGTTACCTCTACAGGTGAATGAAAGTCAGGGTTTGAGTAAGGAGGGGAATGAAGGAGGGTAGCACTGAGCAGGAATATTCAAGCCTGAACACTGCTGGGAGGATGCATAGAGTAACATTTTAACCAGTCCAGATCTGTCCAGAATGCTCTGAACGCTGTATTATTGTACTTTAATAGGGACTAGTACTTCTCATTATATTTTCAGTTAACAAATACACAGGTGATTGTTGCAACTGAAGGATAATGGTGTCCTTGGAAAGCACTATTTTAAAATGTAATGTTGTAACATGGTGCTAAGACAACAGTCTAATGGGGTTACTGCTCATGACAATTACCGACTGTGAATTATAAATGAGAGAACAATGGGAAACATTATTTCAATGGAAAATGTAATAAATGAAGAGAAGCCAAAAGTCTCTAATTGATCCTTTCCCCAGAGATCACTCAGAGCTGCTGTCATGCTGAAAACTCCATCTTTGAAGATGATGCAGTTCCTGTGTGTTCAGTCTCTGCAGTGGTCCCTGACAGCTACAGCAGAGCAGGCACCTCTAGACCCACACTGCTGCTCACTCTTGGGCTTGAAACCCTGCTCAGGATATATCCTGTGTTCCCAAAGTGGGAATTATGCTGCTGAGGCTGTATTAGCGCCCTTAGCTAACCTCTGAAAGAAAGGCTCACTAGACCATCGTGGAAATGAATGAGTCAACAATGCTTTCACCTTACCAAAGCATTTATAAAATCTAATTTTTCTAGATAGCTAGGTAATTAAATATTCAGTATTCTGATGGAGTTTCCTAATCCACTGTCACTCTTGTCTGTGACTGTAGCCTGTGTAATTTGATTAGCCATTTATTAGTTTTGTACCTAATATATAAAAAATAGCAATGAGCTGAAAACAATGAAAATATTCACAAGAACAAAATTCAGAAAAGCAGACTGGTAACTGTGGGTCTTCTGTAACTGCTAACACCTCCTGAGAGACCCTTACACTAAATTTATCCAGGACTTTTGAGCTCTTGCTTTATGTTTAAATAAATACATTAATTAATTTATTATCTTTAAGCTTGTTGCTTTTTTATCAAGGAAAATTTTAATGAGAAAGTTTAGCTCATCAGTGTTAAGTTTTCTACTAATTAGGTGAAAGTGATTTTTCTTCTGTGTGCAGTTTCTGTTATCTGGCACTGCTGAACTAGTGGGTAGCATCCACAAATGGTGCTGCCCTGCTTTAATCTTTTCAAAAAACAAAGAAGAATGTCTAAGAAGTTATTGACTACTATAGCATTGACATTCTATGGGAACAAGTAAAATGACATTTAAGAGCTGCATGTTGTTTCTGTAATTCCAGAAGTGGAATAGATATGCTCAGCCTTTCTGCTATAGTGCATACTCTTTTAGTAACAAGAAAATTTATTATTCAAAATAACATATTTGACAGGATAAATGTGTTAGTGGAAGCATAAATTAAGTTACTGGATGTGACCAAGTGATCTGGTCACATCCACTAACTTAAGCATGTGGTTTTGCTCATTGTTATAAAAAACAAACCAAACAAAATTTTCATTCCTGGCCAAACCAACACTCCTTCCTGGCCCACTGGCTATTTTTTCATGCTGGGTGTTTTTTATTTTACAGGCCTATAAAATGCTGCTATGGAAGTCACTTTTTTCCCTATTGAGTGAATAAATTACAAATCCTGGAGCAGTGTTTGGTGTGCTGTAATTCTTGGCTATAACATCTATGAGATATGTTTAAACTGAATGATCCACTGCTCAGAGGAGTGATTGCTTCTTTTATAGCCCTCTTGTTCTTGCAGACAGTAAACCATTAAAATAGACCATGAAGAAAAGGGCAAGTTCACCATATTCTCATCTTTCCTGGAGTTGCATGTACTTTTGTCTATGCTGTGGGACACCTTACACCCCACACATTCAGGACTAGCTAAGTCTTGGCATTAATAGTGTTTTCTGGGTTTTTTTTCTCCAGCCTATATTTTGAATTATAAAACTCTGATAATTTCTAGAAGTTTATACCTCTCTTTGAAGCAGATACAAGCTTCAAACTCATATGTAACCTATATGTATAAAAACCACTTTGAAAGATGTTATTGTTCCTTCCAGTAGTTTTTTCTCCATCTGCACAGAAAATGTTTTTCCACTTCCAGGCAGACTCTTCTATTCCTACCTCTTATATACTCAGTCACCTTGTAAATGCAGAGCATTATTGTACAGAAGAAGCTTTTTCACAGACTCCATGACTTTGACAATTACACTTATTGTAATTTTTTCATCTCTCCTGTCCTTCTTGACAGATCCTGCAAGATTATTTTATCTATTATGTGACCTTCTTACTTGACATTCCTTTGTCATTGCTCTGAATTTAGGTACAAAGAGCTGAAGAAGGCTGGGATGTAGAGGAAGGGAGAGGCCAGGATTGTTACCAAGAGCTCCCAAAGCAGGTGTGCCTGGGCAGGTCTGGGCTCTAACACTGCAGCTAAGATAATTGCATTGCATAGCTGTTTAAATGCTAAAGAATAACACACGTGCTCACACCCTCCTCATGGGTTAAACTGTCTTTCATTCATAGTAGCAAGGTGACATATAACCCTTTCTTAAACTCAGGCTGGAAGTTGTGGTTGAAAATCCCTGCTCTCAATACCCCCAGCCCCCATTCCAGACTTTGCTGGGTTTCTACTAGTGAGTAGTATGCTTTATAATTTTACTATTTTCATGTATTTAAATATAATGTATGTCTAGCTACTAATTTTATTTTCCTGTTTAATTTATTCTTCAGATTCTCTGGCCTTCAATCAATGCTCTGAGTGATTAAATTATTATCCCAGTAATGAGATTTGACACAATCTATGCCAGTTACCTGTGTGACGTGCTAAGTAGGTTAATTGGCAACCCTGAATAATTATCACCCACCTCATCTTGCTGACTGAGAGTATGACAATAAATGATACATAAAAATGCTGAAAATGACACACCACTTTTAATTTCAACTTCTGAATTGTTTCAAAGAAACCTTTTACCTAGTAACTTATTAATAAAATTCAGCAACTGAAAAAAATACCTTGTGAACATACTGGTTTTATTTATATGTATATGTTTGCTCTTGTGCTTCAGCACAGCTTCCTAGAGTAAAAAGAACTCTGTGACATATTAGATGAACAAGTCCCTCTATTCTGCAAATTGCTTATATAAGTGAATTGTTGCATCCTCAGAGACACTGCTCAAAAGTGAGGAAAATTCAAGAAGTCAAAGTGATATTTGTGGTGACATTGCAAGAATTATGTTTTAATGCTTTTCTGTGAAACGTTGAGAACTAGAAATTAACTTTATTGTTTAATGAAAGCTGTGATCCTTCTATTCCCATTTCCCAGGAAAAAGAGTTAAGAAAAATAAATATGGTACGTGGTGATGCTGACTTGTATTGTACATCTAATCTTTTCTACTTTGTTCATTTCTGAAAAGCCAGGATGGTATTTCTTTCTGCCCTAGAAAATGTAAGATTGCAGCTTAGAGGAAAGAATGGAGCTTAGAGAGGAAAAAGAATGGACTCCTACGGATGAGAAGATGGGTTAAAAATTTAAACTTGTGGTCTTTTCACAAGATAATCAGCTCAAATTGATGGTCCAGAACCACGGATTTAGTCAGACTGCTTCCAAAATCATTCCTCTGCCCTGGCCAGAAATCTCACCAAAACTTGGGGTAGGAAGAACAAACAAGGAATTAATTTCTTGTTATCAGCAGTTAATGACTGCAACACAAAGTGTCTTCAGAGAGGCACTTTGAAGAGGAGGAGCTGCTCTGCCCTGTCCTCAGGCACTCCTGTGGTGGTCCTGAGCTGGTCCTTTTCCACTGAGACCCTGCAGCCTGCAAGCACAGGCACCACTGATGGAACCGCACAGATAAGTATTATAGGCATGGTAATTTTGGCCCAGTTACATCAGGTTATCATGTGCCATGTCTCAAAATCTCAGTGTGGTTTTCCATTAAATAAAAGCTTGCAACATCCCGATGTCCCATCCCTCTGGCTGCCATCGACATTCCTCTTTTTCAGCCTCTGTGTTTGCAAAAAGAGATTTCCCTTTCTAAGCTCATTCCATTATGGAAAGCAGAGTGTGCAATTTGCTGTGTCCAGAATGGATTGTTTAGGTGGATAACCCATCCAAAGCCATTCCATCTTTCATTTTGTTGTCTTACAGGCTTTCAAGTGGGGTGATACAATTCAAGAGAGGATACTGATGAAATCACACTCAAACCTGAGTCTGAACAAGTCAGCAGAGCTCAGCTTTTGGGAGTGAGTCATGTTAAAACCAAGCATAGGCTCAAGTGTTTTGCTAGATCATGGCCATATTGAACTATAATGACCTAAATGGATTTGCTCCCCAGACAAATTTACCCTTTGCTTTCCTCCTGCCCACACATACATTTGCACCTCAATCAATCACTTTTATCTCCTTCTATTTCCTGCATCCTACTTTTATGAAAAATTTATGACTTGTTTAATCTCTTCTAAGCATGGCTTTATTTCCTCTCTTGGTTTCCTTGATAATTCATCATCAGGGCTTTTTGCCCCTACCTAAAGGTTTTCAATTTTACTGTAGAAATTTAATAAAAACAAAATTGTTAAGGCTTGTTAAAGGAGTTGTACTGTCTCTTTGTGCTCCTTCATGTAAACCACTTCCTCCCTGTATAAAGACAAAGGTGCTGAAGATGCACATCAGGTAAACGACTGTCTACAAATGGTAAAAATAATATCTTGCAGCTCTCTTTCTGTGGATCTTTTTTTTCTGACATGTGGTCTTTATGTCTAAAATTATAGGCATTTAGATGTCAGGTAGCAGGAGAGAAAAAAAATAAAATAGAAGAGGTATTGTAGCAAAATATCAAAGAACTGATGCACTGGTGGTAGTTGTAAGGTGTTTTATTTCTCAAGAATTGCCCAACTTTATGAAGTTTTTATCATACCTGTTAGAAAATTAAGGGCTCCTGATATTTTGCAATTCATTACCCATTGCTTGTTGATTACATAATTGTTTTTGAATGAAGGAGCACTGTGAGGTCCTGTGAGAAGCTAAGCTGACATGACTTCTGTCTTTCCTTTTTATTACGATAGTCAATAGCTTAGTTGTAAGGAACAGAATTGCTCTTTGTGACTGTATTAGACATTCTTCTGGGAGAGCTAGCTAAAATTTGAGAGCAGAAAAGCATTTCTGGAAAAAAAGAAACAAAAAAACCCCAACCCAGCATGCCAGACAAATCAATAAGTGGATGGAGCCGAGTCTGAGACTTTGGGGTTGGGTTAGAACCTAAATCAACACACTACTGATTCTTCAAAGCCTATATTTTTAGGGGTGCCTATATCAAAATCAATATTGCTTTCCTGCTTTATTTGATAACTTCTATGCCTTTGTGCAAGCAAATCCATTTTACAGTTGTATTTCTTTTCTTGAGCTAAAGTCTTCTCTTTGGTATGTGTGATCTGTGTACTGTGGCTCTGTGTAAATTAACAAAAGGTGGATTGTGTGTGATATCTCTAACCAGTGTTCTCCAATGATGACATTTGTAAAGGAAAAGAAATATCTCTGTAAATTCTTTGCTGCACAATTTATGCACAACTCCTATATGTGAGTTCTCTACAAGCTGCTCACCATTACCTCAGGAATAACTATTTCATTTTCTGGGAAAAGGATATAAGCATATATTGATCATCAGAATGGGAGAGCATAAACAGTGGGCTTTAATGATCTAATGCTTTGCATTTATACAGTTTCCCATCCAAGATCTTCTTATTGTATATGATGTATCCAATATCACATTATTTAAATGCATCCCAGCTTTGTGAAAGGTAGATTTTGTAGTCCTGTTTTGCAGATAAATCTGCAAGAACAGTTGAAATTTTACCTGTCTGTGCTTTAAGTTAGGCAAGAATCTTGTGCTTGTGCACTTGGCCAAAGTGTTTGGACTGGTCCTGACTGTTTGGTAAGCTCATCCAGGCTTAATATTTTAAGAAAAGTTATATTGTTCATGAATGATTTGTAATCTTGAATGATTGTTCTGAACTGTTGTTCAGAACTAGTCGTCATCTCAAAATGAACCCAGTGAAAGCCTGTCTCTTTGTGCACCTGCCTATATAGACTTGCCCTAAATAAATATGGAAATGAGACTTATACATCTTTGGACATTTAGAGTGGAGTTGATGCAGTATTATGTTGCTATAAAGCCACTGAAAATTCTGAACCTGGCCTCCGAAGTTAAACCACCAATCACACCATACCCAGGCCCCCTGCATTCTGCAGGTTTTGGAATTAAAAAGCATTCCTAAAATTTTACTTAACTGGTTTTTGGGGCAAAACCTCTTCTTTCCCAGTGAGCTCCTTGTGGTAGAAAAATGCATCTATCACAGGTAACATTTCCTCTGATTTTTGCTTGTGCTACCAGCCTTGCCTTATCTGTCTCATAATTACTCTGTGTGTGGTATTTATGAAATATTATCCAGGTATGGTCTTTAATCTCTTTACAAGAGAGAAAAAAACACAGTGCACTTACTCAGCAATTCCATCTGAATTGTGCTTCTGTGATCCGATTTTCTGCCTCTTGATACCACCAAATTATTACTTCAGCAAAACTGTCTGCAGTGCCAACACACACACAGATGAACTCATAATAGCAGTTCATTTTACACGTGCATATGCACAATCCTCCAAATGGTGTTCCTAAGAATAAAGGTTTGAAAATCTCCTTGATAACATGACTGTGAAAGGGGTTTTTGTACAATCAATACTTATATCCTGCTTGCTGCTCAGTATTGATTGCATCTCCTTCTGCAGAGTATAGTGTATATTTAACTGTATAAAATAAGTATATTAATTACTGGACCTGTGCTTCCAATGAAATGAAAATTCTGAATTAATAGCTGTATTTTCCTTTTCTTTTTTTGATATGTTTTATATCTCAGAGTTAACATCAAAATTCTTCCTGAGTGAGAAAAAATAAATTCAGTCTTCTGGGTAAAACAATCCCTATAGGACTGGTGAAATTCAAGTTTTAAAATTGTATGCACTGTAAAATATGGTTCACTGCAGAATGATAAAATGCTTAAGAAAAGATAGGTAGGATATAAGAGTATATGAGGGACTGAACATTGCCTAAAAATATGTGTTTGTAATTGTGGGTTAGGTAAATTGTAGAGGTAGGAAAAATTAAGTGGTTTATAGCTATATTGATAATGAAGCACTCATTGCAGGTAGAGATGAGAAGTGTAATGAGCACACCTTTTCCTGATGGATTCCTTTATAAACCTTTTGGGGAATATGTCACATCATGGTGTGTTTCCACAGGGTACTGACAGTGCAGAAACTCTCTTCACAAAGGAAAACCTGCATGGGCAGCCACCCTGGTTTCCTACAGCTTGCCCCTGAGAAAAAATTTGCTCAAGGAAAGTTTCAATAAGAAGGCAGATTTGATGCCAGTCCCACATAACAAGGGGATGGGAAAAAAACCACTTCCTCTGCCCCACACTGGATACCAGTTATTGCCACATCTGTGCCACCTCTGCATTTTGTGGGGCCACTTCTATGAGGCAGATCAATGGATTGATCCCTGTTAAGAGTAAGCAGGCAAAAAGATCAATTAACACACTGAAAGTAATTTCATAAAATAAATCAATTTGCACCAATAAAGGAGCAATTAAAAACTGGTGGGTAATCTCACCCCTTGGGCTTGAAAAAACAGACCTGTGCTGATGTGAAGCAGCATGATTTCAATAAATAACAACTGTCAATTGTTCTTTTGTTTGCAGTTTCGGATCCCTTTAGTTCCTGAGAATACAAAAGAAACCCAATAGCAAGCAAGATATCTTTACTGTGCTTTTCATATAAGTAAACAATCTGGACTGAACAGGGTACTGTCCAGCTTTATTTAACAACTGCTAAGAGTAGAAAATAGCTGTAACTCTAATGAACACCTTTTAACTACAATCAATTTCATCTTCTGAGGTCTTCATGACAGATAAAGAGCAAATTACTGGCACACATTAACAACTTGAGAAGAAAATAGTCCCATTAAAATATTTTGCCAGTGTTCATAAACCATTGCTTCCCACAACTCCATCCCTGTCAAATAAATAACTTTTTGTTCCCTATTAAATACAGAGAGCACAGGTTACTATGGTGATCAACAGAACACAGAATAAACTCTGCTTCTTCATAACTGCCACATTCTAGAGGAAAAAAATATCTGAACATCAGCTTGCAGTTTCAAGCTGAATCTCTGAAAAATATTTTGAGAAAACAAAATGATTTTATGACGTCCAAGTAACACTGGGTGATGTATCACAAAAATGGAAGTGTTGCAGCAGAGTTCCCCTTCAAATAAGAGTGTTTCTAGTCTGAAACATTTCAAAACTCAGGATCACAAGCCTTAGGATTTTTTGTCTTTTTATTCTAATCAATGAAACATATAGAATTGTGCTGGAATGCTATGGGCCACATTGCTGTGCATGTACATCTCCATCTGGGTCAAGGACACCCTGGCCTTTGCCTCTTGTGTTCTTTGTGTGCCAGTTGTTTACAACTCCATTTACTCTATGTTTTATGTTCAAAGGCTGAATCATTGACATTGGGCACCCACTGAGCAGGGACTGCTTTGATGCCAATTTTGGAGGCTTCACTCTTTTGATAAGTATGACTCCCATGTTTTAATTGCACTTGTATTAGTTGTTGACTTTTCACTACCAAGGCTTAAGAAAGCAATGAAATAGCATTTACATCTGCTTTCTTAGTAATCTGTCTTTCATATTTGTTATCAAGAGTACTTTTTTCAAATACCTGCAATGAATTTCACACCACAAAGTGAAATGCTATAGTTATTTCTAGTCATCCCCAGGTTAGTTTAATGAAACACAACTTTGATTGATGCAGTCTTATTGCAATGCAAGTCAGACCTTTCTGTTGGTCTTCACGGTGGCATTGAAATGGTTTAGGAGCAAGGAAGGCAGTCTGAGTGGACCTTGGAAACAGCCGCTTGTTGGACAGCTTTAGATTACATGCCATTTGTTTTTACATATTTCAGCTTCTTCTAGCCTCAGTATCACATCAGATCTGCAAAATATCCAAATGGATTAAACAGAAAGGTCACCCAGTAGCTTGCATGCTGACCTTCAGAACAAAACACTGCCAAGTCCCCAAAATCTCCATTCACATTCATTGAGACATGAAGAGCAGCATTGAGATGGGTTTCTCTTTTATCCTACTCTATCCATTCACTCTGCTAAATAAGAGTATCCCTTCCTGCTACCCCTGATATGTTTTTGAGAGGGATAATAACCTACTTTGTAATTGTAGGGCTGCACAAGGGACAAAGTAAAAGTGATTAAAAAAATTGCAGTCCATTGTAAGATGCTTCTAAGTACACTCTGGAGGTTTGAAGCCCTACACAGTTATTATCTAGCTGGACTCTTTGCATCAGTTTTATTTCTAGTCCCAAGCATTCACTTCCCAGACATTCATGGTAGTGAATTTAAGTCACGCAAACCTTATGCAGCATGAAAGTCATCTCCAGCCTTTACAGCTCAAAAGGACATGCCTGTGGGTTCACAAATACAGGAAGCCTTTCCCTCAAAAGGGTTGAAAGCAGGAGATTCAAAGGCTAGTAAAATCCAGAGCCACAGCTTTCATCATTTGATGATGGCACAGAGGATGTTTCCTTCCCAGGTGAATCATGCTCAGCACTCCCCGTTCTCAGATGGGGGAGCTCCCCTTTGATACCTGGCAGAGAATTGCAGACTCTTGTATCTTCCATATATCTGAGCTGGGGAGGGGGAGGGAGAGAGAGAGAGACACAGAGGAAAAGAGGTAATATCTTTCACATTTCATATTACTGGCAGCCTTTTCTGGATTTCTTAAGGACTTTGAAAAAAAGTAAAAATAAAGTTTTGGGGTTTTTTCTTAGAGACGTGTTTTAATGCAAACAAAAATCAATTCAGCAAAACCATCTGATTTGTGCCTTAGATTAAGTCTTATAATTTGTAGAATATATGAACCCAGTAACTCAGAAGGTAACAAGCATCCCTGTTATTCTGCATGCACATGTTACAAAGTAGATCTTATTTTTTCACCTTTAACTAATTGTGTCACTCTGGTGTCATTCACTTAACCCATCACTTCTGCCCACCATGGCTGCCTTTTTTCTTTAGAATGTCATATTAAAAATCATCAGCATTTGTAATCTTCTGGACAGAACACTTAAAGTTGAAATAGTTGGTGTCAATATATATAGACACTGAAATGGAGCTTATTCAATAAAAATATATATGGACAATTAGTCCATATAGAAGAGCAATACCAGCTCTTCTCTAACCCAAATGTCATTCTGCATTATGGCCTGGCTGGTATGACTGCATCACAACTAAGTTATAACTTCTAAAAGTACCAGGCATTTCAAATTCACCTTGATTTAAAAAAAAAAAAATTAAAAATGCACAAAACTTAGTTGCCCACTAACAGCTTTCAATAAAGAGCTCTATATCTTATGGGTATGACTAATATCTCTGTATGCCTAATAAATTCTGTGACAACAATATAATCACTCCTGCTTACTGTGGGTTTTGAACTAAAGAAACACCTGGGTAATGGAGACCTGAAGAATTGCAGAGACTAAATCTCCTCTTTTGTCTCACAAGCAGCAGTCTTTTATGGGATGAGTATGCCGAGCTTGTGTCGATACAAATGCTTGTGTAATGCTCTGGCTGTGCCTCCTTAAGCAATATTCTGCATAAATATTTATGCATTCCTATTTTTACCTGGCATGATCATAGAAAGCAAGTACAGTTAGCATATGAGCATGCCCACAAATGACTCAGTTTTCATCTCAGAAAGCAATCCAGTAATTTTTCCCATGTTACTCCAACATTAATAAAACCTCAAGTAATCAACAACTATTATCTTTACCAAACTGTAGATAGAACATATGCTTAAAACCCTGGATAAAATTTTACATCCAGTTCCTAGTTTTGCTGCTGTCCTGCTCTTACTGAATTTGAGCAGGAGATTTGTCCTTCCAACGCAGCCACTCTGAACAAATATGAAATTTCCCAGCTGGACTGGCAGCAGAGGCTGCACGTGAGAATGACAGGATCACACACAATGGTTAATCAGATGAGAGGCCCATTAACAAAAATCTGGATCAGTTTGACCACACTATCTACAGGGGCTGCTGTTATTAATTTTTGCTCTGAATTATGTTCTTCAGTATAAATTATGGGGAAGAAAATAATAAAGAATACTACTATTCTTTATTATTTGATGGGGCAAACTGGTACCCTATTGAGAGATTTCAGTAAGAGTGATTTCTTACCAGGGATGAACTTCAAAGCAAAGGCTGTGCACACTCTTTCAGGTGGAGAAACCAATGCTTTTTGGAAAGCTCAGCCAGCTGCTGAGACTTGAGCTCAATGTGGGTTTGCTATGAATGAAGATAAAGATAGATGCACCAAAGTTTTTAGGCAGATCCCCTCAGCCTTTGTAACTTTCCATGTCAAAGCAGGTGCTGACACAGGCCCAGGATGAAAATGTTTTAACAATGACTTCCCATTCAGGAGCTTCAGCTTAAGAGTCACACAAACCGTGAGGGTGAAATGCAGGTGCTGGTGCCTCAGACCATGGCTTTGGCTGTTGTGTGCAGAATGCTGGGTGTGCTCAGCATCACAGCTCCCACGGGCAAGCAGGGAAGTGGTGTTATCCTAAAAGGCACATTTGCTGTCTGGGTGTGCACTGGTGGGCCTTCAGGAATCAGTCATGACAAGTGTTTCATTAGAGTCACTCTGCGAAGAGACACATTTTTAGTTTGAGGGATAGGAATGTTTTTTCCCCCTCCTTATTTAGTTTGTAAGTCCCTCTAAACTTTTCTCATACATAAATTTTATTCCTTATTTTCATCAAGAGTTCTTTCAATGACAATTTGAACTT
This sequence comes from Ploceus nigricollis, assembly GCA_013399945.1. Lineage (NCBI taxonomy): Eukaryota > Metazoa > Chordata > Aves > Passeriformes > Ploceidae > Ploceus > Ploceus nigricollis. The sequence continues at coordinate 113,180 of VXBC01008689.1, read as the reverse complement.
TTCCCTAGCTTATGAATCAAAAATTATGCCCCAAGTTGGTGTTGTGGCCTGAGTCAGGGATATTGCACCAATCAGCATTTCCAGTATCCTGGAACTCAGGATAACACTCCCCCACAACCCACACCCACACCCTTACATCTGTCCTTCATTTTGTCTTTGTCCTCTACCACACATTGCTCTTAGGTGGAAAGGGAACTTTTTTTTTTCTTTCCTTTACCATTTGCAAGTCATTTGAGCCTCTGTTCATCAGGAGCTCAGGAGAAGCTTAGCTCTTACACAAGATTCTTACACCACATATCAAGACTTAGGCCACCAGTTTTCCAGAAACCAAGAGCCCTGGAGCGTGGATGATTCAGGAATATCTGCCTGAGCCCACCCTTTACCTATGAGCACCCACACATGGATGCTATAATAAAGTGCCTTTCCCAAGGCAGCTGGCATGGCCACACAGCACATTGGCCAAGCTGCAGCTCACGCCTGAAGCAAACCCAGAGAGCTCCCTTCTCTTTCACACCTTCCCCAGGGATGTGGTACCACAGAGACACCAAAGGACATTTCCTGGAGCACTCAGTAAGTTTAAAGCTTGTTCCTCAGCTCTGTAGTGGAGTAAGTGCACTTAGAACAGTTTTTGTGTCTTGCAGCCCAATTTTTATTCCTTGCCAATGCATGGAATGTTTAACCAAGTAAAGCAGAAAAGTGTCTTCAATTTTTTTCACAGCAACTCCCTTGTAGTAAAAACTCTCTCAAAATAGCTGGATGGTTCAAAACCAGCTCTTCCCACTGGTAACACCTGCAAAAAACAAAAACATCCTCTTTTCCTTCTGACATACAAATAATTGTTGTTGTATTTCACATTGTCTTGATCAAGAATGAAAGTTTCTTCTCTAAAATGTAATTTAAAGGCAATTAGAGATAAATGCTATCAAAAATTCTATTAAGAATTATGGAAGCTCCAATTTTACACTGCCAATTTTAGAATACTTAAATAAAAAAAAAGGTGAGTGCAAAGTCTGTACCCAAAGAAATTACATTTTAAGAGTGAAACTAATAATATATCTATTTAGTTTTAAACATTAATTCACTAAGGATGAATTTCACCATAAGTACAACATTCTGCAATCATGGTATTTTATATTAAACTCCAGTGAATGCCTTCTTCCTGCTTTGTAGGAACTCATGTTGATACAGAAAGAGGAAAAGAAGAAACAGTTTCTGGAGAGATCTGTCTATATGGAAAGTTGAATTTAATGAATTGGAAGCTCATTTATTACTGAACTATAACACTTCTGATAGGTTTGTAGGGAACATTCCAATAAACACTATTGTTCTTGAAGCAGGAAATAATTAGCTTTCAGTTCTGACCAAAATAAAGCAAAGCAGTCATGGCAGAAGGAGAACCTGAATTTCTGCTTCCAAACACCATTACATACTTAGCAAAAACTTTAAAAAAAGAGAGGTGGATGAAGTCAGATCTTGAGAGCTCCTCAAATGGTGCATTTCTGAGGTTGTTTCCTTGCAGTTTCTTGAGCAGAGGATGCCCAGAGCTCAGCTGTGCCTGCTGGGAGGGACTGGTAGCTCCTGCATGGTCCTATATAGGTGGGGCCTCGATGCTGGAGCCCCTGGGGACAGGGAAGCAGCCATCCCAACCTCCTCTCCTGCCCTGACTGGCATAGACTAAGATATATTTCCCCACTGTTTTCCCACATTCTTTGCAAGCAGCTTAGAAGTCAGTTCAGTGCCAGTTCTATTAACTCCTGCCTGATACTAAAGGCATGTCTTAGACTCTGGGCCCCAAATTAGTTTCAGCTTTGCTCTGCTTCTCTTGTAGGCAAGATGGTAGAATAATATTCAGGATTATTTTTGATGAAGGTTAGGTAGGAGATGATTGATCTACAATAAAGACTATGAATTATGTGATATCAAGGAAAGTAATCTATATGAAGATGTTGATTTTATATTATTGTCACATACCTGTAAATTATTTATCCAGGGCCTGTAAGAGCCAGACAAGAGCCTACATAAAATTGCATATCCATATAAAAGTAGAGATAGTCTTTCCTTAAAGAGAAAAACAGTAATTTTTGAAATTGCTGCTTATATCCCTTCTAGTTTTGACATATTTTCCATTTGATAAGGAACTAAAGAAATTTCAAAAGAAGTCCTGACATATTTCCTAAGAGCCATTTTTCTTCAGTACCTGTCTTGGTTTTATGATGTGCTCCATCACTCCAGGACAGCTGGGTACAGCAGTTCAATTCCTCAGTGCCGTGCTGGATCAGGCTGCTGTGTGGCACACACTTGGCTGTAGCTCACAGCTCTGACATTCTGACACAGCCCCACAGGATTTAGGGCTTCGAGGACCCTGTCAGAGAAGGGGTATTTATGCCCAGAGGAGAGGAAGGGTTGTAGATGAGGAGGTTTCTAATGCATGGCTTTCACTCCCAACCCCAATCCATTTGCATTTGGAGTCTCTGTGTGGAAATATTCCAGTGAAGGCACCTTCTTTCCCCTGAGGGCAAATGCATGTGTTATAACAGAGCTGGAATTAATATGAGCAGCTAGAAGGTCAGGAGGGAGCTCTTCACTTCAGAAAGGGAAATATTATTAAACTCCTCCTTGGACAAGTGCTTTGATTTCTTCCCAGGACCTGTGGGAGGTCCCTGATGCCAGGATCCTGCAGAGGCCCTGGTCTCAGTAATGTCACTTAGATGACACTTTCAAGGCAACTTGAAAGTAACAATTGCTCCTTTGACCTGAGCGTTCAGCTACACGTTCAGAACTTTGCAGGGTTTTCTGCTTAGAAGAAATATGTGTGCAACACCAATAGCTCTTTGAAGCAGACCTGTTGTTATTTTCAGAGAACACAGACCTATTTCCCTGAATGCTGAAGGAATCAAACAAGAAGTATTGTCTTTGCTCTCAGATTCTGCCTCTTTATGCTGGCCTGCCCAGCTTGCAAAGGCTGCAAAGAGAATAAAAAAGTGTTTTTATTCTCTCTCTCCAGCTTTTCTCAAGTCTGCATTACAGAGAGGTAAAGCTGTGGGTTCCCTGTCTCATTTGCCTGTAGGTTTACAAGCACACTGCCTACACAATCACATTATCCTTTGTCTCTGTTAACAGAGGTCAAGTGTGACCCTCATGAGGCTTTGTTTTGTCAGGAAATGTGCTGACATGTTATTCCACCACCTTTCATCACTGATGGTGGTTTTGCCCTCCAGTTTCAACTCAAGGCTGTTGAAAGAGTTATTACAAGAACTGTGCTGGACCACCAGTAACAAATCTGTTGAAAATAAATCCCCAAACTATGAAATTGAGGAGGCCCAGCATTCTGACCATGCCTGTTTTGCAGACTGACAATTTCCTTCAACTGGCAGGATTTTCCTCAGAGACATTCAGTTTCTTCATACAGTTGTTTTCATTTGTTGGCACCCAGACATTTAGCAACATTCCATCATGAAAAAAAATGGAAAACCAGCTGGGTCATATCCCTCACACTGAACTACCTTATCTCTTGATTTTCAGAGTGTGAGAAAATGTGTGTTTTGGGTTTTTTTAAGTGAAAAACTGAGGTTATTCACATTCTGATCTGACTTTGGTATAGTAATAAACATGGCAACTTGAGGCTTTACTGGATCACTGAAATAATTTTGGAGGCAAACATATTTCTATTAATATACAGGTGCTGGTTTGTGCAGTATTTCTATGCTATACAGTGTTATTATTACTCTGTGCCCAGCTTCACAGGTTGAAGCAGCACACTTTCCATGGTGGTGGTGGTGTAGTATGTTTTCTATTTCTTCAAATTTATATTTGAAGGAAACACTATAAAGAGGTGCATCAGTTCATGGCAAGGCATAGACAGTTTTGTTAGGAAAAAAAAGCCTCTTTACACTTGCAGTTTCTGAGCTGATGAAGTTTGAATCTGTTACAAAAAATCCCCTCAACCCCATTTTCTAATTTATCTAATTTTTTATATGCAGCTGTGGTTGAAATCTGTTCTTTTTGATAAAAGAGAAAGAAGATGAACATGTTTATATCACTGCTGCCCACCCAACAGGTTGTAGCAGTCTATGGGACAGGTATTTTTATTTGTTTTCCTGTGAGAAAAATACTTAAAGAAGCTATAACTTCCCGTGGTATTCTCAGCTGATGTGCTTTCCTGGCTTCCTCTAAGGCAGGGGAGTTCTGGTGGGGTTACAGCTCCATGTCCCCCTCCTATGTATCTGGGATTTGGACAGACACCATTTGTTACAGTATAGCTCAGCACCCCCAGGCCTCTGACATTGAATGGACAAGACAGAATCCCGATTTGAAGGGGAAATGTTGACTTTTGGTTCAACTCTTTAAGTAAGAAGTACCTGATTTGGCAATAAATCTGCTAACTAGTTCTTTTTACTTCATGAGCACTTTAACTATTAATCACTCTGACCCAGACTATCCTGAACAGTCTTTGCATGACTGGTAGTGTAGAAGGAATTGATTTAGCATAGGTTGGTAGTTAAGATTTTATTTTTCATCAAGAAAACTCAATTTTTGCAGAGGTCTGCCTCTTCTCAGACTGGAAAAGTTCTGGGCAAACTCAAAATCTGATGAAATTTACTTTGAACTGAGAGGTCTATTTGACTCCATCTGATGAAACAAACTGAACAGCAGAACCAGGGGATGGCTGTAAATAGCTCAGAAATCTTTACACCTGCCAGAGGCACTTGGCTGGAAATGCCACTTTTCAATTTTTTTCCAGTTTTCACTTAATTTCCCCTGAAAACCCAGTGCAGTTGTACTTTAACTCATTTCTAGTGTTGAGATTGTGAAATTAATGAGAAATTGTGCATTCTGGATACAAGAAAGCTGTGCATTAAGAACTCTCACACTATCAAGGTTTTAAGATCTCTCTCCAGACTTTTCCTTCCCAGGAATTTCCTACCATGGCTCCTCTTCCTCAGGCTGCCAAGCCACTGCCCAGGCTTGGCCATGTCCAGTGCTCCTCTGAGTGGGCTGGTCTCTTTTTGGATCCTCCCAGCCTGGATGTTATTTTCCTCTGCTCTGCCCCCTCTGCTCTGCCCTTTCTGTAGCTCTGGATTTCCAGAGGTGGGGTTTTAGTGGTGACAGCTGTTTCTTCCATAGCTCATCCATTCACAGGAAATGCAGGGAGCCAGATGCCAGTGTTTCCATTTGATTTAGTATACATGTCAGAGGAATATTTCCCTTTGTAGCTGGCAGAGTGGAAGAGTGAGGTAGGATTAGTATTCTTGACCTGCACCAGTGTAGAGATGGAAAAATTCTTCACGAAATATAAGGGATGGGATTTAGTGGACAGTTGAGGGTATATCTTAATTAATCTCTTTGCCAATTAAAAGATGGAAGCTCTAATTAAGATGACCCCAAAGCAATTATTCAGACTTGTGCATTTACATTAATTAGACTACCAAAGCATTAAGAGTAAGATTATGACTTGCAGATGACAAAAAGTTGATTTTCCATGTTGAAGTACCTCACTACCTAATTTGTAATGAGGGGAGATGTCACAGTTCTTCCACCATTCCTACCACACCAGTTATTTTGTTTCCCAGTATTTCAGGTCTAAAATATAATTAAGAGGAAGATGTTTGTATTGAGGTGCTGTGGCACAACCTTCTTTCTGATGATGGGGAAGATTGATGTAGAAGTATTCATTTGTTGTGTGAAGTGGAAATTTTCTCCCAGGAGAAAACTTCTTTTCACTCCCACTTAAATATTCACCAACACAATCAATTATGATATCACTACTGATATTTAGCACATGCATTTGTGGTGTATTCTTTCCTAGAGCAAATTTCTTGATCTAGTTTCAGCTCAGGCACTTGCCTCTACAAATCTACACTACTGTGGCAAAGGAGTCAATTTCATCCATCACATTCCCAAAGTTCACTGACAAAAATAATCAGGACCAGGTATGTCCATATCATTCTTCATGAGTAATTTTAAAATACTATGCTACTTTTATGTGGATGAATGTTTTTAAACTGTCAAACACCTTCAAAATCTTTCAAAGTGTTTGGATTTGGTGTCTATAATTGAGAATGACATTATATGATGCGGCATAGGCAAACCATATGCTTTTAAATTGTTTTTACCTGTCAAATTTATATTTTACCTGCTACAATGCTCTCTGTGTTTTAGCAAAAAGACATTCAAAACAATCTGTAACTGAATTATTTTGGGAATGGAAAAATATTGTAAATAATAACATTTTCTACAGAGCCACCTGAGACAACACCATCTGACATTCAAACAATTTTAAAGAATGTGTCATTGTTCTTGCAAAAAGAACTGGATAAAAATCAGGAAGGACTTGGAGTTCTGGATAGGCCCATCAGAATTTTTGCAGTTGTGAATGCCCAGCTGATGCCCAGGAAGGAAGTGGGTAAGGAATCACAGAGATATTTCCTCTTAAAAAAGTGGAATTTACCTTAGCTGCAGGCTCCACACAAATACCCATCCGCCTTTTTTTCACACACCTCTTAAAGTCTCTGCTATTTACATTTTCTTCTAAAATTTTCATCAATTAATACAAAACCATGCCCATTTTTCATCTTCTGGTTACTCCAAACACTAACATACATTTTCTTTTCTGTTTATCTTCTGTCCTGACCTAAAAAGTTGGTTTGGAATAAGGTAAAATAAAAGTAGATAGAGATTCGAGCAGACTTACTGATTAATCTCTGTGTGGTTCACTATAAACTGTTCTGAAAACCAAAATGTAAATCTGTTCACATTTAAAATGTCAGAATTGAACTAGTTCAAGATAGTATTAGACTGGGGGTATTATATCAACAGCAGAGCAGGAGGAGAAGATAATATTTTAGCTGGAGGATGCCTGGGAGGGTATGGGCTGTAGGATCTCTTTTGACCCAGGCAGCAGAATCAATATTTAATGGTTTTGGGATATTCTGATTCAGCAGGGGAAAAAAATAGTAGAATTCTTGCATTTCTGATTATTTATTAAAAATGTACAAAATTCCATCCTTTTGAGCAGAGAATCCAGAGAGGTTGATTTTTCTGTTTACAGCTACAAACTTTATGCAGTTGCCACTTTAACTCAAACACCTACTTCTTTAATCTGTTGTCAAGGTGAAACCCAGGTGTTGCTCAGGCAGTACAAAACAGCTGCTGCCTCACTCTGCCATCCACACAGACACATCGATGCACAGCCTGCCCCAAAACACTGCAGTACGCCCAAAAAATCCTAAAACACAGAATATTGGATTTTTTGTGGTAACTTACAGTTGTCTTTGGCCATGGAAAGAACCTTAAATGAAAATTAAACCCACACATTTTGAAAGCTTTAATCCAACTTGTAGACATAACCAAGAGCAAGAGGAGGAAATTTCCTATGGAAGCCACTAAATTATTTGCCAAAAATAAAGTCATAATTTTCTTCTAAAAAGTTAGATTGTCTGTTGGATATCAATTGCAGTCTAAATTCATTGGAGTGTGAAGAAAATTGATTTTAGTACTGCTTTATCCATATATTTTAACCAACCATCTTTAACTGTGACATCTCTTCTGACATCTCCATAGTGTGTGACGTGTGCATAAGTGTAAATACAAACTAGGCTTCTTATCGAGTCTAGACAGAGGATAAAAATTCTCTGTCATGAAATTCTCAGTTGCATAATGGAAAATTCCACAAAGAGCTGGGATTTACTCTCCAGAAATATCCCACACTCTATTGAAAGACACTTAGTCCGTTTTCAAAGATAATTTTTCAGGTTTTTTATCCCACACTTTTCTAAGATACATTAATATCTTTGTTTTTTTCCTCCTGCCTCTGATTGTAAAGTTCTGGTGCTACATCCAGCTTCTCACCCTCTTTTCCTGGAGTTGATGCTTCCACCCTGGGCATCTATGAGTAATGCCAAACAGAGAATTACCAGGGTTGCATGATACAGGGACGAGCTATTTCACAGTTGAATAGATCTAAGCTCTCCAGGCAAGAAGATAATAGAAGTTATGGCTATGAAGTGACTGAGTTCCTCCTTAGGGGGCAAAAAAATCTATCTTTACCCAAAGGTGAAGCAAAATATAGCAAACCGTGGCAGAAAGCAATTGTATATATAATTGTCTCATGAAATTTTAACTCCTAGTGATGAAAGGAGGAGAGGAAGAGAGAAAAAGAGAAAGAGAATAAATTAGGTTTACTAGATCATCTATTATTTGACCTGATATGCTGATCTCCTAAGAAGTGAAAAATCACATTTATAGTAATGCACTATAAAAAGGAATATTGTCTTTATCTCACTGACAATTTACTTACCAAAATTAAGGCACAGACAATCTCATTTTATAGCCTGGAACACCTTAGATCACCTGGTAAGCTCTACCAGTACATTCTTTTACAGTCTGCTTTCAAAGACTGCCAGTGGCCTTATGAAAAAAGTGCATTGGAACACTGCAACCTGCACTGGGAATCCTGTGGCTGTAAAGCAAGAGTACAAAATATAATCACAGACAGGAGACTGAAAACAAGTCAAGAGTCAGACAAAAGGCTTGGCACAACTGTAATGTCCATTTCAAAGAGGTTAGTGAGCCACTAGGGGCTCTGTCTTGACTAGAGTTAGTTGCCTTAAACAGAGTTCTTTGACCAAGGGTAAGACACCCCCAAGCCTGGACTTGCAGCCCCCTGGAAAGAACTTACCTGTTCTCCACATCTCAGTGACCAGTGCCAAGGTCCCTTCAATGTTCTGTCCCATCAAGCCAGCCATGGGGTCTGACCTAAACAGCTTACTTGCCCAGATGGCATCTCATATTGTGGCATTTTCAGCTTTGTATAAAAACAAAAAGAAGGAAATACTGGACACACTCCTTTTCCCCCTTCCTAGCTCCCCAGGGCTTGTTTTTTAGCAAGCAAAAAGTATCCAAAACTGTGTGTTCCACTCATAGCTAATCATCATAACAGGAACTACAGTGCATTTGTCATTTTTCTTGGAGCTTGCAGCACTTATGTATCATTTATATTTCTGGTCTTTCATACACCAGCTCTCAAACAACGACTCACCACTGAGACATTCCATTAGTGTCATGCTGGGAATGGAATCTGTTTCTGAGTTTTGCAACTTGACTTTGCACCAGAGCCTCGTAGCTAGTCTCACTCTCAGGATTAGGGTTCCCTTGCAGACGGAAGGAGAGGTGGGTGGAATGCAGTCCACGACTTCCCTGCCCGTGCAGTTAAAGTTGCTGGACAAATTATGATTCAGCCAGTGTTTTCTCCTTCTCCTTGCTTGCATAAGGTGCAATTCACACCTGCCTGTTAAATAGCTCACTCCCTGTCATGGTGCAAAGAAGGGAATTATCCAGCTCTTTAGTTCTTTGACCTGCCTCCTCTCTGAACCCATGATGGGCTCAGTGACACCACACCTGAGCAGCAGCCTAGGGAAAGGCAATCTGTGTCCCATAAATACTCTTTGTTCAGCCAGACATGTGATAACAACAAAAAATTAATATCAAGTGGCTGAAATAATAATTATTTGAATATTTCTCTGTTCTAATTTGAGGGTGAAGACGCACTTTGCAGAGAAGGGCAGGATTGATAACTGTGTCAGCCTTAAAGTGTTCTACTTCCATTTGAAACCTCATCTGGCATTTTCAGAGACTTTAGTGAAGTGTTGAACTACTAATCTCAGATAAAAGGGTCAGAGTCAAATCAGAACCCAGATTGCAGACTTATTTTGTAATTTTAAGAGTGGAAGATGTTGCATTGTTCTGTGCATTTATTGCTCTATGGTCAGTCTCAGAGGAGAATGACAAACTTACATCTTTTGATTAATACCCCAGTGATTTAACATTTACAGATCAGCGCTGATCTCCATTCCCTTTGACCACTGAATCATACAGATTATATTTTTCAAACTTTAGTGGTTTTTTTCTCATTTTCAGTAGAATTTTTCTTTTCTCTCTCCCCTCCAGGAGTGGGGTAATTAACTGGAAAGGGAATGACTCTGGAAGGCAGTGGCTGACTGTTCAGGAAGGGGAGGATGCAGCTCCTGTGGGAAGAGGGGGGCCATGGGACTCTGATGAAGATAAGAGAGATGAACTGGCTGCTGATAACAGGAGGGAGGAACAGATGCTCACTAAAACAATTAGTACTGTGCTGATGGCCTGAGTAAAATGTAACAACGTCTTTATCAACACTTTCCTTTTTCTACCATGCACCTCATTTGCTCTTATTCACACACCAGTAAAGTGGAGCAGAAGTGCCAGGACTAAAAGGAAAAGCAGTAGCTCTACAGGCTTTCTTTAGCTGCATTGTTTCCAAAGGCTTTGTGTATTTTCTGGTAAGCAACAGAGCGAGTTGCCTGTCATCAGGAGTGGCTTCCAGAATAGGAAACAAGGCAGAAATCCTCAGTCATATCAGATAACATTCTGCAAGAGCTTTGCTGACCTTATGCCAGAGGAAGGTGTAATTCTAGGGCTAGTGTTAGCAGAATGTTGCCCAGAGTAAATCAGAAGGCAGTCTATCCTTATTAATAATAATGCGTAAAGACATGTCTAGAGGTTGTGTCCAGTTTAGCTGGAGTCAGGAGAGCCAAGCCTCAGTACAGCATTCCTTCCATGCTGCTGCAGAGGTGCTGCTCTGGTCACCCACTGAGACCCACCTCCCATCCCCTCCCATTTCCCTGCCTACCCAAGTGGGAGTAAAAAGCTGTGAAATCCAAAATGAAGAACAATATAACCTCTTTACCTTACTAGAAATCACTATACAGAATAAAAGCAAGGTTGAGTCGGGTCCAAATTAACAAAGAAAGCATTGTCAAAATATATTCTGCAGTAATAAGGACAGAGAAAGAAAAAAAGGACTTTTTGTTAGTTCCTATTTATTTAATGATAATACAAAATCTAAGCTGGCATTTTTGTGTGTCAGAAACAAATCGTGCATGACCAATTTTTACTCTTGTTAGAATTTTACCTTGTGGCTACATTCTGTCTGAGATTATTTTAAGGAATACTTTTATCATGTTGTTATATATGTAATAATTTGTGCGATGATACTTAATAATTCAGGTTCATATATGGTGGTGGGATTTTTGACATCTTAAATAAAGTTTAAGTCTAACAGAAGCTGGAGCTGAGAAAGCTGCTCTACCGGTTTTCGGAAGGACTGAGTGAGACCCAATTAACATATGAACAGACCAGAGCCACAGCAATTGACCAACTCCCAGGTCTTCAAGCACCCTGTGATAAGCATCAACTGATTCCAGGAAACCTACATCAAAATTCATCATTCATCATCAAAATTCATCATTCATCATCGTTGGGTCCCATCCTGTGTCGCCCAGATGCAGCTCATAGGAGACCACATTTACAAACTAAAAGACAGACTCAGAGGCTTCATCTCTTCAGGGGACACCTGGTCAATTTTGGGGCCATGATCGACCACCACCGGTGATCATCGGTTCCCAGAAACAATTGTTGGACAAAAGAGTTGCATGAAAAAACTATATGACAAAAGAAATCGGGCTTCGGGCGAAATGAAGAGTACAAAAACCCTCAGCACAGGGACGCTGGTGTGAGCAGTGGGGATCTGACTCTGTCAGGCTGCTGCGTCACCCAGAGCGGGATTCCCGGGGCCCGCCCTGTTCTTTATTGTGGCTGTCCCGACCGAGTTCGGCCGTGGACTTTTTGGACTCTAAATTTCTCTATCAGTGGTTGCACAATAAATTTCTCTTTATTAATATTTAATCTGGCTTTATTGGACCTTCATTTATAACAATGTACAGGCTTTTCAAAGGTTTGCTCACTTATTGAACAAGTGAGAGAAGAAGGGGACTTTGTTTATCTAAAGTAACCTTCCAAGGAAATCAGGATTCTATACAGAACATTTAAGGCTGTATAGACCTTTTCAGTGACTATGATGGCATCCCATTCTTCCCAGTAATCTGCTGGAGAGCTCCCACTCTCCTGAAATGCATTTCTGCCTCACAGACCCTTCCATTATTAGTTTTCAAAACAGCTCATGCAGTAAAGGGGAGATACAGCTGCTACCTTTTAGATACCCCAGAAAATGGGCTGGAGTGGCCCAGCCATGTTACATGGACTATCAAATAGGAAACCATGAAAAGTCTGGTCTTAAGAGTTCTTTGGAATCATCCTCAGCTCAGACAGGCTAAGACCAAATAGTAGTGGTTTCTAACAGTTTCTGTTGAATTAGTATTGTTATTTCATACATCTGTTGGACATTGTATTTGCTCCTCAATTCTGAAAAGATGGTTTATATGGGGAAAGGTGATATAACTTAAAATAAATGAAAACCATCAATTTCTATTTTCTATTCACCAAAATTACTTGTATATTTTGCAAACCACTTATAAAGGCTAAGAAATGGAGTTCATATGAAAATGTAAGCAAGGAATCAACTTTCTTATAGCAGGTTCTAATGTTTTTTGTAGTTGTAAGGGGAGAGTCAAAGAACTGAGGAATTATAAAGGAAGGGATGCTGTGGGTTTCCATGAGTCCTGCTGCTGGGTGCAGCACAAGCTCTTGCCTTTCCCTTTTCTCTATCCATATCTCCATGAATCTTCAGGCTGCCATTAATTTTTTTTAAACCAGGAGAACCGACTGTAATTTCCATTTCAGCTCAACTTCAGCCTCTGCCAAGGGAAAACAGGAATAGAACAAATCCTTTCCATTGTAATATAAAATATATAATATATATATAATGAAAATTGAACTGTTAACATATCAAAAACCTTGCTCTGTCAACATATTATCACACCTTGTACCAACTGATGTCACATCTGACAAAAGCCAAAAAGTAAGAAAGGCTATAGAAACCCCTCTGAATAATAATTCTCACAAAACTCCAGTAAGATGGTACAAAATAAACTGAAAATGAGTTCAGGTGAACAGGGTACATACCACCAGTATATTTTTTTCATGTGATTGTAGAAAGCCTCTGGAGCTGGCCATTGGGGGACATTTCTTTCAGCCATTTGGAGCATTTCTCAGGGGACATATCATTCCAGCTTTTTAGCTGCTATTTTGCTATAAAACCCAAGAAATTGCTCTGAGGTGTTTCCTTTCCCACAGGCAAATGGAAAGTTAATATTTTATATGAAGATGAGCACAATCCTCTGATGCAGCTTAATATATTTTTTACAATTTAAATGTCATTGCATTACCCGCACAATGGGTCAAATTTGCCCAAGGATATTTGTGTTAACAAACTGATAGGAGAGCTATGACAGGCTCAGAACAAGGCAAATATGCTGAACATATTTACCTTGGGAATGGCTTCTCCAGAGGAACTGAACACAGCCAGAGCCTCCTTTAACATTTTAATGTGTAATCAAGGTAAGCAAGTGATGAAGTCAGATATGAATTGTATGACACACATTTAATGTGGGGACACTGACAAGCAAAATTTGCAGCATCTTAGCCTGGCTGACTACACAAGTAACCCTCTTTCCGTCTGTGGTCCTTGCCTGCCAATGTAGACAGCTGCATTTCTGTACCTTTTATATTTGCCTCCAGTTCAGTACAGGGGCAGCAAGTGAATGAGGTGACACCAAGAAAACTCACAGAGGAAGTGAAAATACAAAGGACAAGCACAAAATATTTTCTGTCTTCCAGAACCAAACCTTAAAAAACCCTGAGGCTTTCTGGAGTGAGTAAAAGTAGATAGGTGATGACAAGGAGTTTCAGGGCCATAATTGCCATGGAAAATTGGCAATTTGGCAAATATGGCAATTATAGCCCTTTGGGTGCTTAATGACTGGAAGTTATGAGAAAGGCTCAGATCAGCCCCTTTTGGCCTCATGGTTTTAATATGGTGATTCTAGACCCAAGTAACCAAGTGGAGCAAAACTTGATGTAACTCAGGCTGGCTGAATCTGGACATGGCTCTTCTTCAGTATCTAAAATACCTTGTTTTCTTCTGCTGTCAAGATACAGCTTTTGTCTCTGCTGCTGGTAGACTAAACTGCCCTTCAACCTCACTCAGCACACCCAAAACTGCACGCTTTCCCGGTGAGAAAAGGGTGAAAGAATTAGCTGTTCTTGCTCTGCTTGTTCATTAGAACATACCAGATGTGCTGGGGATCTGGATCATCAACTGCCTCATGATACATGCTGCAGTCAGGCAAAGCAGATGCAATATGCCATTTCATTCAGCTGGGACAGTGTAAACGGTATATTCACACACTTTGCTGAAGGTATGTGAATATGCAAGGTGCTAAGCAACAGTAAATTCTTCCTGAAATCTTTAATCTGCACACTTACAGTATTTAGGGTATATTGAAGGCAAATTAGATCTGAGTGGAGACTGAAATTAACCATCTCACCAAATTCTGATTTCTCTGTGGCTGACTCTTTCTAATCTATCCCCTGTGAGAGGATAGTACCTTATTATGACTTTAAAGCCTGATTTTTTCAGCAGGGCTGTGTGTTTTAAATGAGAATTTATTTCAAGTCAGGGAATTTCATTATTTGATAGCCACAGCAAAAAAAAAGTGTAAAAATTGTTTTTCGGCTGAATGGACATGGATTTAAAATAATCACTGCACCTTTTTCCTCAGTAATGTAATTGTATAAATGTGGATTTGTAGATACATACAATTGAGTTGTGGAGGTGGGAAAAACAATGTTCTTGCTTAGGGGAAATAAATATGGTATAAACACTTTCCTCACGAATACACCTATTCCTGTCATATTTATCCTTTAAATGTGTGCATTCTTTAGAAACTTCAGTAAATGCTACACTTCAGTTGTCTGAGGGAAATATTAACTCCTTAGTATTCTATTTGTATTTTGAAATCTTGGGAGAAGGGAGTGCTGTTAGTACACTGGTATGTAAAAGCTGTTTTACAAGCAACTTGTCCTTCAACCTAAACGATAAACATTAAAAAAAACCAAGTAAAACTTTTAAATTTTAATTTTATAATTCATAACCAGATGGATATGCAGGGGAGGAAGAATAAAATTTCTGATCTGGACAATGAAATGTCCGAGGAGCCCTGGACATTTGTGGCCAAGGGCCATTTTTGTGCCCTGTTGCAAATGCTGGTGATTTCATGGCAGCCACACTCCAGCCCTGTGGCCTCATGAGTGGTCCTGGTCTAGCAGCCAGATGTGGGGGAAGCATCCAGCCTCTCCCCATTAACTGCTCAGATAATGAGGGTAAGATGTTCTGTTTGTCTAAATCAGTTCTTGCTCTGTGGCAGTGGGAATAAGGCTGCTCAGCCTCAGAAGAGCTGTGAGGCAGGAGAGGATCTCAGAGGAATGTCTATGTACTTAACTAGATGAATAGTGAGTCAGTGGGGCATGGGAAAACAGCTGTCACATTTATCTTCCTCACACTAGCAACTGAGAGTCATTACTGGGATCTAATACACCAAAGGATGCTCTGAACAGAGATCATCCTCATTTATTTGTCTACACATACTTAAAATGTTGCTTTGTGGTGTAAGTTACTGGCACAGAAGGAAGAGTTTGGGCTATAATTATTTTAGGGACTATTTAAGTGGGGGAGATTAAAGCTGATCTGTTCTTTTCCAGTATCCTCTTTCTCATCGTACCATGGGGAACCTGTTTTTGTGAGCCAATCATCATTTTTCTTAAACATATAGAGAAATTATAAAGGATAATTATATCTCAGGGGCACCTTAATTGTCCCAATTACTCGGCCAGTTTTGACAGCCAGATCTGATTAAGAGAGATCTGTAGGCATAAGACAACATTTCATGTGGTACTTGGACAATACTCATGGTACAGCTATAATAATCAAAGTATCTGTGTTTAAAAAGATACTATATGCAAAATAAAACTGGAGGAGAAAAAGAGCTTTGATGAATTATAAGAAATTCTTTACCCAGTCAGACTTCTGCATGAGATATACAGCATTAGCACTAAATCAATTATAATTAAGTTGCACGTAACTAAAATTGGCAAATTCAATTTCCTGAATGTTTCATTATAGCTTAGCTGCAGTAATGATCGATGGAATTATGCCACCTTCTACAAGACCTTCCAGGTATAGTCATTATCAAACATAATTTTACTTTTTACTTCTTTTTTTTTGTCCTCGATCAATGATGAGGTTACTTGCACTGGTATAATAGGCAATATAAAACCCCTGACATCATATTGGGGTGCACAGATGCTAAAGAGCCTTTTCAGGGGTTTTTAGGCATAATGGGCATGTTTTTGTTAAAGGATGAAAACCAAATATTTGAACTCATAGAGCTAATGGTAGTTTGAATAAAAAAAAGAAATTTAAGAATTGATGAAAGTGCAGACACTTCCACTCTCTGTAGCTTCTAAAAATGAAACAATTATGCTCTTCCCTTAAAAGGCTTTGGTGCTAGTATGATTTCAAGAACAAGGTTAATGTTGAGCACACCCTTATACCCTGTCTTGTAGAGGTGCTTTCTTGAGCTGAGATCATGGTAAAGGGTAGAAATATAAACAGAAGCATTCCTCTTTTTCTGTCTGAAATTCACCCAGTCTGAAATACACCCATAACAAGGTTTTACATCTTGTCCAAATGAGCAAAATGTTATTCTCATCATTAAACTGGAAGTTGCACAAAGGCAACTGGATCAGATAAAAAAACAAAGCTCTTTCACAAGGTTATTCCTTGGGGTAATCAGGGAGCAGGCAACCATAAATTAAAGCAAAACTTTATTCCCTGCTTCCTGACTCTCCAAATCAGTTTTTTTTTTTAAATAATCTTTTAACAAGAAATGTAGAGGAGAAGCTATTAAAAATACCTATGTGTAAAATGCAAGTATTTTATATAGCTCTGTAAGATAGAAGAATTGAGATTTTTCAGCTCAGGGTTTTCAGTAAAAAATAGCAAGAAAAAACCCCAACCAGGTTATATTTGATAAAAAATGAGTGGTTTTCAGAGACTCTGAAATCATGAGGGACATATCTATGCCCACATTGGAATGCAGCACAAGACACATCTCCATGATGAACACTAGCATTAGGCATAATCCACAGCCCCTGTCCCTAATAAAAATTTATTCATCCTGTGAACTAAACATGGTAATACAGTCAAAAGCTTGGTCCTGAACCATCCTTGCCCGTGCACATATCATCTGTCACACTGAGACCCACTGGCAGATTGGCTCTTGAAGAAAAGAACATTTTAATGCAAAACCTTGTATTACTATAGGACACTTTAAGCTACCAGTGGGGGGGTCTGTCCAATCCTTTTCTATCAAACCTATTTTACTGGAAAAAAAAGTTATTAAAAGCAAGAAACATAACAATCAGCTTCAGGGCTCAGCTCGCCTCTGTTTACTGCTCTGATTCCAGAGATTAGCCTCTGTTTCCTACAGAGAGATCAGGAATCAAAGCTAAATTACATTTTCATTGGATAAATAATTTACAAGTAGTCTGAGATTCTGGTCTGAAAGCTCCAGTATGACTAAAAAAGCTCTTCCCTCGTTTCAAGTGTATTCAAGTGCAATCTATGTGTAAACTGGTCCTACCATCTAGAAATTCCAGGCCATTGGAAACTATCACAAACAGATGTAAAACTGTTATCAGCCAGAGATTTATGATTGAATATAATCCTTAGGGAGGATGACATATTTTATAATTTCTTTGGACTTAGGCTTCATGGCTGCTACATGGGAAACTGTATCACAAAAATATTACAGGATCAAAGTTGTTAGTAAATGCAAAGATGTCAAATAATTTTTATCCTACATGCTTGATATAGCTAAACCTCACTGTGTATATATGACACACCAACAGGATGAACAAATTGGAAAATTCATAGGCAAAGCTTGAGAGCCACAATTCATAGAACCGTAGACTATGAGGTTGGAAAGGGACCTGAGTTCATCCATTTGTGACACATATATGCTTTGAGAGCCAAAAGTTAGTCATTATTTTGCAAATAAAAAGAAAATCAAGTCCTCATGCCTACAAGGCTCAAGCACCTTTCATAGTTTTTGCTAACTTAGCTTTAGGATCAAGGATGCTGTCACCTAGAAGTGCAAACAATACATTCTGCCCAAAACCAGCTTTCAGTCACTTAGTAGAATTAATCTTATTTCCTGTGTGTCATTAGGATTCATGTCCATCATACTCTTGGTGAAGGACAGCAGATCAAAGGGAGAATATATGTGCTTGTGCCAGGGCACAAATCCATCCATTTTAACTTTTTCCCAAGACTGAAACCTGCACTGTTTAAATCCTGGAGATGTCAGCCAAGCATGCACCTTTTAGATGATGAAATAATAGTGCCCAGACACTAATTCTGCTCTCCTAGTTGCTCAGTTTGCTTCCTTCTTGGCATTTTAAAATCTCCAAGTACAATATTTCTTTTCTAACATAAAAATTTCCTGCCAACAAATATAAATAACAAGTGCCCCTGGACTCTACCACAACTATGGAAGTAGCAGAAAGCACCTGGACTTCTGCTTCTCCATTTGAGCCCTTCTCATCAACATCCTGTGCCATCAGGAGTGATTCATGGAGCTCTGCAGAGCTCACCCTGGCACCTCCCTGGGTACTGCCTCTGCAAGCATGTTTGGCTGAAGCTGACAATGGATGCCTGCTGCAGGAAGCCCCCTGGAAATGGGCAGCTCATGCTAATGAGCTCAGTGCTGCTGTCCCTCAGGGGAGCTGAGTCTGATTTGAGTCTGATGAACATTTCAGAGACTGAACAGCACACGTGCCCCAGCCTCAAGTGCTCAGCTACCCTGGGCCATCAGTTTTCTAATTCACATTAGCTAGCACTTAATGCCAATGCTAGTGATGTTTAAGTATCGACTCCCACACACAGATAGTATTTAATTTTTGGTGGTATCCAGGACATGTCAGATAGTAGGTGATATAATTTAGTTCTCTATCAAATTGATGAGAATGTTGCTGCTTTCACTGATATGTAGTAGAGTACAATTGATCAAGTATCCCTATTAAATTCTGCCAACAGGATTAAAAATCTCAAAGATAACTTCAGTGTAATGCTTGCCTTGCATTGGTGAAGCACACACAGAAATTTCATAGCCTATCTGATTTTTAATCACTGTGAGCAAAATTAATCCATCTCCAGGGAGCCTAAAAGAAATGTCAGCCAGTCAACTTAAAAAAGGACTTAAAGAGGGCTGATCAATAAGGTTGGATTTCACCCCAGGTTGCTGTGATTTCATGTACATCTGTAGAAGTCAAATAAGCCATATAAGTGTCAAATGGCCAGTTTTCAGTATGTACTTTAACATGTGCTGTGGATGTCTGAATAGATTATTGAAGGTAAATGATGCTGAGTCCAGAAAAAAAAAAAAAAACCCTGCTATTAAAACGAGGACATTTTATTAAGCAGACCTTATGTACTGCCATTGTTAAATATATATATTTTTTATGTCTCCATCCCTTCTATATAACCTACTTCATATATTAACTCTATTTAAACTGTACTTTTCTTACCCTTTTCTTGCTTTTTTTTCCCACCCATCCATCCCCTCAGGTAGCAATAAAGATAAACTATGCTTTTTATTCTAGATTACATTTGGCAGTTGTGCACATATGCTGATCATACTGCAATATTAGAGCAATCCAAGCTCACAGTCTGCTTCAAAATGTCACATTTTCCTGTTGAGTCTGCATGTCTGAGCAAGAAAGAATGACACACACTTGCAAGGACTATTTTTATCTTCAGCCAGTTTGTATGGATTTCAAAAAGTGTAGGGGTAAGGTGACCTGCCATTGTCCTGAGGACAGATTATATGCATGCAATACAGAGGCAGGCAAAGAAATATTGCAGAAAAAACCAAAGAAGTATGTGGATGTCAAGCTAGCAAAGAAAAGAGCAAAGGAAAATTTCTGAAAAGTTCTGCAGGAACAAGAAGAGCTGTTTCCTCTCTCCCATGAATTAGAAAAATGAGCACTTGCTCCTATTTCTAAGGTCTTTCACAAATAAAAATTTATAGCTTATCTTAATAAGACTTTAGAAATAATTACTGAAGTTAATATTCCATGGAATCTGCATTAAACACAAGAATATACAACATGACAGCAGATAGGACAGGTAAAACTACCTGCAAAAACTCTGGCAAATGCATGCCAGAATTTTGGAAAATTTACTTGTTAAGAATCGACTTTCTCACTGTTACCACTATTAATTTTCTCTCTGAAGGCAGGTAAGGGTGTTGGTTTCTTCCCAATAGACACTGGATGAGCATATACCAAAGAAAGTTAGATTCAGACTTTATCCTGTAAGGTGGGGGAAAACATACAGTGCAAAAAGAAAAACAACAACAACAACAACAACAACAACAACAACAACAACAACAAAACATGCCAAGGGCAGGCTAAAAATTATCAGCTAGAAATATTCTCAGAGGAAATTTAATTTTTTGAAAAACAATTTTTTAAAAACAAATAGTACATTTTTATTAGAAAACAATTGCTTTTGCAATTGCCCTAAAATAAAAGAGATCAGAAGCATGCTTAGCTCCAACTTCCCAGAAGCATCATCTGAAAGTAAACAAAACTTACCATAATTTTGCTAATCTTTTGATAACTTTGCCATTGTAATATTTCTAGGTGATGGATCAGAAAAACCTTGTGGGGGACCAATAAGGTTTTAGAAGTAATCTCCCTTCTTATTAGACAACTCATACAACTAGAGCTGTAGCAAAATTGGACAACTTAGCTCATTGATAAAACAATGCTGTGAAAGTAATTGATTTTAAACAAATGAGTCAGCTCAGAGAATCACAGAGTGGCTTGCTGAGACCCAGCCCAACCCCAGCTCAGAGCCAGGAGCAGCTAGAACAGCCTTCTTGGGAACACGACCAGTTTAAATTTTTAGGGTCTCCAAGAATGGGGACTCCACAGCCTCTCTGGGCACCTTGTTCCAGAGTGTATCTTCACAGTGAGGAAGTGTTTTCTTATGTTTAGATGGAATTTCCCGTGTTTCAGTTTCTGTCCATTGCCTCTTGTTCTCTCACTGTGCAACACTGGAAGTCTGGTGCCACCTTCTTTTCTCCCCTCCATCAGTTATTCTTACACAAGGGCAAGATCTCTGTGACTGTTCTCTTGTGCAGGCTCAACAGTCCCAGCCTCTTCTTCTATGACAGCTGCTCCAATCCCTTAATCACCTTAAAGACTCTTTTATACTCTGTGATATCCACTGTTAAATTTAAAGTCAATCCATTTTCTCCATCATGTTTATCAGCTTTTTAAAGTTCAGTTATTCTAAGAATAAATAAAGGTTGTCCCTATTGTTACTGCCTAAAAAACGATGGAGGAATGATGATTCCCTCCCTCCCTTCAACATCAATCAAATTTAGACTGCACCTTTGTAATATTTTGGGGATATTAAATGTGGCTGAGCTGCTGTTTTAGAGTGATTGTTCATGGTATGTTTGATCATATGAAGATGTTGTCTTTTACTTTTCTAAATTGACAGTCTTAGAACATGAATCTCATTTAGCATAATGGTGGACTGAAAACTATGCAACCAATTAGGCAAAAAGTATGGAAGGAAAAGAATTCATTAATAAGACTCTTGAGATTTAATGCCCATATGGGCCTGTAGACTTCTTTCAGAATAAATACTTTGATGAGCTGGTCATGTCTGTTCTTTATTTTAATGTCTTTATATTGAATTCTATCATTGAAATTCAATTGTTTTCTCCTGGGCTTGCAGGAGTTCTGATACCCTGAAAATTACACAACCCCCTGGGAACTTTCTTTACTTATACTTTTCCATATGGATAGCTTGAGGGATGATGTCTTTCCTTCTAAGTCATTACCTTAAGTTTTCAGATCTATTCATTCAGCTGGGCGCACTTTTTGGTCTCTCCCTCAGGAGTATTATTACTCTTTATTTGCCTTTTGATCTTCACTTGAGCAGGGAAATCTACTCCAGAAATGCTCCATAGATTTGGGGAGTAGATTACTGGTGACTGGGCAGTATTGCATAAATGTTTTTTGCCTTCTATTTTAGCAAAAATATTTTACTGTGAGCAGTGTCCTATCACAAGAACAGTTCTAGTCACAGATTAGAAATCTGGTGTGGGGAGTGTAGCTCAACCAGAGAAAAACCCCTGTGCTGTGTCTGCCCCCGAGTTTATGATACCAGAATAAGTCTGCCCCAGAGTTTATGATACCAGAATAAGGAAAGAAAATACAGAGTGAGCACAGGAGTCGTCTCTGACTTCTTGTGGTGGAAGCTGGCAAACAAAGAGGAGAGAGCTTCAGGTCTGTCAGCCTGACCTGGGTGCCAGGAAAGAACATGAAGCAGATCAAGGCAACCAGGGGACCAGCCCAGCCAACACAGATTTACAAAAGGCAGGTCCTGCTGGAGCAGCCTGATCTCCCTCTGTGACAGGGGGACCATTTAGTGGAAGAGGGAAAGGCTGTGGATGTGTCTACCTGGACCTCAGTAAAGCTGCTTCCCACAGCTTTCTCTTGAAGAAAGTGGCTTGGATGGGTGCACTGTTCAATGGGTAAAAAACTGGCTGCGTGGCCAAGCCCAGAGAGTTTCTTCCCTGAAATATCTGCATTATGTCAAAGTAGTAGATTATATAGAAATTACTCAGTAACTCATACTCTATCTCATCAGACATAATACAGAAAAATGAAGTTAATTGAACTGCAGGTTGCAAAACAGAAGTGATAAAAATAAAAGAAATAGGAAAAACCACTATGTACAAATTAAATGTAAATTGTCTGATACATTAGATCTTTCTGTCACCAGTCACTGTTCTGCTTTCTTGAAGATAGGAAAAAATACATGTCAATGTAATAAAGGTCAGCCTTTTCCAATCAAATATAAACATTAATTTTAAAAATGTTTATTTTCTGATTGTCTCTTTGCCATGTTCTTTGCAAGGGTAAATGTTTGTGTCTGGCTTACTTCTAACTCTCATTTTTCTCTTGCCTTGCAGACAAATGAGGATAACATCTATGTTGTTACTGAGATATGAAAGTCAACACAACCTGATACAAAATGGTGATGGCAATGAAAGACCAGGTGACATTTCAGGCTGACATTTCAGGCTAGCATTTTAGTGATGTTTATGAAAATTTTAGCTTAAGAATATGTTGAAAAAAGATTTTACAAAATTAGGCCCAAGTCTGGGACTGTTTATAGTGGATTTAGCCAAGTATGTCTCAGTTCCTCGAGTAAATCATCAGAGATGAGCTCCTAGACAGTGTTTCTCAGACTGTGTTTTACAGCTCTTTAGTGGTCATAAACGAGTCACAAAAACCACACTGCCTTAGACTTCCTGGGAACAGCTCTGTCCTCCAACACTGGCCTCAGTAATTTTAACTAGTTCTCCTCCCTCTGCCCCAGCTGAGCAGAACTGCTGCCAGGAATAAAAAGTGCAGGTGCTGCAGGGGTTATGAGAGTGGGAAGAAGGGAGAGGAAAAGAGAGTTATGATAAGAGACTAGAGCCCTCTTCACTGAAGTTCAAGAAATACTGTGCAAACAAATGGAAATGCTTTAGGTTTTGATGCATTGGTGCAAGGATTAATTGAAAATGTCCCAGTTACAACAGCTATATACACTGCAAAAAAGCAGAATAATACTGGGACCCAAGACCAGAAATTACACAGAACAATATTTTGCAGCACCCTCTATCCACTCGGCCACTGCACTGAACCATCGTGGAACAAACCTGGCCGCCCTACTTCAGCTAGAGGAAAATTCTGGTCATGTGGAATAACCCCAAATAAGCACCACAAAGCTGCCCACTGATTCTCATCCCAGTGAGATGAAGGAAAGAATAGGAAGGGTGAAAAATAAGAAAACTTGTGGGTTGAGATGAGAACATTTTAATAATTGAAATAAAATATTTTAAGAATTAATAATAAAAATAAAAATTGTAATTAAAAAGAATTTTTTTTAAAAGGGTGAGAAATTACACCCAACAAGTGTTGCACAGTGCAACTGTTCATCACCAATAGACTTATGCGGGTTGCCCCGGGCAGGTCCTGTCAGGTGCCCGCTGACCTGAGAGCGTCTCTGCTTCCGGCTCTGCAGCCAACTCCCCCGGCCAGCCAGACACCCGAGCCCGGATGGTGTCATCTTCCACCTCACCAGAAAAGACGGAAGCACACTCCATATAGCAGTCCAACAGGGCTTACTGAAGGTACAGATGCGGGTCCAGGAAAGACTGAGGAAGGTGGGAAGGCTGGGTAGGTGGCAGGTAAGGCAGGCACGGCACGGACACAACCACTGCCGAAGGGAGCTAGGGACAGAGAGCCGCGAGGGCGGACGGGTTTGGGGTATATCAGCTGGGAGAAGGTAGGAGGGGACAGGGTACAGTCGGACTAATGAGGATGAGGGTTGAGGGAGGAGCTGGGTGGGGTGACATATGAGTAACCAATAGGGAATAAGAGGGCAGTGGCTATAGCAAGAAAGCCAATGGGAGGCTGGGGGTACAGATGTTTCCAGAACAAGGGAGTAAACTCTGGGTGATAGATGTGTGTTCATTTGCATCTGCAAGTGAAGGATCTTGGGAAGTTGCAACATTTTCTCTCCCTATCTTGACATAGGAGTCTTCCCAAGGCATTCCCATTCCGTTGTCTTCAGCCCTGACTCCCACAGACTTATTTTCAGAATCAGAGCTCAGGAAAATGGTGAGGATAACTGTAAAGAGACTATATACATAATCTTTTATAGTCAGCTCTATTTTTCCATTTTTTCCCCACAGTATTTCAAAAGTCACTCTCTGTAGGCTCCAGATAGCAGAAGTCTGAAGAGAAAGCAATGCCAATGTCACCCCCACCCTCTCTAATCTACTTTTATTACAATTGAAGTATAAATCACACAAGTTAATCTTCCACAAAAGCCTCTATTGTTTTACATTTACTTCTATTTTTATTCTGAAATTGCAGAGATTTTGTTTTCTCATTTATCATCAGAGGTGTTGTTGAAATGTGGGAAGTGACAGAACAGGGTGAATGTAGGAAGGAGCAAAACCCCAATCTTTTGGCTGGCTTATATTAGCAACTATAATCTGATATTTTTCCTGCAATAGATACATGGAAGAGAGGGCACAATTTAGAAAAGCGTTAAATATCCTGCTCCATGGTGCATACAAAATATTTGTTGACAATTATGGTGAAAGAAATGATAGCTATGGAGAGGTGCCATTGGATAATTGCAATCGTTTCTGTTAGCATGTTACAAATAGAGTGTTTCAACCTTCAATTTTAGAATAATTTAAATTAGAATATGAAAATATTTCAATTACAAACTGAGTAAAAAGACTCCTCAAAAACAATAAATGGAAGCTTCAAATTTGTTTTTGAGAAAAAATATTTATGGAGGGAACCCTTTCAAAGGATTGTTCCCATAGTTTTTTGGATTAGACACTGAACTGAAAAATTCATAAATAACATAATGTTGTTCTTTAACTATAAGCACTGTGTTGTAACATTGAAGTTGTTACTATACTATACTATAAGTCTATTTCTCATGCTTTATGTAACTAGCATTTATTTCAGACCATGATTCTCACTTGTGTGTTTTCAGAAGACTGCATACCTGAACACTGCCCATACCTTGAATTATTACATTACAGAATTAATTAATTTAATAGGAATAAAAGTCTTGAGTTGCTAACTGCAGTTCAAATGTTTTTGAAAAGGTTCTTTGAAACATACTGTTAAACTGTAGGAGGAAATATTTACCTGTCGAATGGCCATTTCCAAACAACAAACCACTTCCTCTTGCACATTTTATACAAAAGAGGAGTTAAAAAATAATACTGAGAGTCTGCACCACAGCATGTTCACATCTGCTAGAACCTGTGAAAATTACTCCTTCCAAATTAAGTAATTAGTTGGTGCAAGACCCACTCTCTGCACTCTGTTGGTGTTACAGCATTCCCAGTCCCACCTCACCGTTTGTTTGTTTTGTGAAACATGGGAAATTTTTTAATTTGTCTTCTCTCAGACAGAATTACAACATGCATGAAGCAGAAGAGATGAATTTGTCAGGATTATTACAGTAACGAGATAAGAGATCCTCAGAGGGGAATTTTCTTTCCCAGATGTATAAATATTACAGAGTGATTGAGGCTGAAAATTAGGGTCATCTTGCCCAATCCCCTATTTACAATAGCTAAAAATAACTCTGTTGTTTTTAAAGGAAAGAGATTCTTTCTGTGCTCTGATTTAAGATGCTATGAAAGTTTATATCTTGTCAGATTTATATTCAGGAGACAAAAACCCCTTTTAAACCTAACCACAGAACTTGGGTCTTCAGAGATTCCATTCAAAGTTCCTAATTAGCTCTTTTACCTACATATCCACTTTCTGCATATTACCATGAAATAGAAATTGGCCATGAGGGAGAAGGCTGCTGATAAAGAACAGAAAATTCAAAGAGATGTGCTGAGATACTGACTGACAACCAGGCAAAAGGTGAAAACAGACTGGAGAAGAATGCAGGGAAGGACAAAGAGCAGCCTGGGCTAGTGGCTGTGCATGAAGTAATGCAGTGGCATGAAGACTGCTGGGCTGATAAAACCAAGGTGCAGAGTGGGCAGACCAGGACCAGGGGCTGCTTCTAGAAGGCGGCATATGAGGGCATTTGTGTACAAATTGCTCCTAAACCCGTGTTGATTTACACATATGCACTTGGCCACTGATCCATGACTTGGGAGGTGCTGTCTCTCACACCTCAGTGGTCTGTTTTCCCTTTCTGTTTAACAGCTTTTATGTCTGCCTTTGAAAAAGTGTTTTTGCTCCTCAGTGAGAGAGAAGCAAAGAGAGAGGGTTTGAAATAGGCTATCTGCACTACCATGGCAATCTCCTTGGAAGACAGCACAGAGGCTCAGCCACCATGGCTTTATCATGCAGCCAAGTCACTTTTCAAACAGCTTGTCAAGACCCAGGAGCTTTTCCAGCAGCCTGCATGCTGCAAAAAACCATAGGATTATTCTGCTAGAGAGGGGGAACCTGCCGAGCCAGAACTCCGTCACCTTATTAAGGAAGAGTTTGTGAGGAAGCTGTGTGAATTAATCAGGGAGTCAGACAGCAACTTGACTAAATCACTGAGGAAGAGTCCTGCAGCAGTAATGAGTTATTGTGTCCCCTGCCTAGGGGGAAGGAACACGTGTCAGGAGCTGTGCTGGCTGTAGAAAATGACCTGGACAAACTGCTTAGGGATTTTTCTCAGAACAGGGAAAAAAAGTGCGTGTGACTCTATTTCCCCAGGGAACCATTTTCACATAACAATTCTTGGGTGTTTCCTCCTCAGCTGACAATGCAAGGATAAAGCAGGATATTTCAATTGCTTCTATCCATTACACAGAGAACAATAGGATTAGGCAAAAAGGAATATATTACCTTTTAAAAATCACACCTTTGACAGAGAAAACTGATTTGGAGTTGTGAAAAATTCAAGCTGTTTTATTCTGCGAGTGTCAGACCTATGCTGTCAGTGGAGATTGCACAATGCCTGGAGACCCAGCCATGTAACAAGACAAATAGGAAAATGGATTTACTCAAGCTTGGATACTGAATGGTTATTAATGGGTACTCTATGGTAGAGCATGTTGCTTGTCAACAGAGGTACCATATTCTCACACTGCACATCCATAACAGCAGCACACCCCACGCCCTAACATGCAGGATGGCCACAGTTAGATATTTAGAAATGCAATATCCACAAAAGCAAAAGCCCCCAAGAAAACTTTATAAAAGAGACATCAGTGAAATAATTAGGACATTTGAGTCAAAATCTTTAGAGGATTTGCCTAATTACTTTCACTTTTGTAAATACAAGTATTCTAATTTTTTGGTACCTTAATACTTATGTGAGTTTGGCTCAAGATAATTAGCACTGTGCTGACTACTCCAGAAGACAAAATTGGGAGTGGGAAGAGATGATGGGAGTGGGATTGGGAGTGGGGAGGGATGAGCTAAGGGCTGTCACCACAGAAGCCACATTCATGTAACACACATTCATTTTCACACTCACACAATGACCAAGCCTCCCCACCTTTCATTGAGGCTGTGAAGCATGAGGTGAATTGCTAGAGGTGTCACCACTTTATGGGGATGAAAAACACAGGGGAAGAGTTGTATGTCCTGTAGTAAAATGAGAAGTCTTACTTTGCAAAACGTGGGTAAGTACAAACATGGATAAAAATCGTGCACTTTCTCATCTACTGCTTCTGAGTCTTTACAAAGAAAAGACTGTTGTAAGACTTCTCCCTAAAATAAACAGCATACAGATTGTGATCTCTGACACAAACATCTAAATCTGCATTTGACGAGAACAAAATACTCTGGGGGAAAAAATTCTCTTTCAAAAGATGCTCAAGAGTATTTGCTTCTTCATTGTTCCACAGAATCTCAGATTTATCTTCAATTATCACACAACTACCAGCGGCTCGAGGGGTGAATCATTGTGTCTATAAACCCTAAGAAATTTGAGAATACTGCTGCATTCTCTATTCGTCAGATATGGGGAGGGAGAGCTATAGCTTTAACCTACAAGTACTTCAGGGAGAACTGAAGCTTTATTTTTGTTTTGTTACAGATGTCGCCAGAAAGGCAACTCCAGAGGAGAAAGTTCTAGTAATCTTCCTAAGAGAATTAGAAAGTTTATGAAACTGCAATCTTATGCTTCTTTATCAGTGATATAGTAGAGTGTAGGGCTTTAGGGTTTTTTAAATCTTTGCTCATCTGATATTTCTTCCTTGTTTGTCTGGTCTGCAATATGTTCCTCACAACACCTCTGACTATGTTCCTGTGAAAGAGATGGTTTTAACCCTCTCTGGCAAAAGGGCCACTGAGACACTGTGGGAATTGCCTGTGTTTCATAGCAACTGCCTAGAGGCTTGATGTGTTGAGAGCTAAAAGGACAATCTGTGGCAAAGAGTGGGGTTTGCCTGTTCTGCTTCCTTCTAAAATTCACATGGGGGTATAACCATATCCAGGCAGACACCTGGGACAATATAAAGCACCTCCAGTGACTATTTCTACAAGAAGAGGAGTACTATTAGCAAGGCTATTTCCATCTCCCAGGCTCTGGTTCAAGCCTGTGGTCCATAAGGGATTCAGCTGTGTTCCCAAGATAATCCATATTTCACATTGAATGTAGCATGCTAGTTCATCGAGCTGAATTAGGTCCTCCACATGCTCTGGTGCTTTAAGTTCCTTTAAACTTTATTCTTCACTAGCTGACTCATTCCAGCACACAGCTGAAGCTAAAGGACATAACTTGATAAATTTATATTTTAAATAGCATTGTGCTCTTCATTTGTGTGGGGCAGCAGTTGTCCCCTTAGCACAGGAGATAACTGTTTAAGGAATGTGGCAGCCTTTAGCAGTTATTTGCCTTTCCAGTCTTGCAGTAAAATTTCAAGAAAGAAACAATAATCACCTATCACCAATAATTTTTCCCACCGAAATGTCTTCCCTCAGAATGCGTCAAATGAAAAAAAATCCCTCAACTCTCATTAGGGGGTTATTGTCTGTACTTGAGGATGTAAAAAGGAAAATATAAACCCCTATTGCTAGGCTAAGAAAATATTCCCTTCCTGAGCTTATAAATGTTAATTGGATAAAATAAAAGGCAGTTCTAATGGCTGACTTAAACCCAAAAGCCCAGAGACATTTGCATTCAGTACATTCACCCAACTAAGCTTCTCTGCTGAAGTAGGGGAGATGATGCAGTTTTCAGCAACAAACACGAAGCCTAACATAACTGCCTAAGTCACCTGCTAAGAGGAAGTCCAGCTTGCCTTCCTAGTTTTTAATAGCCCTTTAATTTTACCTAATGATGCTGTTTGTTCTTTAATACAGTCTTCCTCTGAATGGTTGTGGTTTCTACAGCAGCAATGGAACAACACACAGGAGGAGCTCTCCTTAGAATCTGACCTGAGTGGAAGGGAGGAAGCTTACTGGGTTGTAATAATAGAGTAATAATCTTCATTGTACTGCATTTTTTTCCACATGGAAATCAAGGCTCATTTGGCAGTCCTGGCCTTAAAGAATTCATCAGCTATAGAGTCAGGTATGAATCCTGAGCAAAGGTATAGAGAGTCTGTACCCAGTTTACTTTATTGCTCCTTTTATTGCTTCTCCCACTGCTCCTTTTCTGATTTAATCCCTCCTCCCAGAGAGTTTCATGCTTTCAGGGGTCCAGCGAACAGGACACACAGAAGGCTGATCTGAGTTCTGACTTCTATTTCTGGCATATTACCTTGAGATCTGATGTATTTTTTCATTACTGCTCTGTTTGTAACCTCCAAGTGATAAGTGCATGGAATAACCCAAACAGGACACAATCTGCGTAATGGAAAACCAGAGGTTTCCTTTGCAGACAGTGATAAATAAAAGTTTAATTTTCATTCCAGCTGGCGTGCAGACAGCCCAGGTGGGGTTTAGCTGACAGGGCATCTGAGCTATGTTCCTCCACATAATTTGCCATTCTGAATTTTAACCAAGAAACGTGTATTCACATGGGAATTTGTTAAGAACTTTTCTTTTTCCTGTCTGTGCTATTGCCACATCTTCAACTTCATTGAAAATGATAGGCAGTATAGCAAATCTGAATAATATAATTTACCTTTATTTCCATGTGCTTTGAGTCAGGGCTTCCCAGATGCTCCCAAAGGTTCCACACAGCCTGTAAAAGGTTTGCAAAGAAAGTCCTTGTTTGAGAGGTTGCATTTCATTTAGGCATTGCATTGAAGATGAATTTTGTTATATAGCATTCCTAACCTGATTTCCCATGTTGAAGCAGCCATTTGTGAACAAAGCTTGCAAACCCCTGCTCAAGATTTTTGAAATATCAACTCCTTTCTTTTTAAATAAAAAATGTACATTTCTGTGGAAAGGTAACATTTTTGGCAAAGTTTGAACAAAGCACCCCCAGGTCTTTGATTTATAACAGAATATAAAAAACACATATTCTGGTCTCCATTTCAATAAGTGAGGGTCTCTTACTGTTTAGCAATCAGCATCACCATGACAGTGCTCTTTATGATTACAAAGATAAAAACCTCTGCCCAATGGCATTAGTGAGATATAAAGGCTGACAGATCCTGGGGCCAGGTTTTAAATCTAAGGAGTGATGTCTGTGAATATCTATGAGAAAAACTACATAGAATTGATATTGGAGAGTAGTCCAGCTGTGTGTATGCTGTGTGATTTAATGTGGTACTTTTCCATTTTTCCATAATACATTTTATATTGCCCAAACTACTCACCTTTTAATCAAAACTCACAACATTATTAGTAACATGTACTATAGAAAACAAAATAAAATACCACATAGGCTTAAATTTGTAGTAGGGGAAAGTCTCAAGGAATAGACAACAACAAGGAAAGCATATCCAAATCAGAAAATGTAGTTTCTACATTATAATTTCACCTGAAATTTGTTTTAATCCCTGTATAATCCTCAAGTGATGAAGTGCATGTTGAAAGCATAAACCTAGAAGTATTATCACTGCACAAATATTTTTGGCAATAATTCTATCTTGGAGGAAGTGAACCATGGCAGGGCCAATAAATTTTAAAATTGTGTTAAGTGTGGTGGAAAAATTTTAAAATGCAAAGCTGCCATCAGTTTGTGCCTGGGCACAAACTGTACCTTCCATCACAGGTATTCCTTTCAAAGAAACTCCTGGCTTGGCCAAATGAAATAACATCAAATGGCACACTGATAATAAAAAAATCCCCCAATGGGTCTAGGAACTGCCTATTTGTTTAGAAAGAATTGTTAGAAAGAACTATTTTTGCTCTTTCCCCAACCCCCCTCCCAAGATTCCCAGCTTCTCCAGCCAAATTCTCAGCCCTCTTGCTCCTTTTTCTGGTTACCATGAAGGAATTGCATCTTGCAGCATGAAAGCAGCCCAGTGTGTTCCTCCTCACAGAGCTTGCCAGGAGTGCTTGGACTTCGCAGGAGAGAAAATGAATTTCTTTGATGCCTCTCTGCCATCCCTCAGTGCTGCAGCCCAGCAGGACGGGCTGGGGAAGCCCTGCAGATCTTCCACAGAGCTCTGATTCCCAGGATGGAGAGCAACAGCTGAATTTCCACACAAGTCCAGTACCAGCGATGGTGCCCGTGCTGTGTGGAGGTGTTCTATTACCCTTGTAATTGTCAGGGGGACTCCAGGTGCTTTTATATCATCTGTGAATGCTGAGCTTGAACAACCTGGATGTAATCACTGGGAGCTTCTTCTCTGAGAGATTAAATATGCAATATTTTATAACCCAGATTAAATATGCAATATTTTATAACCCAGTTTAAACATGTCCCATGCAAAATTCAGGATTGGATTTCAATATATAATTTTCTTTTAATTTTTAAAGAAGTTCTTACAATGATTTTTTATTTAATTATCTGTATCTATGGAATGATGAACAAATCAAAATACTAAGATCTACAGATAATTTGATATTTAATAATTAATCTAGTCTTGCGAAATGAAATTTTAACAAATCATAAATTTGGATATAATCAGAAACTATATCCGTTATTATTTCATTAGATTGCTGAGTTGTCAAATAACTGAAATCCATTATCCTTACATAAACTTCTAGTTTCCAAGGCAATTTAGTCTCTAAGCTCTGAAGAGCTGCCAGTTAAATAACTACAGTTTTCTTTTAAGCACAAGGTAGAGAAAACTAAAATTCAACATGAAAGACAAAAAGAGAATTATGGAACAGTAACAACATGAAATTAAATCAAAGCTTTTTTTAATATAAACACAAATTCTGGTCAGAAAAATCTTTTTAAAAAGGAATGTTTGGAAGAACTCTTGAATATTATTAGTAAACTCCACTGATTAGGAGACTCTCATCCAATGCCTTTTATCATTCATGAATGGACTTCATTAAATGAATCTCCAGACATTTTATTTCAGTTTTTGCAAATCTACTCACAAGCAGGTTTAGAAATAATGCAAAGAGAAGCCTACATGAAAATAAATTTTAAATAGTAACAGATTTTGGCGGAAGGGAAATGGATAACTCTCATTTGCTTTTAAAGGAAATCTAACCCATTGATCTAGCTTTTTGAGCTTGGCAAAAAGATTGAAAATATATGGATTATAGAACTGCAAATGGAGGTTTTGTTTTAAGCTGCATTCACTTTCAATTTGTGGAATAGGTTGTGAATTAAACCAAAAAACCAAACAACCGCCCTCCCAAAAAAAACCCCAAACAAAACAACACAGGAAAAAGGGGAGTATCTTTGCAACAGAGGTAAAGGTTCCTCTTTCCTCTTTCCAGTGCACGGGAACTATCATCTGATTACTGTTACTCTTTTTCTGCATTTTTTCAACTTTTCCATTTTAAAAATTTCTATTCCCTCCTCAACCTTCATTTCTGTCCCTCTTTCCTCCTCTCTAACCTCTTTTATTTCTTTGAATCTGGGATGCTTTTCAGAATGGTTGATTATTATGTATATGACAAGAATTGTGAAGCAATTTTTGTGTGTGCCTATGTAAACTCAGCTGACTATGGAGGTGTCTCAGAAAACTGCATCTTACTGGGGTTCTTCCCTCAAAGGGTAGATATGGACTATCCCATGGTTCAATAGATCTTAAGAAGACAAAAGTGTGCCTAAAATAAATTAGAGATGTAGCTAATTTGGAAGCTTTGGTCATGAAAATTTGTCTCTTCAATACCAAATCTCCTTGATGTCACCGTTTCTCAGCAATGACTTCGTCAACAGTCTGGATGGTTGTTGTTATTGCTTTTTAATATTTTCTTTTCCTCCAAAGTCTGTGTGGCAATACCTTAGGACACCATGAAAACCGATTTTCACAATGGATAAATATTGTA
Source organism: Ploceus nigricollis (assembly GCA_013399945.1). Taxonomy (NCBI): domain Eukaryota; kingdom Metazoa; phylum Chordata; class Aves; order Passeriformes; family Ploceidae; genus Ploceus; species Ploceus nigricollis. The sequence continues at coordinate 79,415 of VXBC01008689.1, read as the reverse complement.
CAGTCAGTCTAGGAGCTTTAGAAAAGACTGTCAAATACTGCTGGGTACTGTCTAATTTCCTTTAGACCAAACCTGAGGGACCAGAAGATTCTAGTTTGGTCATAGTGCCCCAACAGTACATGAGGTTCTGGCACATGAATGACAACTCATGAAAAAATTCGGTTTCTTTTTCAGCTGCTAAATTGCACAGATGGGGTGGGAGAGAAAGAAGAAGATTTACTGCTTTTGTTTAAAAAGCTCTCTTCCATTGGACTAGAGAAGGAGGACAGGACTGTGTTGTTAATGACATTCTCACATAATTTTTTTTTTTACCAGATCAAACCCTCATTGCCATCTTGTACTACTTTTACGGACATTCTTCCCACTCTTCCATTAACAATATCAATGAACTGTTTATCGCCTTTTGACACAACTTAGAGGTTTGCTTTCATGACAGATTTTTAAAAATACTTTGTGCAATAATCTAAAGTAAGGAAATATCATGTGGCTCTGTACCATACAATATTCCTCTATTCTCTCTCATCCCTTCATGCAGTCCAGTGCTGTCTTTGACCACAGCTGGCTCTTAAATTGTTGCCACAACTGCTTGCAGTAGCAGGGGTTGATGGTTTAGGTTTTTTTGAAGGGGGAAAAACATGTTTTACTTTGGCTCAGACTGCTGGCCTAGTGCTGTGTCTCCCATTTTTTCTGTTCATCCCATCCACAATTCAGACAGCTTCAACTCAAAAAAGATCCAGCATAAAAGAACTGAAGTCAGGAGGTGTCTGTGTTGTGCAGACACTGATGTGAGCACTGCTGAGCAAACGCCTGTGGTCCTGATGCTGCACATTACCTGCTCCCCTAAAATGAAGTAATTTCAAGCAGGATTCCAGCAGGCTGGATTTTGACATGCTGTATCCATCCCCTTCTGTGTCATGGGCCTCAGACTAAGATTTATTCGTGTGGCAAACATCTGGATTTACATAGGAGCCAGCAGAGCTAATCTGTTCTGGCACAGAGAAAGGACATGTGAAGAACAGAGCCAACAACCCTAAAACAGAACATGGTAAGGGACAGGCCAGTACCACAACCCTGTCCATCCAGCTGGGAAAGTAGAACTTAGGAAGAGATTTAGAGATTACAAAGAATTACAAAGATTTTAGAAGAAGGATTATTTTGTCTGCCCAATGTGACATGGACAGTACCTAGCACCTTCACAGAAGCTTATTTCCTAAAGCCATAATGATGTGTGTTGTGTTCCTAGGACTGATTTATCAGGAAGGAAACTAAATGAATCAATATAAACTCCAAAACAAAAGAGCAACATCTGACAGGGCGGACAGGAAAGCAAACAAGAAGCTTAGAACACTGCTAATGCCCACTATTAACACTTACACTAGGGCCAGCTCTAGCCGGAATTGCCCGGCACCATCCAGAGGCAGGAAGAAAAAATTATACTTAAGCCTGTGGGAAACCATAGTTAGAATTCATCCAACACAAGCAATGCTTAGACCAAAGGAACTTTTAATCTAGGACTAAAAGGGTGTAACATTGTAAGAAATAACCTAAGAGAACTCAGATTCTGCCAGGAATTCACATGGAATTGATAAGAAAATAGCTGTTCCACAAAGGTGTTCAGTAAGGAAGAAGGATGGGTCTCTTTGCAAGCACCTGGCAGCACCCCTTTCCCCATGATACCAGGCTTAGGAGAATATTCTTAAAAATATCTGCAAACATGCCTCAAAATCTTGCTTCTTTCAGGATACAAAACTGCTTTCTGAGTGTTTGATTTGCTTTTAGATTCACTGGAGGAACCAGAGTTTGGCAAAGGATGTTGTACAAAAGGACTATCAAGCCATTTGAAAGCCAAATCTTATGAAGGCAACTGAGCAATCTGAAGGCATGGTATCAGCTCCATTTGGTTTTGTGGATCCAATATTTGTATGTACCTGTGAGATGAAATCATGATGCCACCTCCAGAGAAGGAAACATTTCTTCATGTGCAGTGATTATCAATCAGCCTTCTTAATCTCTTCCAAACAACACTTCCTCTGATATTTTCAGCATCAGAAACACTGATTTTTCACAATTTTTTTTCCTTTGGAAAAATATTTTAGTCACTCAGCAAATGGTGGTTTCTCCATGGATTACACGGAGCTGAGTTATGGCATCTTTGGCTCAGAAGAGATCAGGCTCCTTCTTTTAGATGTGAAAGGCAAAACAGCTGGAAAACAAACATTAGAGATATGATGAAAACAGGAGTGAGAATGCAAATATGTCTTTCCCCATACTAGATGTTGATTAGATGGAGAGTGCCTGCTAAGGTTGAACAAATAACAGCCGTTCCTGGCTTTTATTTTCTGAAGCTGGAAAAAGTTGATAGCTAGGAAATAACAACATGTCATGAAGTATTTTACAGTTTCAGTAGTACCTTCATTTTACTTCAGCCCTAAAAATATTCATATAAAATGCTGAAAGGTCTAATGAGACACTGGTACTTCAACATTTCTCCCGCTGATGTCACAGAATGGTTTATTGATTCTATTTAACTTCTAATTGGCTCACATTATTAAATTACCATCATTCAGGCTAGAAATTAGTTTAAATGATCAATCAACACAAAATAAGGTCAAGATTATTAGTGACAGACTGGATAAGCAGATAAATAGATCAATAGAAAGAAATAAAGATAGATCAATTAGAAGTTTAGACGAAACGGAAAAAGTAGGTCGACCTTTTTTCTTGTTCTTAATTACATACCCACTGGCTTTTTCTGTGGGGACTTGGAATATTGAAGTCTTTTGCTTCATTGCATAATTAGAATTCTAAGATCTGACTGATCATGTCAAATTTTGAAGCAGAACAAATAGTGAAAACTAGGCACACTGAGATGTTGAACCATCAAATTACATTAGCAAAGTCATGGCTTAATAGAATCCTCCACTAATTCCACCAAGTTAAGATATGGAGAACACTGAAATACTAAAAAAAAGCGCTCCACATTAATTAAACAAACTTACTATAAATCTGTCTAGACTGGTGCATAATCTTAAGTTTGAAAGGTTAGATTAGGACAATTATAAACTGACTGCATTTTTTTCCTTAATATATCCCAATCATTACTTATTGAAAGTAATGCGTGCTCCTAATTTAACTAATATCCTCCAATCAAGGATTTCTTTACTTGACTTTGTTCTGTCACACCACTGATTCAGGCACATGGTATGATATGTAGTGAGCTTTTCCTTTTTACAAAGTGTGTCTGATCTTTTCTCAGCCACATCCAGAACAACATATTTTGTCCTCATTAGCCAAGAATAGGCTGGATCCTTCTTAATGATCACTAGGGAACACTCAGATTTCTGTACAAACTAGGACAAGCTATTTCACTTTTTCATGCCATGGCTTTCCCATTTGAAAATGACAATGTTGATTTTTGCCCTCTTTTCTTTAAAGGGATTGAGGTGTGTAAAATGATCTTTAATGTTAAAAAGAACAATAATCAAAATATCACCTCAGGACTGGACATTAAGAACTTGCTAATAATGATAAAAGGTATATGCCAGTTGTCTGTTTTAGGAAGGATCTGATTGCACTGATAACTACTCAGATTAAAATCTTTGTCTTGAATTATGACGTTGTTATTTCTTGCAGGGTTTCCCAAAGCTCCCTCCAGGGAAGAGCTGGGTACAGAGGCACCTCTGTGTCTCTTTGTGTGCCTGCAAGGGCTCCCACAGCTACAGCCTAAAGTGTGGTAAAATCCTTCTAGATTCAAACTTCTCCTTCCTTACCAATCCTGATTCCTGGCCACTGTGCCAGAATTTGTGACACTGGAAGAAGGTGAGCAGCAGAAAATGTTGTGTTCACTGGGGGTCTCAGCCTTCAGGTGCCAGGTGGATAAAGAAGTCCAGTCCTTGGCTGTGACAAGCTGTGGGTGGACACAGGCTGGGAACAGCCCTGCTGAGAAGGACTTGGAATAGGGCAAGGGGGTAATAGTTTTAAATAAAAAGAGGGGTGGTTTAGATTATTGAAGAAAGAAGTCATTGCAGTCACTCATGAAAAGTTTGCACAACCATTTCATGTTTCCAGAAAGTTCAAAAGAGTGTGGGGAAAAAAAACCAAGTGGGAAAAAAGTAAGAATTTCAAATAATTCTTCCTGACAGCTAGTAAAAACACATGCTTCCTAATATTTATGCAGTACATTTTGAACTCCCATTTGCTCACCTTTCTGACCAAAGTAGTTTCTCCTCAACTTCAGTGTCTGCTGCAGTTATTTTACTCACTTTTCTACAGTGCATACTCGCTTTGCATTTTAAAATCTGCAGAATTCTTCTCCCTACAAAAAAAATCCATGTAAAATCTGCCTTAGAGCAGATAAGGGCAGCAATGGCCCTTCAACAGCCTTCTGAGATGTGTGCTGTTCGGCTCTGTGCCTGTTCTGTGATTCTGAATACAGCAGAGCAGTGCAGAGCAGTGTTTCTCCAGACAGATTCCTCATCAGCCTTCCCCACTCCCCCAGGAAAGGTGCTGTTCATTCTCTCCTCACCCACTCACACTCGCTGCCCTCAACAGCTGCTGGGAAACTCTCCCCTGATGCTGATGCACAACTCACATCTGCATTAACCACAGTGATATGGAGGAGCAGCCAGGGGGAAAATTCACCCTCCTGTGAATTTGGATGCTCCGAGAACATCTAAAAAGTATGTTCTATCTTTTCCTTGAGTGTGGTATTAGAAATTAAATAAAGGGTCTCCAACACATAGGATCAGTTCAAGATGCACAGACTTCTGAACTAGGGCAAGTTTATTTTTTCCTTGTTGCTGCTTCCTTGGTCTTGTTCAAAAAACAAACAAACAATAAACAACTGCAAGGCACTCTGGAGAATATTTCAACCCTGCTGTGCTAAAAAAAAGATGAAATATTGCATACAATGACTTCAAAACTTTGTTCAAATTGTCATAAATCACACTTGTCACATTCAATTACATTAGCTGCTGAATACTGAACTGACTTGATGATATACCTAGGCAAATTACAAATCAAATAAGGAGAAAATAAGAAAATAAGTTTTCTTCATTAAACTGCTATTACACACTACAGAGGTTACATAAAAAAGTGACAAAGAAGTGATGTTACATTTTTTTTCTTACTTTTGAGAAAAAACCTATCAGTAAAAGAAAAAAAAAATATTTGCATCACAAATAAAAATATTAGGCTGAGAAAATCAGAAGAGAACAGATGACTTCATCTTGTTTTAAAGAGTTACATTTCCAGGAGCAGACATAGCTGTACAAATATCTTTCTCACAGCCATTTAGTCAGTGATTTGAGATTTGGCAGAAAAATAAAGCCAAATTTACCACACTCAGAGAGGTTCAGTGGTTTGTCTCAGGCTGTCCATCAGGTATGAACTCCCCTCCATGCATCTCTCTTGTGTTTTACTATGCCTGCCCAATCCTAGCCAATGCTACTATTATCAGAAACAATACACTAGAAATGCAACAGCATCACAGCATCCATTTCTATCAGATCATCTCAAAAAAAAAAATTTAAACAGAAATATGAGAAATATGTTCTGGGAAACCACTGACAGCTGGTCTATTGATGTTTAGAAAGGACAAAAAATGAGAATTGGAAGAAAAAGGGAACTCAATTCATCACGTAAGGAAAATGTCTTACTGCAATAAAGTTATATCTGTCATCTTTTAGGTGGCTTCTTGCATGTAAATACAAGAGTTGTGCACATGATGATCTTCATCACTGTACTGAGGATACTGACAGATTACAGAACTGGCAAGGTCTTTCTATGACTTAGACATGTTTAAAATATTTCTCCTGTATCTGCAAATAAATCAGAAGAGAATTTTCAGTGGAAGGCAGGTGTGTCCTTCCCAAGCCCCTTCTGTTGATGTTTTTTAATGCTGCTCTCTGCATCCCAGTGATTTGTACCCCACTCACCAGCTTGATGGAAACACGAGACAATTCCAGATATTGGCTGAAACAAATGCCTGCTCTGTGGTTATTTTCAGTGACAGGCAATGATCTGCCAGGTAGCTTTGAGGGTATATTATCCTCAAGAAAAAAGATCTTAAAGTAGAATAACACAAAAATTAATGGCAAATTATGTTTTCAAGATTTTTTAAGTTTTTATTTATTTAATTGGCAATATGGTCTTAATTTCTTTTCACACAGTCCCTCTAGAAATATTAAATGACTGTAAATGTTCCCAAATCACAAAAAAAGGTACAGGAGGCATTAACATCATGTCTACACCCAGCATTAAGAAGAGAAATAATTTCTAAGGAATGATTAATATGCAGAGATGAATGATGGACAAATAAAACTTTTACCAGCCTGAAAACAGATATTTTATAAAGATGGAACTGTTCTTTTTCCTCATGTTTTTTTGTATCTTCATCTTATTTATCAGTAATCAATGGAGAGACAAAAAGATTGTGACACATGAAGAAATTTGGAAAGAAAATACAATGTTCTAATTCCACTCCATGGAATAAAGGCATTTTAACTGGATGGAGATGGAAGGAGGGCTGCCCTTGAAGCAACGAGTCTGAAGAAGCTCGCATGCATAATTTTCATCAGTACTGCCAATATTTTTTACATTGTTTTCAGCTGTTAAAATATATGGCTTTCTCCCAGTTAATCCTCCAGAAATCATTACAGAATAGAGAAGAAAAACATCCACAGGTGCTTATTACCCAAGTATGGAGTTTATAATGGCCTTCTTAAAACCAAACCAACAGAAAAAAACCCTAACAGCTGAATTTTGGCTGTAAAACAAAATGTCATAAAAGACACCAGCCACTCACACTGGAAATTTGTAAAGAAATTTATAAAGAAGTCGATCTGTTTATTTACACATTGAAAAATTCTTTTCATTTACACATTGCAAAAGCCCTAAGTTGACAGATTGGATTCCTTTTCACTTTCAAGACCCTGAGCTAATCCTTTCATGAGAAGTAAAAGAGGAATTAGCATCAAAGCAACTTTCTGCAGTAAGTAGGGGGAGGTTTTTTCTTGACAGATTTAGATTTATTATAATATTCCATAATGCAGAGCTCTGTAGTAAGACAGAGAGTTTTCTAACTTGGCAAATTTCAGCAGAACCAGATTTGCAGGCCCACTATTTATTTATTTATTATTGTGTTTATTATACTACATTTTGTACTGACAGGGCATGGAACATTGAGGATATTTTGTATAGAGTACAATATATGGAGAACATGTGCAGTACTAGCAATCCTGTACTAATAGCAAAATCACAGAAAATAGGTCTTCCTCTCTGAATTTATACTCCAGAGGCTCTTTATAAATATGGAATCTCAGATCACTACAAGGAGTGGAATGAGGATCAATCAAAGGTTTGCTATTTAAATTGATTTAGAGGATAACATGCAAAAGAAATGACCATGTAATCTGATCAGGAATATTGTAAGGACAGAATAATTAGAGAACTTAGATTCTACCTTCAGAAAGAAAGGTCTACCACTTCCCTATAGAAGGGACTAGAAAGGATTTCCTTTAGAAAGAAAAACATCCAGGTACTGTGTGACCTCTTTTTATTGGTGATCACCATAGAGAGAAAAGTTAAAGCAAAACTGAATGTCCTGACCAAAGAAATCCCCCTCTGACAGGCTAAGCCAAAAGCAACCTCAGCCAAATTCTGAACTGAATTTGAAGTGCAGTGCAATAAAGGATGTCTTCTACGTCTGCCTATGAGGAGAAAAAGGAGGAAAAAAATGTTTATGGTACATGCTGAAGAAATGAGAGATTGGATACAGAGATGGCATTGTGAATGTCCAAGCAGGACAAGAATCCAGCTGGACCCCTGCCTAGTTTTCAGCTGGTACCAACAATTTTCACCTACCCAAGATTAACAGATTCAATGGTTCAGCTAAGGTAACTTTCTGTGAAATCGTACAATGGGATTTTTCTCTTTATTGATATTTTTTAATTTTACTTTCTTGCCTGACCTATTTTTTTGCATCCTTCACAACTTGCAGTGACACTAATTAATCTTGTCATCAGCTCTTATTCATGACACATCTTCACAGACAACTTATCCAACGTTAATTTTTAGCATAATATTCATGCGGTCATAATTCAGAATTCGCATATTCCAACACAGTTTTAAGGCAGGTATAGGCAGTAAGAAGATTAGTGCTGAATATTCAGATGTGGGTAAAAGGAGGACATCACTCTCTATGAACAGACTCATCTGTAATTGTTTACAGAACAAGTGCTGTGGTTTTCTTTTGTGCTTTTTTGGTTTTATGTATAACTCTCTGAAGTCCATGAAAAACACATTGGCTCCAACAAACTTTAGATGTATGTAAAGCCAAAACCTGGCACCTTGTGATCACAAATGTCACTGGCAGACCCTCTGAGCCCAATGACATCTATCACTAGTTTCAAATGGCACAAACTGCAGTAGTCTGGAGCCTGTTGGAGAGGTTAAAAAGAATAATATTTCTAAACCTCACTCTTCTGCAGTGAGAAAATTACAGGAGTTTACCTTGATCCCCTCCATTAGGAATTCACTTCCAGCTGGCAGTGCAGTCAGCATGTTTACAGGGGCAATTTTACAGGGAAATATGAACTTCACCTGCTGGAGTGGATTAAGTCAGGCAGGGACCAGACCTGCTCTAAGGGACTCAAGAACATCCACTGGGAACGTGTGGAGTCCTTGGGTCAGTCTCAAGACACCATTCAGAAGCTGCACAATATTTAGTTCAAAAGTCATTGTAAAGGAAAGAAGAAAAGGGGCTGGACTAAACCTGTGTCCTTGATTTAGTACAGAGTATTAGCTTTTGGGTAAAAATATTGTCATGGCTCTCCTTCTGTACAGAGTATTAGGCATTCAGGCATTGGTGCTCTCAGTTGAAGTGAATTACCACTTTAAAAATAAACCATGGCACGAAGCAATGAGAGACAGATTATGAGATATAAGTGGCTTAATTTTGCTCTTGTCTGGTTTCAGAATTATGAACAAGTATCCTGGTTAGCTGTAAATGTAATTTTTTTCCCCCAGGATGGAACAGACTTTTATATCTGTTCAATGCAACTCAAGCCTGGGTGCCCCAAATAATTTACCTTTGTACTGACTTCAAACTCTCCAGAGATTTCAGCAAAAAAAGATAAACTACTAAAAAGAAATCCATAAAGAAATTTATGATAGCATCAAATATGGCAGCAGCATTTATATTTGAAACTGATCTGATAAGAGGAAAAAAGGGAAACACCTGTAGCAGCTGAATTAAAGCTCTGAGGAGTTAAGAAAATTAGAATAGAAAGAAGATGGTACTATTGAAGCTGAACTCAAAGATGAGAGAAAAGATCTAATCTGCAACACAGTCTTGCTTAGTTTTCCCATAACTCAGGACAGGACTGTTCAGCAATAAGTGCAGACAGAAGTCAGGCAGGAATTGGAAATATCAGTGAGAACCTCACAAAGGAAAGCTCCAGCAGAGTTCATGGCTCTGTGGATCAGGGAAGAGTCAGCAAAGGTAGTGGCACACTATCCCTTGATATCCTGGGAAAAATTATTTTCTGCAATAGATATTGGAGAAATTGTACTGAAAATAATGAAATTCTTTAGCCACATATTTAAAATCATCTTGCATGGCTGGATCTTTCTGACAATGTCAAATATATTTTGTTTTCATATAAAACTTCATTTCATGACAAGAAAATTCTCCCCTATACCCTTCTGTTCTCTCAAAATTATGGAAACAAATATAAATTAAAATAAGTGATTTTAATTCTGCAAGACTTTTCATTCTCTCCACGCACAATAACAAGTTTTAATTCATATTCAGTGCTCCTGATGTGATAGAAAAAAAAACCCAAACCAAAAGATTTTATGTCTGTCATATCTTCTGGAGACTTTCTTTGTAACAGTATTCATTATTGCTCAAGTCAGTGTAAGGAACAGATAATACGTGTTTTGTTCTTTTGACAACTATTAATTTCATTGAAAGCATGGATGTGTAGGCCTGTGTAGACAGATGATTTAAGGAAGCAGTTTTTAAATCAAATCTCCTTTTAAAAAAGTTGATTGACATGGCAGTATGCCATGTGACTGTTTTGCAAATTATTACTTGTATCTAACGAGAAGAAAAAAGTAGAAATAATTTGTGTTTTCTTTGAGGCATGCCACATCAGGCAAAAGAGTTTCCTCCTTTGAAGAGATTTGTTGTAAATGCCAGAGGTAGGACAAATAGGTATTTGGAAAAATTGAATGTAACCTATCACTTGTAAGATCCAGAGTGTTTTCTGCTGTCCCTTGAAGAGTGGCTGCACTTGATCCTCACACAGCTTCCAGTGAACATAGCAACAGTAGCTCATGTTCTCTGGGGAAGGATCTGGAGCAGTCTGGAGTAAAATACCAAAGATTACCAGCTACATCCGTGGGACCACCAAGTTTCTCTGTGTGACAACCAAAATTCCCTCTGGTTGCAGACTGGGTGGAAGGGTTTCCTCAAAATGTGGCTTTGTCATTAGTTTTCCAAAGTTCTGCTTACTTACCTGCAATATATTTTTCACATTTAAGCCCGTGAAGGCAAAAAAGCAAAAGGTCAAATAAAGAGATATACAAAGGAGTGAGGCATCCCAGATTTCAGCTTGGCCAGAAGAATCAGAACAGGGAAAGTTTTATTCCTCTGGTAATGGTATCACACTCTTCCAGTAGAGGAGTTTGATTTTTCAGACCACTAAACCCATCCCTCACCCCAAGTATCTGTCTCTCACCTATGGGATGAAGCAAGAGCTGAAGCAACCCAGCCCACAGCTCCTCCCCCAGCCCCCAGACTGGGTCTCTTCTCTTAGGGAATGCAGCTCTGACCTTTCCTTGCACTTCAGGGAAGGTAATCACCTCTGCTGCCTCCCAAAATATTTCGGCATCTAGCACAGCTGGTCTTGTGTCTTCTGCCAGGACATCTATCTACTGCAGGGTGTGAACCAGCAGCTTGTTTCAAGTATTTTTTAATAAAATGTTTCTGCTTTCCCCTAGCCAAACTAAATGATGCCATTACATGCTGGCTTGTTATTTTTTATGGGCACTGTTGACAAGAGAAGCCTTTCACTCTCCAGGAATTTCAATATCATAAACCTACTACTATTCTGTTATGGCAGCCTTAATTCTACAGTTCTTCATAGCCAGATCCAACACTTTGAAATATCCTTTCCACCAAAATTCAAATGCAGTGGCTGCATTAAAATCTTGCTTCTGCTCAAACCTGACAGTGACCAAATCACATTGTGAGACTCAACCTTGTGCTCAGACAGAGCAGCAGAAGCCATTTCTGGGCAGGCCGTGGGTTCACCCTCTGCCTGCAGCCATCCCAAAAGCCCATTTCACTCTCACAGAATCATTAGGGGGGAAAAGATCTGTAATGTCATAGAGTCCAGCCATTAACTCAGCACCACCTTGTCCACCACTAAACGTACCTTCAAATGCCACATTTGCATAGCTTTTGGACATTTCCAGGATGGTGATCCCACCACCACCCTGGGCAGCCTGTTCCAACACCTGACCACACTTTCAGTGAAAGAATTTTCCTTAACATCCAGTGTAAACCCTCCCTGGTGCACTTTGAGGCCATTTCCTCTGATCCTCTCACTTGTTACTCAGGAGAAGAGACTGCCCCACACCTGGCTCCCTCCTTTCAGGGAATTTTAGAGAGTGTTAAGGTCCTTTACACTTGCCAAGCTCAGAAATTTCCCTGATATTTACAGTATTTAGAATGTATCTGTGACAAGGGATTATGGAGAAAGAGATTCTGCAAATTTTGACTTGTGCATTAGATTTAGGAAAGGGATTTTTCCACATCACAACCACTCCCAAAACAAGATTGCAAATCAACCCAATTATATCATAAACCTGCAGAGAATCAGTCACACAAAGTCAAGGATATGCCTAATTAAAGGCTTTTACTTGTGCTTTTTTGCCCCTGTGTCAGACTCAATCATGAATGCCTTAATAACCAGTTATTTTCTTCCAACTGACACTGAAAAGTGATTGTACTAACAGAAGAAAATAGAAGTAAAAAAGTAGAGATTTACAATCTACACAGAGAAACATCATTAACGAGGACAGGAGAGTTAAACTATTCAACCAGGTGATGTAACAGGGCTGGTACTCAGCAAATGATACCAGAACCAAAGATATGTGGCTGATTTGAATTCATATTTTATCTTCTTTTCCTGATTCTGTGTATGTAAACAGCCAAGTTCATAGTAGAAACTACTAGACCAAACGAGAAATTATCTGAACGATTTAGTTATATAACTAACTAAATAAAAAAAAGTTTTGATTGTGTAGTTAAGTTTTTCACCTTGGAAAACTATGACTTCTACTATCATGATTATGTTTATTTTTCTACAATTAATTCAACATATGTTTTATTATAGAGTGGTTCAATAATAGCTGTTGCTTGCTGCAACTTAGGTTTGTAGCCAGATGCCTTTAAACTATTGCTCTTCAGTAAAGGTATCCCAAGTATTCACATTTACAGGTGTCACTGCTTTTACTATAATTTACTTCCTTTTAAACCTAGGCTGTTAAAACCTTTTTCAGACAGGCAATCCACAATACTACAAAAAATGCCTGCTTTAAATGTTTTTTTTTCTCCACATCTAATTTAGAGACAATTAAATAACTTTACAACTCATTCCAGGGTTTGTTTATTTTTATTTTTTTATAATAGCCATCCTATAAGCAGCTTTATTACTATGTGGATCCCTAACCATTACACTGCTAATAATTAGAAGAGCCCAGTTTATGTGTCAGTGCAGCAGTGAATGGTAAACATAAACTCAACTACTCTTTGTTGCCCAGTTTAATGAAGGCTAATCTGTGTTCACCTGGATTCCTTTCCATACCACAACCAGTCAAAGTTTTGACAAGGAAGTGCTTTACAGATTTCTCTTACCTGGAAGTCTTTAAGGCAAATTGCCTGAAACTTATGTGTATATATCATAGCATGTAAAAATGCCTTAACAACACCATTTAAGCAGAAAAATAGGTGTATATTTCCTATTGGAATTGGAACAAGAATTGATCTTAGCAGTTTGTCAAAATTGGTATTTACCAGAACTCTCTTCTTACCCAAATATCTTTTAAAAAATTAGAATTATTAATGTTCTTCAGGTACTTTAGCTGATAACCTAGAGATGGGGCTGGAGGCTCACAGGAGCAGTCTCTGCACCATGACAATTACCACAGGTATTTGAGAACATTCTTTCTTAAAACATTTTTAAGCCCCCATCTCCAAAATAAGCAGCAGTGACTTTTTAAGCTTTTTTTTCAAACCATCCAGCTCCATCTTTAGAAGAAAAAAAAGCAAAGCTTCTTCATCTGCCACTCATACAAGGCTCTTACCACTTTAATGCTATCTAACAATTCTCACCCTGATTATATTCTATTTTCTTCAGACATTGAAAGTTTCCATCCATTTCCATCCTCTCATTCCCAGTGGGATTCCCTAAGCACAGCTCCACATCCTGTCCTCCCAGACCCCTTTTCCCCATGGTGGATCTGCCTCCTGCCCGTGCCTCACTTCCCACAGCTCCTGTGCCCTCCTCTCCTGCGCTGTGGGTCCTCTCTCAGTCCATCCCCAGCAAAATTTTCAAACAAGTAGTCCTGGAACTAACAACACCTGATTCCCAAGGGATTTGTCTCTCATGGCTGAATGAATTTTAAATTGAATTTACTATGGTTGAAGTGTGAGTGTATCCCTTATGAGACACTAGAAACTCTACCCAGAGAGAAATACCACCTGAGTGGTATTTAGATAAATAGAAAGGACATATTTTTGCTCTTTTAGAATAAAATATAGCTAGCACACACTGCAATTCCTTAATTAATATAAAGCATTTAAAATGCTTATATATCACAAATATTTTCAAGTACATGATAAATAAGTCCAGTAAAGTTTAAACAAAGAGAACAGTGAGGCATTGGAAAATATTTGTCTATTTCTCCTAACTAAGTAACACCGTTGAAGGCTTGAGTTCAAAATGTATTTGAGCAAAAATGCATGAAAGTGAGGCATAAAAATCAGTCTTAAAATATATAAAAATATTGATTTAATAACAGAAATAAGATTTTTTTCCTTTTTAAGTGCCAGGTCAGTTACCTTGTTTGCTGAAAAAAAAAAAAGACATTTTTCTGTTAATGAAGACCATGTTCTCAAAATGGCAAGTAAATGGGTTTTAAAAGTGTCAAATATGTTTTGCCTTATTTGTCAAGGGTATAAATATTCTGCCTGGGAATTATGAAACCAAGAAGTCAGAGTTTTCCAGAAGAAATATATATGCAGGCAATTTATCAGCTCCCACAGGAAATTAGTCATAATATTACTTGCATTTTTCTTGTGCACGTTAATAATCATGTATGTTAAAACATATACTTTATAATTAATGAGGTTTGGACATTGAAGACATTCTGAAATTGGACACATCATTTTAGAAACTCATAAATATACATGACTTAAAAAGCCATAAATAGCAATATGTCAATCCAGTTAAGAAATGTGCTAGTTTTGTGTTTTTACAATCATGCATTGAAATAAAATAAGCCAACTACTGGTGGCTGATGGAAAATGGGATATAGAGACACACACCCTTGGGTACCAGAGATGATGGCTAATGTGCAATGTCAACCAGTGGTCTGATTCATTGCCTCTTAAAATCAGAATAATAATCCAGGTTCTATATAAAGGTTCAAACTCAGTCTTCTGTGATGTGTTTTTTCAGGGGAAAAAAAAGGCACAAATGGAAAAAGCAAAATTTAGAGTATTATTCTTTTGAATCTCTTCCTGATGAGACACAGCACTAGAGCTTGTAACAAAACTATTTTTGCTTCTTGCAAAAAAGTGTTGAAGCTAGAAGTAGGACCATATAAAGATCTTGAAAGAATCCTACACCAAGGAGTGTTCTGAGGTGTCTGACACTAAGGTCGTGCATCCAGCATGCTGGAAGGCTTCAGTTCCAGACTTTCCTTTAAATTAGGGAAAGCAGGAAGCTGTGCTGCACTTCCCATGCTAGGTCAGAGCCCTGACCCCATGTCCTGGCTGCCTGGGAGGAGGATGGGCTCTGCTGTGTTTTTCACTATTCCTAACTGTGCAACTTCTGATAAAACTAATATACTGCCACAAGAGCTTTTCAGTTTAAATGGATCTTTGCTTTTAGATGAAAAGCCACACAGGGAAAAAAAAAAAAAAAAGAATACCATGTTGTTCTAACAAACAGGAGATGCTGTCTATTGCTCAGGCTTTACAATGCCTGACTTATACACGGGCTGGAAAAATGAGCACCTGGAGCATTTTACTGTTTCCATATTTCACAGGGAAAGAGAAGTTTATTCCCCACAGCAGCAGCATCTTCTACTCCATTTAGGCTGCAGTTAAGGCAGGGGGCAGGGAAAGGCAAATGCTGCAGACAAGAAAGAACTCCTATTATTCTGGTTCTGTCACAGTACAGGAAACTTGTGAGGGACCAGCTTATCAGAAAGAAAGATTTCCACCCACACTGCTGCACACAGGTCAGCCCAGTAAGTGCATAGCATGGTCTGTGTGATGGAAAACTGCACAGGGATAGTGCTGGAGAAGGGAGGCAGGCACTGAGGAGGAGCTGCTCAGTGTGTGGGGCAGGTGGGTGACACTTGGGGTGCTCCCTGCAGACAGAAGCTCCTATGGTCACAGTCAGCCTGGGGGATTTGAGCCTGGACACTGCTGACCTTTGCCATGATGCTGGGAGCCACTTTGGCTAATGCCTTCTCCAGCAGTGCTCCCCAAAGCCCTTGGGAAGGAGAACTTCTGAGGACCCTGCACTTCTTGTAACTCCATGGTGCAAACCAGCTTAGGGGTGCTTTTCCTGAATGGCTAAAGCAACAGGGATATCACATTTACCATTCTGGGAAAGTGCTTCATGCTTTCCTGAGGATCTGAGATTGAGTACCTTGATATCTAAACAGTACCTGCAGGCTGACTGCCATTTCTGAAGGAGTGTCAGACAGGGAGGAAACACACAGTTAAATTTCTGAGACTTAGTTGGAGGGGAAAAAAAAGAGTAACACAAGTGGAAGTAGTAGCAAGAATTGTGTTATCACATGGCATTTGGAAGTGAATCTTCAAATCAACAGTCTGACTAATGCATGAGTCATTATTCATATTTAAAATAATTGCTTAAAAAAAACCCAAAACAAAACAAACAAGTCACGTGGAATTTTAGTAATACATGTATACAAGTTTTCTGCACAAACTAAAAATCCCCTAATTCTTAAGCCTTATAAACTAACTTTTGATCAAAAAGCAGACAATAAATTACCCATCTATGTAATTCAACCATCATTTTATAGCTTATACGCAAATTTAGATCTTGGGTATAGATTTATGCTTCTGCTACTGCATCCTAATATCATAACAAATCCCTCAGAAAAGACAGTTCATAGACTTCTGCTAACAGCCACCTGAATTAAACCTTAGAAGTCCTAACCTCAAAACTTAATTGATTACAGGGAAGATTAAAGCGGGACATATTCCAACTCCAAGATTTATTGGCTACTGTACCAGAAATAGCTTTCTATCCCAAGAAGGTCAATATAGACTTTTTATACTTGCAAACAGGAAATACAACATAATTGCACTTCAGAGTTAGATGGATATCAGCAAAGAAAGGACTATGAATGTGCATAGCTAGCAGAAAATACTATAGGTTCAAAACTTGAACAATGAATTGAAAGCATTACAGAAAAATTATCTGAGATCCATAAAGTGCTTTGGATTTAGAGCAAGCATGCTAATGGGTGAGAAATAACAACAGAGAATTGAAATTGCTTTGTTGTTCAGATACTGCTTAAAATAGCATCCATTTAAATATTAAAGAAAATAATAATTTGTCATGTTATAAGTAATTATGATGGCTTTTAGAAACCAGAGAAATGTTTAGAAGCTTTATGGTACCTGAACCTTCCAACAATGCTTTGACAACCAAAAAGTAACCTTATCAGCTGAGAAAATTCTTTCTGGAAAAACCTACCTGAAAGCAGTTTTGCAGAAGCAGATTACTAAATTATTTTTTTGCCAGTCTGTCATAGGTTCACAGTACCTTCACCTGCTTCCTGGGTCTTTGCAGTAAGTGACTGCAGAAAATATCTGTGCAAAATTCAAGAATTATGGGCTGTTTTGAATACATCAATGTGCACATGTAAAAAACTCTGTCAGCAGGGTCAAGTTGTTTATTTACCAGGAACAGTAAAGGAGGGAAAAAACCCTTAAGTGCCCCTCTGACTGAAAACACATTATTATGATAAGATGGATGTAATTTGAAGATGCCAGATTGTCTGAAACCACAAAAAAAAAAGAAAAAGAAAAAGAAAAAAAAAGGGGGTTTGGGGGTGAAGTATAAAAAATATCTGTAGAACCTAGTCTTTTAAAGCACACATGGGGTAAAAGATTGATATGATCTCAGAGAATGATAGCAGAAGATGAAAATGGTTTCAGAAAAGAGCTGACATGGCTACAGATGTAGGTGGATGTCCCTAATCGAGAACAGTCACACCCAGGACAGGAATATTCTGTCCAAAGTACATTTTAATGATGAGAAAACTCCTTCTGAAAATTGTATGCAAGTCTGTTTAAAGTGTTTCATCCATCTCTCTATTTCTCTTTAGTTAATTAATACAAAGAACAGTCCATTTTCTATCTATTTTCTTTTTTTTTTTGTTTCATTGTATCCTCACATCTATGTTATCACATTTTCTAGATGGCCTGTAAGACAAATTGTTAGCACCCATGAAAGTAGGGAGTCTGTGGGACTGAAAGTCCTCCAGGGAACCTGTACCAGGTCAGAATTCTATGCCAAAGTGTGAAGGAGAAGCCATGAGAAATGGAATAGTCTCACACAGGAAAAAACCTGAAATTAAAGAAGTTGAGTGGTCTTGGCCCTAAAACCTGCACATTCCTAAGCGTGCAGCTTCCATTCTACATTTTATTGCAATATTAGAGATGAGGGCACAATCTGAGCATGCCAACACCAAATCCAGGTGTTTCTGGGGGGAAGTGAGCAGAGTGGCCTTGGTTCACATCAGGTGTCACTGAAGAAGGGAGCAGGGGAACCTCACTCACACGGAAATCTGGTGGTCACACTGGGGTCAGGTGTTTGTGTCTTCCTTAGGGCAGTCATGCAGGAAGGAGAAGAGCTCCTCCTGAACTCTGAGATTTTACTGCTCCTGCAGACCAAACCCAGTGTGACAAACTTCAGGTATCACAGAAAGAGATGAAATTAGGAGCAGCTACTGAAAAGACTTTTTCTTTTTAACTTTGTGAGACATTTAAATTCTAATGTATGGTATTTAGTGATCAACTCTTAAAATTCATATGTCCTTTTCCCCTGCACTTTTTTATTTTTTTTGGGTTTAGTTTATTTTGGTATTTTTAAAGACTTACTTTGAGGATGGGAAGCTTTCTTTTACTGTTTTCCCGCTAAAGATTTTCCTTTCATTGCTGTTGCATACATGTGGTACAAAACCAAAGGTTATAAACTCTGATTGCATTATTTACAGTACTAGAATCCCCACAAAACAAATCCAGTCCCTGTCCAGAGGCATTATATGTTCAGTGAATGATAACAACCTAAATATAAACAAGGCTTCCATAATGATTGCTAATGTTTTCTAAATTAGATTTACTCAGGCATACACTTCCTTGTAGGTAGTTTTCAGCTAAACCTCTCTCCTAGGAGTGTGTCCACCAGGAAACTGAGTGGCTCAGAAGAGGTGAATGATTCAGATGCATCATCAGGAACAACAAGATCCCGATGCATTTAGTCATATTTCACTGCCTCCTACATAAGTAATTTCATTTATTTGCTATGCTCTCAATCCACTTCTCCATTATTACCAAAAGAACTGAGGCTTGAAAATCATCTAAGTATCCATGGATATAGAAATACATTAAGACAGGTGGCTGTGCAAAGAGATGTGGGGTGAAGTTTATTCCAGCCTGCTGTGACAACACACTCTTTTTCGCAGCTCTCCTGTCTCCTTCTTTAGCCAGTGAATCTCTCCTCTGAGAGCAAGAAATGCCCTCTGGCATTGATTGTATATTGAGTTTGGATAGATTAAGTCACTCTAATTTCCCTTGGCCAAGATGCTGAACGTAAGTCACACCAGGCACAGAGCCTTTGGTAAAATTCAGTACAATGGAGTCCAGGTCCAAGGGCTTTAAATTATTGCATTCATTCTTAGGGACCAGAAACTGTGTGACTTGGGTAAACAAACCTCTCTATATTCCTGGAACTGAAGGCAATCAAATCTCATATTCTTTTGGACAGTTTATTTGCTATTAGTGTCACAAATTGAGTATATTATCAAATATTCCTGTGGGACAAGAAGACTGGCCCTTTGTATATCAGCACATGCTGCAGAACACAGCAAATTAACCTGGGAGCTCTCTGTTCTCCACTGCTCCAGGCTACATTGCAACTGAAAATCTTAGGGGAATTTGAGGGTCCTGAATGAAGATTATTTCTCAGTTTAGAATAGGCATTGCTGACTATCTGAATGTGTTATTGCCAAAAGAATAATGATTTCCCCTATCTTTTTGGATTTTTTTCTTTTTAATGGCTACAATAAATTACTTTGACATATACCTGAATTATAAAAAGCATTACCAAAGTGCATGGTGGCATAGAAAATACAGCTCTTAAAACCACAAGTGACTCTAAGCACAGAAGGGTCTCAAGAATGTTGGAGGACAGGGCTATAATTCAAAGCTATTTTGACAGACTGAGAAAATATTCCTGACAAAAAATAAGATGCCATTCAATAAAGACAGCTGTAAAGTTTAACACTTGGGCAGGAAGAATAAATTGCAAAGATACTGGATAGGGAACAATTCACTAGGCAGCAGTGATGTTAAAAGGAAACTAGGAACTGGAATAGCTCTCCAAACCCAAGGTACCAACAAAAAAAGAGAAAAGGTTAAAGGAAGATTCATAAGTGGGCATATTCTCTATTGGATACAGGACAATGGCCTCTTCCACTCACAGACAAGAGCATCAGCTGTGGTTCATATTGAGAGCTGCACTTCAAGAAAGATGAGAATAATGGTCCCCAGTGTAATTTTCTGATTTCTCAGCAGAGACACTATCTTTAAAAAAAAGTCCAGAATGTGCACATTTTTCTACAAAATGCCATTACTACCTGTATTTGAGAATATAAGAAATAATTCACCTTTTGAGTTATTATTTCACATTTAATACAGAGGTGATAAAAAAAAAACCCTTCACATCAGCCAGGAATTTGTGTGTTTAATAACACATAAACAACTGGTATTGCAGTACCCAATCTATGCATTAAAAAAAATCATAAAAAGTGCATGTCATTTTTTTTCTGACCTGAAATGAAATGTTTAATTTCAGCTGGCCATTAGCTGAGTTGGCCAATCTCACTCCTTTTGCTGCCCAGTGGGAACAGCAAAACTACATCCCTCCTTGGCCAGGTTTCAGTTCCCCTTCCTTATTGTTGGCTCAAGCACACAAGAACTTGGGTTGGTCAGAAGAAAATGGTTTTCTGACAGAGAATTTTACTGGCATGGACTTTTCCTTGGCAGAAAGGCTGGAGTTAAAGGAAAACCCATTTAGTAGTGAGAATGAATTTGAAATGTGACCAGAGATCCTCAGATTTTTAGAAAAGAAACATTATTCTTCTATCATTACTAAAGTTACTTATTTCCCAGAGCTAGAGGTCTATCTTTAAATCCTTGTGCACACAGAGTATCCCTCAGGAAACTCAGATAACCCAAAACTGCTAAACACCCCTTTGTGGAGAAAGATCCTGTTGCACATCCTCTCTCCATCAGCTGCTGACCCACTAAAACACACAAGGTCACACTTGGAGTGTGACTCCCAGTACAACACTATAGGTTTCTAGGATTTCCAAGCTTTTTCCTGTGAGATTTTGATTTTTGCATCTTGAAAGTGAAAGAGAGCTCTACCGTTGACTTTCAGAAGTACATTTGCAGATCAGCTCATTGTAATTTGTACTGAATTATTAATGCTGAGCTGTCTGATGAATTCAGAGTGTGTGTGCTGGTTCTGCTGGAGCATCCTGTGCTCCACAGAGCAAAGGAAATCGGAACAGGTTGGGAGGGGCAGAACTTGAGCAGCTTCTTTGCTGACCCCTGCAGGCATGAGCTCATCCTGTCAGCTTTTACCTTGGACTACATCTATTTTGTACACTGCTTGCACAACACGAGCTCAGGAGGAAGTTAAATATGGCCTAAATCTACATTCTAATGCAATTCTAATGCACCACATTATTTCTAGTAATAATCTCCCCCACAGAAAGAACTGATGCATATTATCAAGCATGAATATATTTAATGATTTAAAAGAGAAATGAGTTCATTAAAATACTCATTCATCTCAACATAGGGCGAAGTCAGAGGAACAGGTGAGGAAATAATTTTGCCAGGTTTTTTTCAAACAATAAAAAAAGAAATTGGAGCATTTGATAAAAATTATTATAGTCACATTTCAGTTTTCAAAGATTAAAAAATATTAGACTTTGACCAATCTATCCTTTTGAGGTCTACCTATACATACATACATGCTATCACTGAGGTTTTCGGTTTCCAAATTTTCTAATTGGTTTCCTGTCCTGGCATCCACCTCCTTCTTGATTTGCTGCCTTCTCCAGCCCCTCTGGGCTTCCCCCAGGGCTCCCCAGCCCTGGGACAATTGCTGCTGCCCCCCCCCTCCCACTCTGAGCCAACTCATTCTCTTTTACATATCTGTGCCCCTATTTCTTAATTCCAGACCTCTGCTGTTGCTTCCATGATCAGATATCTTTTCTACAGCTCCTGCTGTTCCACTTGTCCCCACCTCCACTTTGCTTTTCCTTCTTCCTCCTCCTCCCTCTCAGTGATCTTGGCTCAGCCTCAGCTCCTCACACCTGCATCCCACACCTTGCTGGACTCTCTGCTGGGCTCCCAGTGCACTCAGACACCACCAGTGCTTGTCCCCTTCCCCAGGGAGCAGCTCCCATCTGCTGGGGGTCCTTTACTGACACACCCCGAGGGCATCCTCGGCTGCATCCATCCCATGCCTGCTGCTCTCTCCCTGGGTAGGGGGATCAAAGTGAAAATATGGAACTTCTGACAACTTTCTGAGCTGTAAAAGATCAAGAGTTTCTATTCATGAGAACAGCAGACTGTATTTAGAGCAACAGGTAAAAACAAACAACCCACAAACAAAAAAAAACCCTAATGCATTCGGCTTGTTTTGGAAATCAGACACAGATCCACCAGAGAAAAGAACTACTGTAAACTCCTAATGATATATAAATATTCCTTCTGGGAAAATAAATAAAACTCTTTTTGCAATGGTAGATATGAAATCTCACAGTGTAAAAAATCCCACCTTGATTGTTTTTAAGCTTCTCCATGTTTCTTGAAGCTGTATATATAATGAAGACTTCCTGAAGCAGGTGAATACTGAAAGATAATGAATCATAGTTCCTGACTTGAGTGATCAGAGAACATTGCATGCAGACCCCAAATAAGTTGGATTTCAAGAGCATTAGTCCTGTATAGATAAAACCAGATTTTTAAGACAGGTCTTTGTTACTTAAATAGACAATGTCTCACCAGTTAATTGAAACTTCAGCTGCTGCTTCTTGGACACTTGTTCTTTCAATCTAAAAATATCATGAGTGTTTAGTGTGTCTGTTGATATCTTTCATCAAAGTTTTCGTTGTCACATGAACATGAACCAAGGATAATGGAAGGGAGAGGAATCCATATAAACTACCTAAAGCACCATTACATTGCAGAATGAAATAAATCAATTTGTCTTATTGAAACAGGTGATGAATACAAATACCAGAGAAAAATATTCTAATGTTAATCAGACATGGGGTTAGAATCAGATTTTA
Organism: Ploceus nigricollis; assembly: GCA_013399945.1. Taxonomy (NCBI): domain Eukaryota; kingdom Metazoa; phylum Chordata; class Aves; order Passeriformes; family Ploceidae; genus Ploceus; species Ploceus nigricollis. The sequence goes on along the minus strand of VXBC01008689.1, from coordinate 56,480 downwards.
CTGCAGTTACGAAAGAAGATAAAGCCTTTAAGAAAATATATCACTACACATCAGAAAAATTAAGTTTCCATGCTTCCTCCAGGTGAGATTCTCAGGCAGAGGAGGACCAGTCAGCTCTCAGACTTCAGCTGGCATTTTCTATCTAGTTATTCTCTTTCTTTCCTTAGACATAATAGTGAAATAAATATAATATTCCAGGTCTGAAAAAGAAAATTTCAGTGACAATATTTGTATCCATCTTCATGTGAAGAAAGGCTGAGAATTCTCAACTTCTGCAAGTCAATCTGTGCCTACGTATAAAAATTTATTGATCTATGCAGACTAAAACAGAGAATAATTTAATGGCTAACTGGAAGACCAAAAGGTTATCATTAGTTCTGAATTAAAGTTATGAAAAGGAAAATTAATTCTGAATATTGAATTTTTTTTTACATGCGTGTTCTGTTAAACAACAAGGGCACATGCACTCATGAAAGCAGCATTATGAGGTGACATTTTATAATTGAGTGAGAAAACTAATTTTAAGCATCCTTCAGGGCATAATTTTTCACAGGATAAACTAGAGGAATGGTATTTTATTTTCAACTGTTTCTATAATTCTAAGATGAACCGAAAAATTACCCATCTTTAACCACTGCCTTTTCTATTACCTTTTCAATCAAGTTTTTCTTTGTTAAATCTCCCCTTTGATTGGGTATTTCTGATAAGACAGGACTTCCTCTGGGTTTTCACATTTGCAGCAGCCAGCAGGAAGACATGCAGGCAGCTGAAAGTGCAATTCAGAACCATTAGATACCTAACAGCAACATTAACTTCCTAAAGTCCCAAAAATACAAATCAAATTTCCTACTCCAAACTTTCTAGCACCATTTACAGAACTGTAAAACCCCCTTCTACAGAAACATCTTTTCCTAAAAAGTGTTGCCCTTGCCAGATTTATTATTTGCTGGGCATGAAAATATAAATGAAACAAACAATAAGGCAGCAAACACAGACTTCAGGTGATTCCCAGTTGCCCATGATCCTCTTCCATCATTACTGTGCTGGGTCCTAGTCCTGGTCTCTGACAGTGAACTGACAAAGTCCTGTTAAAGGACCATGACTTGGCCTACAAGGATGAATCAACATATAAATGTTTTCAGAACCTCAGTTTAATATGTTCTCTGGGAGCATTTCTATTGCATTTTCTTCTTACACATGTTTCTCTTCCACTCCAATTGTTCAGATTTAATTTTTCCTCTCCGAGCATATTTCATCCATTGCTACATTGTTCTTTTTTCTCAAGGTGAAGAGGAAAACCTCAGTCAAGCAGACTCTTATGAAAACAGACAAAAGAAAGAAGTAAAATTACAATAGGCAAAAAGCTAATGATAAGAAAAAAGCCCACAATATTGGGAGGAAAAATCTATTTATTCTTCATCCCTGTAAACAGCTGCAATAGCCTTAGGATATTTCCCCTTGTGCCTATTCATTCATACAGATACAATATCTTCAGTTTCTCTATCTAAACAGAGATTTTTATCAAACTACCCAATTAAAGTAGTTTGAAAAAAGGGCGAGAAAATGCGTTGTATAGTTCACTGGTTTTTGCCCAGAGGGCAGGTAAAGAACCATCTTTTTTTTTTCTGTATGTAGGCAAGTAATATAAATGAGAAAGAATAAATAGGATCCCTGTCTATATTTGTATCAAAATTGCTATAGTTTCTTATTCCAGATTCATTATTTTTCATTATTTTGGCTACTTTTATTGAATTGTGTCCCATCCCTGTTACTTCAAATATACGAAAATTTTACTGGGGCTTGTTTGTTTTAAACACCTGTAAAATCTTCCTTGATATTGATAGAAGCAGACATAAGTCAATAATGAGAGTTTCAGAAAAAACCTGTCTCAAAGCTATTCATTACTGGAGAGAACTAGTACAATTTAATGTTGTGCTCTTTCAATTCAGAATAAATTATGCAGAATAATAGAGGAAATCCAGAAAATTTCATTGCAACTTTTCAGAGTTATGAAATATTAAAAAATTAAAAACCATTAAATAACAATGGCTTAGGGCTGGAAACCTTCATTACATAAAAGTTAAGAAGAAAATTACTTTAATGAGAAAACTATGCAACTACTCAAGTAAGTGTACCCAAAATAAGAGTATGAATGCCTTTCTGACTGAATAAATCCTCTAACTAAAAACTTCCTCTTATAAATCCACCTGGAGAATGTTATCATGAACAATTAATAATTTTGGCTCAGAAATTCAGTGGTTCAATCCTACTATGCCAACCAAATTTCTTGCAAAAAATGTATAAGAGAAACTGGCAAAATTAGCACATTATTTGGCTTGATTACATTGCTCTAATGTAGGCATAGTAAAATAATTGAATGAAAAATGTGTTAACCACAGCACTAAGTTTTGATAGTTACATTAAAATTATAGATTGGATTAAGAAGAATAAAGTGTTTCAACACTTGTGGCCAACATGCCAGAGGCAGTGGAGCAGTGACACATCGAGTGAGATGCATCTTTCTCTGGGCTTTCCCAATAACTCAGGACCCTGAATGAGTTAAATCAGACAGGCTGCTGGGATGATGGAAAAGGTGCTATAAGCACTCGTTCACTGACTAAAGCAGCTTTTCTGGCTTTGAAATGAACTGATGCAATATACAGAAGATTTTCCTATTCCAATTCAACCAGAATTTTAAAGTCACCCTCAAGCATTCTGAATCAAAGGTAACATAAAAACTGCTCTTAGCAAAACTGAGGAAAAAGAGCATCAAAACTTCAAACCTCTGCCAAACAAAGCAAATGAACAAACAGAAATCCCAGAGCAGAATTATACTCAATGAAATCCTGCATTAATGTTTAATCTGTTGAGCCATAGGGTACCTTGTAGGCAAGTTGGTTAATTTTTTTCTGCACAGCAATTTCCCCACATATAAAATAGGACAGCAACATTTGCTTAGTTGCAGTGGCTGTGAGCATTTAAACCCTGCACACATCCCTGCTTTGCAGGCAGAAACAGCCATTTGCACAGTGCTGGGCTAGGGGAGGCATCATCAATCATGAAGAACATTAATCATAAAGAAGAGATCAAGCATTTTTCTGAATTGTTCTGACAAAGGTAATTAATGCTAAAATCCAAGAAAGAACTTCAGTCTACTTGCACTTCCTCCAGCTTTGGGCATCTTGCTGATCTGCCTAAATCAGAGACCTCATCATTCTCTGCTCCCTCTGCAGCTTTTTGGGTGGGAGTGATGCTCCAGAGTGAATTCCAGATCCTGCCTGGTGCAAACCACCCTCTGCAGCTGCCTCCTCTCCACACACAGCCTGAGGTGAGCACTTCAGGTGCTGCAGCTGGAAACAACAGTTAAAAATTCTTCTTAAGGAAGAACTCAGGTGAAAAATCCAAAAATTATACCCCAACATAATTGGGAACCATTCAACTTTTAATCTCCAAATCTCAGGCTTCATTTATAACAGCACAAATGTAAGCTCTTGCACCAACAATGTCTTACAAGCACCCCCAGATTTCTGTGTAACACTTAATGAAAACTCCAGTATAAAGGTAGTTTTCCACCCCAGTCTTACCCATGCTGCAGGTGCATCTTTCGAAGCACTAACATTTACACTGATTTACATTTACATTTACACTGATCTGTGATGCACTCATAAACAAGCATGCTTTTACTCCATTTCTTCATTTTATGTAAAATTTGTTCTGAGGACTTGGAGCTGCTGTGCTGGGATGCATGCAACAGAGGTTGGAATATTCACTGTTAGCAAGAGCACAATTTAATGACCCTGAGTATGGGCTGCAAGAGACAATGTCATGCCAAGTTAAGGGTGTTTTCCCACAAAAGCCAATTACTTCAGGCTACAAGGATAATCTATTTCATAGGAATTAAGCAGGGTCACAGAAAGATTTCCGTCTTTTATAATTACCTTTAGGAAATAAGTGAGGGGAAATACAAAAACTGTTGCTGAAAATACAAGGCACCAGGAAAAGAAACAAAAACAAACCATAGATGAAGCTCCTCTAAGAGGCGTTTGTTACTAGGAGGAGGATGACTTCACTATTAAAAAATCCTCTTCTGAAGACAGAAAAGGAGGAAATAAAATTATGTATTCAGCAAAACAATTAAAAATATCTTTCAAATATTCTTCCCAGTTTCAAGCATTGGTAGGAGGGTTGAGGTTTCCCCCCACCCCCACCTCTTTATTTTCTTTTTTATACTAGTTGATGTGTGGGAGACAGACATGAGGAAAACAGGGCCAAGATGCCCTGGGAAAACACCATCATTAATTTAGGGTGAGAAACTAAATTTCAGGCAATTTCCCATGGTCCTGCCTGGGGAACCTACCAAGCCACCTGCAGTTGACTATTTCCCTCTCAAAACTTTTCCTAAGAACATTAAAAAAAAAAACCAACCCCAAAAGAACTGTTCTCTTCTTTGCTGAAAGAACAGCGGTACTGAGAAAATCACATATATTTTCCAACCAGTACAGGCCAGTTACATCCACTGACCCATTGATTTTTCAGCTACAAGGTGAAAGCCTCTGGGTTCTTAGCAGTGCATGGAAGAAGAAAAAGGAGTTTAAATCATATTCTTCTCCAGTAAGATATTCTACTTGGAAATAGATTTTTATTTAAAGGAATACTATGAGGAAAAAAAAAAAACAAACCTCACTTCAGTCAGTTCTCTTCCTGTCAACTATTGTTGAGGCAGCTTCAATGCTTCCACAGAGCAGTTGATTGACTCTCCCAGATTCTACAGCTCCCTGTAACAGCTCTAGAAAAGAAAAGGAACTTTTTGGAGAAATACATTTATGAAACTACAAAGTGCCACAGTAGGAGTTTATTTGCCTGTGCTCTGAATTGTACCAGGTGTGTCTTGGAACTATCCCTGATGCAAAAAAAAGAATATGAAAGCTTCAATGGCTCCCCTCAGACCTTCCCCTTGAAATGGAACACAGTAACGTATCATGAAGAAGCTGCATATTAAAAAAAATTAAAAATGCATATTTTTTACAAAATAGAACACATGTCTAAATGACAGAATCATTTTACAGAGGGACAAAAGCAACTTTATGTCCTACTATTCACTTTTTCCCTAAGCCTCATATTCAAAAAACTGCTTAATCAGGAAATACCTTTCTCTTTCCTATAAAGCATTGGTTCACTTCCTAGCTTAGACCTCTCTGTGTGCTGGCACACAGCCCAAAGATATTAATGTGGCTTCTCCCTGTACTTCAGAAATCTCACAAGCAGCCTGCTAGATGTTTCAGGTGTGATGGTTTAATTATGAATAAGAGTAACAGGGTTGACTGGGGATTCTTGTTTTTTCTTTTTCTTAATTGGAGAAAACTTGGCATGGAAACAAGATATCAGAGGAATATGATTTGCTTCAATTAAAAAGAAGAGGAAAAAAGGCAAATTTGTCTACATAGAACCAGCTTTTCAGATCAACATTAAATGCATAGATGTACCATTAAATGAGAAGCAAAAACGTGACAGTGCTTAACAGGTATTGCTATCAATACCATGCCTGCAGATTTTAACCCCCTTTCACAAGCACATACTGCAGTGGCTCCAGGATGAAAATCAGACTCTGTTTCAGAGCCAGCTGGAAGGTGATAGCACCTGGGAGCAAGAGGACTCCGCACCCACCTGTACCCAGGCCAGCAGGGACGGGGAGCACTGCACGTTATGGCCCAGCCACCTTTTACTCCTGCCCCACCCCTGCCCCATCACACCAACTGCTGTGCACCTGTGTGTGAAAAAGCCCATCCTTTACATTTTCTCATTTTCAGCTGCTTTGCCACAAGCAGAAAAGAAAACAAACTCAAAAGACAGTAAAAGCAGAATCTTCTCTCCAGCCCAAGAGGTTAACTATCAGTTTTTCTCTTTTAGCCAGCAGCCTGTGTTCTGTGTTAGGAAGACAGATCTAATAAATCTGGTTGGTGTGGATGCAGGGGAAGTTATTTTTCAGTTTGGGAAAGTGGTAGAGGCCTCTTCCCTTAGATTTTTTTCAAAAGTAATTTCCAGTAATACATTAAACTGAAATTCAATTACAAAGCAAATATGTCTCAGCTAATGTGAATATTGGCTGGGCTAGCAAGGAGAAATGAAGGGAAGATAGAATTACTGAACACCAAAAATATGGTCTATTGTTAAAAATATTATTTCTAGGTTTATTCCCTTATACCTGAAAGTCCAGGTGGCACTTCAGTGGACCAAGAAGCACTGAAAATTACTTCTAAATTCTTCAGCATAAACTCAGAACTAAGAGAACAACTTTGAGTGGATTTTTATGGTATTTAATGCGAGAGATAAATAAAAATTAAATGCCTCTTCATAACCTCATTAATATCTGATAAAGCAATTCTTTGCTTTCATTGCACAAACAGAAAAGGTCTTTCACGTGTGATCTTCAGTTGTAAAAAGCAGAGTGAACATGAAACACAGCATGCTTGAAGGAACACACATATTGTGATTTAGAAAAAAGGGCAGTTTATTTTTAATTAAATGGTTTTGAAAATAAAACCTGTTGTTGAAAAAAAACAAATCCCAATATATTGCTTTGGTGAAATGATAGACTGAAAACATGAATGTCTACCAGAAGTGGGAAAAAGTAAAAAGGGTTTCTAGGTCCTCACAGAAGCTAGTGTGCTCTTTTTGGCATCCTATTCTCCTCTGTGAGTGAAGAACTTCAGCAGAACAATTCTCCCACAAAGCACCACAGTCCTGATTGCTCCCAAAGACACCACACAGAGTATGAGAGACCACAGAAGAAAATCACAGATATTTTCTAACAAGTTCCCAAATTCTAATCCCTCAAATTATCACTTCACATGTAAACCATGAAATTTTAAACTCCCCTGTCTTACCCTAGTCTCACACCCTATACAAATCAAAATAAGCAATGGCAGGAAAAATAAATTATCACTGTCCAAACAGCAAGAGCTTTGGGGTTCACAGTTTTGCAAGGCAACTCCTTCTTATCAATGGTTTGTCTACTCAATGTATAGGCACACTCCATGATAACTGACTCAAAAAACTTAGATATTTGGATAGCAATTAGTGCCAAAGATTATGATAACAGTTTCCTTAAAAATGTTCTTTTGGGTTCCAAAGCATTTTATCCTCTTCTGAAACAATTTATCTGCCGTTATTCTGAGGCAGTCACCGTATTGTCCTCCAGTTTCTGATTTATACATTTTCTGAAGATCTGTTTTCTCTAATGTCCAGTATTTCAGCCAACACCCTCTTGTTCAGTATTAAGGATGCGTGAATTTCCAGCAAAGAGATTCCATGGAATCCACCCCACAGTGAAATACATTTACCTGTCATCTGGCATACACAGCTGAGGTTCAGCCAAATTCACTTTGTGTAAATTTAAACTTGTGTTAAGCCAACCAAAACGAATTATTTTCACAGAAAAACTGACAGATGACTAAAAGGTGGAAATAAACATGAGGTTAATTGAATCTTTTGCTGGTAATAGGATGGATAATATACTTTTCTTTTGGCCATGCTGTCCTTACCAGAATAGGAGAAGCGTTCAACATACTCTGTTTCCAAAGGAAGAACAGAGGCCATAAATTTTAAGAAAGTTATGGAGCAGTTCTAGAAACAGTTGGCAGAACATACCAGCACCTAAGTACCATGAGTTGGGAGAAAAATCATAATGATTTTCTGACACAAAATTCCATTTCTGAAGGAAAAAATAATTCTCTGAGAAGATGCTAAGTGTCTGCCAGAAATTAATAAAAGTGTAGTATTTACTGGGAATCTACTTGACTCAGATGTTTTGACTACCTAACTACCTCAAAACACCTCACTTTGGTCAGATTAAACAATATAAAATGTATTTTGTTGTGTTGTGTTGATTGTTCATATCTCCTGATATGAATAATCGTACATCCCTTTTTTGCCCTGTCAAAGTACTCAGAGGACAATTTTATGAACCATTTTCTACCTGAAGTTGCCAGCATTAAAGTACCTGGTCTATGGAACTGTCTAGAGTCCCTCTGTGGTTAATGAAAGGAGGAGCGGCAGTATCATCCTTCTGGATGATTCTTTTCTCTTTCTTCTCTCCTTCTCTCCCTTCCCACCACAGGAGAGCACCTCTGGGACCACTCTACAAAGTATGTGATATTTCTTGGCATATCCTGAGCTGCATCTAAAGCAGTGGGACTGTGACCAGTAGGTCAAGGGAGGTGATTCTGTCCCTTTACTCCAGCTGAGAGACCCCACCCAGAGTGCTGTATCCAGCTCTGGGACCCCCAACAATAAAGAGAGCTCCTCAAGAGATTCCTGAGGAGGGCCACAGAGATGATCAGAGGGCTGGAGTATGTCCTCTATAAGGACAAGCTGAGAGAACTGGGATTGTTCAGCCTGCAAAAGAGAAGAAAAGGCTCTGGGGAGACCTTAGGGCAAACTTCTAATTCCTGAAAGGGCTACAAGAGAGTTGGTGAGGGACATTTTACAAGGGCATGGGGTGACAGGACAAAGGGAAATGGCTTTAAACAGAAAGAAAGTAGGTTTAAATTAGCTATATGGAAGAAATTCTTTACAATAAGGTTGGTGAGGCCCTGGCACAGGTTGCCCAGAGAGTTTATGGATGCCTCATCCCTGGAAGTGTTCAAAGTGGGGCTAGATGGAGTTTTGAGCAACGTGGACTAATGGAAACTGTCCCTGCCCATGTCAGGGGAGTAAATCTAGATAATCCTTAGCATCCTTACCAACCCAAACCATTCTGTGATTCTATGAAACTAAGTCTAAGCAATTTCTGAAAAAGCACTTAGGCACTTTTGAAAATATTGCCCTTTATATCTTTAGTGAAAATAATTTTCTTCCTGTCAAACCTAAAAAGCAGATGAAAATGGAAAGAGACCTGTTAGGTAGCTAACATAGTCAGCACCACAGTGACTTGGACTGAAATTCCTGTTTTAATTTTCCCAGAGTAACTTTCCTGCACTGTCTCTTTCTGTTGTTCTTCTCACTTTGAATTTAATAGCAGTTCCCCCTGAATGACAACCAAATGCTGTGTCCTACAGAGCTGGCTGTTTCCATTCATGCAATTGCCAAGGCACCTACCACTGAAAGATCCAATTACCCCACCTCCTCTTTCATGTTCCTTCATCACTTCAATCTGCAGCTGCACTCCTGCTGAAGTTCTCTCTTGTTTCTTCCCCACTTTCCTTCTCCTTTCCCTGATGGTTATATTTATCTCTGACCTTCATGCTATTTGCCAGATTAATTAATTTATTGTCAAATTTCACTCCTCAGTTTCTTTTTTTTTTTTTTGTAAGATGGTGCTTGCTGAGCAATGCTGTGGAGCAGTAGCTTTCTTTTGTACCTCTCAGTGCAGTTCTGCTCTTGCTTCTCTACTGGAAGGGCAGCCTGGCTCCCCTTTCTGGTTTAATATCTGAATCCATACTGTATTCAGGGGTAAATATATTGATTTTCTGTTTGCCATATTGTATCTTCATGTGAAAAGAAGAATTCAGTAAGACAAAGAACCATTTCCAAAGACCCATGTCAGAACCTTAATGGAAATTTTCCTGAAACTTGTCTTACTCTCTGTCTTTCATTCTGTCAATTTAAGCAATATGTCTGAGATGATGTGTGTCAGGGATTTCGTGCCTTTCCATCCCTGGCATTGAAGGAACAAAATCAGTCAGTAAAGACTATAAAAAGTTCTGGGGTTTAATTATGAGCTAAACTCAAATATCAGTGAACTTGCTAAAACCCCAGGGGAAGCCACATAATACAACCTGTCAAAGCCACAGTCTGATCAAAAAAAATTACACCAGAAGTTAATTGGAGGGAAAAGACAAATCCTCATATATTCTGATTCCTTTTTTAATCATTCTATTTTATAATCATAGGGAGAATTTATCTGATTTTTAAATGGTTAAGATTGCTAGCTTGAAATACAACTCACTACAGATGCCCTGGGAAAGCAAAAGCAAGCTTTAGCTGCTTCCAGTCAATTTTTTCCCAACAATTATATGCTCAAAACGATGTAATTTCAGTCAAGACAGTATCTACTAATTGTCTTTTGTTAAAAAATAACAGCAGCCTTTCTCTTTTCTATTCCTCCTCCCTGATTTTCTTGCATGAATCAGATTTTTGGCAAATGGGCCACACTCTCCTTTTATCTGAAATTTCTCCCCATATGCTGAACAAGATTTAACCTTTTGTACCCATTTATTACATCACCAGGCCCACATCCACTGCTGTACACTGGGAAAACAAGCAGCAGAGCACTGAACAGAATGGTAATTATAGCCCTGGCTCCCACCCCAAGCCTTTCTACAAACGGGTGACCGTGCACACACAGTCAGAAGGGAGGGAGAAACACGGATCCTGACAAGCTGTCTGTGGCTTAGCACAGGTGATCCATGGAGTTCACTTTCCTGGGCACTCTTCTCTTTAGAGGGAGTCACTGTCCCAGACTGCCAAGCAAGATGTATTCTATTTGCCATCTGTATGGCAGTTGTCTTCTGTTAAGTGGGCAGTTTTTCCTTATCTCTCCCACAATCAATCCTCCCTCTGGGGAGACATCTGCTGATAATGGACCATTGAATGTCCCTGCATGGCTGATAAGAACTACAGCATCCCACTGGGAGATGCTCCGCCCAGAGGGAAGAGCCAAGCATTCCTACCTGCATATAATCTTGAGATTCTGGAACACCAGCACGGCTTTTTCCTCCACTGGCTTCCCAGAGGAGCAGCTGCCCCTTCACTAGATCTTCAGAAGAAGACTACACCTTTCTACAAGATCACTGCTCCAACAGAACCACACCTGACACTCCAGGAGGGCTGCAGCCACAATTCCAATTGGACTGCTACCAACACCCTGACCCACAGGGTGTATTCTGGCTCTGTCAGTGTTGTTTTGGTTTACTGCATTGTTTATTTTATCTTTTTATTTTCTTCCCTAATAAAGAACTGTTATTCCTGCTCCCATATTTTTGCCTGAGAGCCCCCCTTAATTTAAAATTTATAACAATTCGGAGGGAGGGGGTTTACATTTTTCCATTTCAGAGGAAGCTCCTGCCTTCCTTAACAGACACCTGTCTTTCCAAACCAAGACAGTCACCTTACTCGATCCAGGATGCCCTTGGTGAGAATTTACTGCTGAGACTGAGTCTCAGACACGAGCACCTTTTTTTCATGAGCATGGCTTGTCTCCATGTCCCCATGATCCACCGAAGATACTGCTCCCTTATAATCCAAATAGACAAATTCCTTTGCATTAAAATCAAATCAAACATCACCTGCACCTTAAATCAAATCAAACAACACTGCACAGGAGTGAACAGCTGCACTGTGAATCAGAGAATAAATCAGCCAGAAATGCACTCAAAGAAGTCCTATGGTTGGCAACTGCTCGACTCCTGAAACCCCAGCAGACAACTTTGAGAAATTTGGCAGTAAAAAGTCACAGCATGTTTCAGTTCTCTGCATGACAGCCAAGAATGTGGATATCACATGCACTCACTATAACTTGAACTTAGTACTGAGTTACCAGAGTTGTGAATTTGTGTCTTTAATAAACTGGAAATACATCATTCACTGTCTGTCTCACCACACAAGTCCTTTTTATAAAAGATTCTAGAAATGTACTGCCTTCAGATAGAAAGGTTATTTAAAGGTTTGATACAAAGTCTGTTCTCCCTGCCCAAGACCCCAATCTTGAAAAAATGATCATATCTGAATTTCTTGAGACTGCTGTGATAACTGCTTAGAAAATTAGGGTTAACTTGCTCCTATAAAATGCTTTGCATATTTTTTTTTGTCCAAACCAGTAGGTGATTAAGATGATTAGTCATCTTTAGCCATCTAGCAAACAATGGAGAATTCAAATCTCTAACAGGCTCTCTCTTTGGGAGAGAGATAACTGTCCTAAACAGAATACTTGATGATTTAAAAAATCAAATATAAAATAAATCACATTCATTTTGTAATTTGCAAATTGAAGATGATGAATTCTTGGGAATACATTTATTTCAGGAAAGAGCTGTCGAAAAGTTAAAACTTCATAATGGACAGTTTGATTTTTCTAACACATGTATGTCTAGCTTGGATAACAGTATCTGCAAAGAATCCTAAAGAAACCAAAGGATTTTAGCCCCAAACTTTTGTCTTAACCCTAAGCGTTATCTGGAGTATGGGACTAGGAAGCTTTCCAAAGTTTAATTGACTACCTTTTCCCTATTACTGCTCACTGACAGTTACATTTTTCTATATTTTGATATGAGGCAAATTAATAAGCCATGACCAAAAAAGACAGCTGTGAATAACCTAAACCACCACTCTCTGTCATTGTTCTTCCAGTAAGAGAGGAAAAAAATATACACTAGGGAAAATTTCAATAATATATTTTGACAAAATCTGAAATTGCATTTCTATTCAGAAAAATAAAACAAAAGCACAAAGTAAAATAAAGTAAAATCAGGTTGCCCTGGCTAAGCAAATCAGTGCAAGTGTCACATAAGTATATGTGTACACAAGCACACATATAAATAAATTCTTAAATTAATTTGAGGCCTACTGTTACTAGATAACTGCTGCTTCTACACACAGAAAACAGTTGGGAATACTTTAATATAATTAGGGACAGAATTTAAAGATTCATTTCCTTATGATTGCATTAACTATACATTTTAAACGAGAAACAGAGTTGTTGCTCTTATTTAAGAATTATGCCTTAAAAAGCTGTGCAAAACATGACTTTTCAAAGATGAGATAAAGGCACATTTGGCTTTCTGGGTTGCAAGTGCACATTTCCAGGTCAGGCTGAGCTTCTCATCCACAAACACCTCCAGGCCCTTCTCCTCAGAGCCGCTCTCAATTCAGTCCCAGTTCCCCAGCCCATGTTTGTGCTCGGGGCTGACCACACCCTGCTGCCCTTGGCCTTGCTCACCTCCACGAGGCTCACACAGACCCAGCTCTGCAGCCTGTCCAGCTCCCTCTGGATGGCATCCCTTCCCTCCAGCATGTGACTGACTGTCACAGCTTGGCACCATCAGCAAACCCTCAGGGCTGCCCTGGATCCCCCTGTCAGCTAAAGGCGTCACACAGCACTGATGGCCCAATAACGACCCCTGAGAAACCTCACTGCTCTCCACAGGGACATCAAGCCATGAACAGCAGCTTTGGGTGTGATCATCCAGCCAACTCCTTATCCACTGAGCTGTCCATCTGATAAATCCACATCTCTCTAATTCCACAGCTGCATTCTTTAACAAAAAAGGAAGTACATTTGAATTTCTCAGATTACATTTCTCAAATTACATGAGAGAAATCTTATGCAAATGAGTTAGGTCTTGACTAATGAGACAAGGTATTGATGCCTTGTGAAGGCTGACCTAGAACAGAGACTAGACAGAGCTAAAGAATAAAGTAGGGATTTATTAAGAGGCCTCAATAGATCCACCTTGGGCAGCACAACCCAAAATGGTCACAAAATGCATGACTGGTCACAGGGTCTCACACTTTTATAAGTTCTGCTCCATTTGCATATTGGAGTTAATTGTCCAGTTACAGCCCCAACCCATGAAATCCCATCCTTCTTGTTTTTCTCTCTTCAGTCCACGTTATTTATGCTTTTGGGCCTGAGATCTGGATCAGCTGTCCTTGGGTCCCCAGCTAGAGAAGGAATTGTTTTGTCTCCCTAATCTGTGAAGAGAGCTCGCCATCCCCTCATATGAAGCCTAGACTTACACATTAAAGCAGAACAGAATCTGAAAAATATAAAAGCTAAAACCTGAGCCATCAGTATTTATTATTGAAGTGTTTTCTTTATTGTGGGAGAAATATTAAATCACAGCGTCAAACATCCAGCATTACATAAATAAACTTAGGTAGGAGTATGTGAAGGTTAACTACATTATTAAATTATTAAATTCTAACCTAAACTATAATACTATTTAATACACTATGAAAACACTTCACAGTTTATTTTTGACTACCATAATAAACTAGCCACGGGTGCTACTTGCAAAAAGTCCTTCTTTACTATCAATTTCTCCTGCAAGCCTGGATATTTTGATTTCTGACTGTGTTCATGAGAATTTGGTGTGATATTCTGGGCCAGAGAAATCAACAGGAGGAATGGTATTGATCACAAGGCCAGGATTTTGCTTCCTTAAAAGATGAGACACATTTTGCAAGAATTAATGACTCTTTTATCAAAATCAATACTTGAAGATCATTCCAGCAGTCTATGAGGCTGCCACAAGTTATTTATCTGCTTATCTTTGTTCAATATGTTAATAGCCTCCTGGATTTCTGATAATACATCTTGGAAACTGTTATCTTCTTTCTTCTCTTATCAGTGACATACTAGGCTACCTTATCAGTGTCCACTAAATAATTTCTTTTGAGACTGTGAGAGGTGAGTAAAGGAAGAAAATGTCAAAAAAAGTGATTAAGTGTTTTTCCAGTGTAGAGCTTTAGCTTAGATCTTGTCAAAAGTAGGATTCCTGTGTCTTAAGTGGGATTATTTCTACATGTTTGTCAGAAACAGAAGTGAAGAAAAATGCTGGTTTAATTAGTTCAATACAGTTAAAATCTAGGAGGAAAAGCCCAATGGCTCCTAGCACTGCATCCAACAGCAGAATTTACAACAAGCACTGACATCTATGCAGACTTCAATTTCAGTCAGTAATTTCCCATACCCACTGACACTACAGGCTGTGCAATTCCCAACAGTATTTAGAGCTCATTTAGTCAGGTATGACATTTTTATACATGTCATAGGACAACATCATGGACTAAAGAAATGTTAATTTCATCCTGCAGTTTAAAAAGGAAAAAAACCCAAAGCCTTTCTGTCCTTATAGCAGCTGACACCAGCAGGGCCTAATGAATCTGTTAATTTACTAATATTGACTAATGAAAATGGTGATTAGTTGCAGGCCACCTGGGTGACTATAGAGTTGATTTATATCATATTTAGAATGAGAGCTCAGAAAACAAAAGGCCTATACCAATCTCTGTCTTCAGAATAAAAAGGTAAATCTGACCTTGGGATGTGAGACCTTTTTTTGTTGGGTTTTGTTCTTTACCAAAAGTACTTGAGGCTCTTCATGGTAACTGAGAATTCAATAGAGAAGTCCAGTTCCAGTGAAAATAGGAATTTTCTAAACTAAACATCAAGGAAAACAGAGAAGCATTTTAATCCCCTAGTAAATCTCCTGTTTCCCTCTCTGTCCTATTGAAAGGGAAGTATCTCAGCTGATCTCCATGTAGTGGATGTTTCCTTCACTTGTCTTGTTCAAGAAACAGAATGTTAATTGTTTTCCTATTTTCATGACACTGAACTAAGATGAATAAAAACCTCTGCAACTTTACACAGCAAAACTCCCCTCTCCAGTTGGGTGATCCTAATTCATACTTTGATTTTGCAATAGGCCAAAAATCTTTATTCTATATCTTGCATAGACTTTAAAATTGTTTGTTTGGATAGTCCAATAGTCGCAAATTTTTTATTTTACCTTATTATGTTGGAAGTTGATGGCATTAAACCAAACTTATTTAAAAGATCAATGAATTATTAAACTTTTAAAGGGACATTAAATGGAAAAACAATGATATTCATCTTAATCTACTGAAGAGAAACAAGACTTCATCTAGTTATTTTGGAGACAAAAACTAATAATGAAACTAACTTTAATTCTCAGAATACATTCTCTTTCAAGAATGGGGAAAAATAGGAATAGTTTTCTGGAGAACTGAAAATATTAAAGCTAAATGATACAACTGCAAAGATGTTTGGCTCACATATTTTGAAATTCCATTGGATTGAAAGTAAATTCTGGTTTTCATTATTTTTCTACAAACAAGTCTGGAAAAATCTGTGGTAGCTTCTTGAGAAAAATGGCAATAGTAGGAGTGGGAAAGCCCAAAGTACATGACATTTTTCCAGTTTCCCCTGCTGAAGTGAATTAACAAACACCTTTTCCCCAGTGTTCCACATGCTAATAAAATGCAGGAAGTAAGCACCTCTTTCTCTCTCAGTGAAATTAAACCCATCTATAACTATCATTCTTCATCTGTAGAGTCAGAACAGGGGCTCTGTTAATTCAAAATAGAAAACAAACTTCATGGAGAATGATGAGATATTAAGTTGAAATATTTTGCATCTTTTAAGATGCAAGATCTTGTTTTTACTTCTTCCCAACATGTTTTGCTCCTATATAATGTTTGTTCATTAATGCAGTTTCCAAACATTGTGCAGAGGATGCACAAGGCAAGGATGTAATCTACTGATTTAGTATGGAAAATAGAAGGAAGACAGGTTTTAACTCTGATATAACTGCAGCAGTAAAAAAAATAAACAGACATACCTGACTAAATTATCTACCTAATTTCACATGTCCAATAACAATCCTGCTGAGGTATTTTCAGACCAGTTCTGCAAAGCACCTGATCATTTACCAGCCTGGAAGGATATAAAGAGCCAGACAGTCCTATTTAGGTGTTTCAGGGCAGATGCAAGCTCAGGTTCTGTCCTAAGAACATTACATCCTTGTCTGTGCTTATCCTCAATCTTTACTGTGGTTATTTAATTCCTCTGAAACTAGGCCACCTATTTATTTGCCTAAGATTTTGGCTGGGAACAGAAATACTGTCACGCTTGACTGAGGCAAGGCCTTCCTCCTTCATCCTCTCCATCAGCACCCACCACAAGAGAAAAGAAAGGAAGCAACCAGACATGAAGCAATCATGGTCCTTCATTTATCCATTTTCAAAAGTCTCTAAAGGTTGATGGCTCAACATTTAACAATATTTCTCTATTTTTCTTAGTGCTTGGTTCACACATATTTCTCATTTACATTTTTGCCTCTATTTTTTTGCCCTTAACAGCTTCAAATTCCAGAGTTCAATACAAATTGCACACTGTGTGGTTTAAAAAAAATCTGGTTTCCTTTTTCCAGTTTTATCTCCTTTTTCCCCAGTATGAAATTTATTTTTTTCAGGTCTTCTTGACCTAGAGTGGGCAAGTGTGAAAATAGAAGCACAGGCATGTAAAAAACAACACTTACAATACTGAATCAGAATGACGTGTCTAGTTCACAAAGATATTTTCATAATTAATTATCCATATAGGTATTCACAGACACAATGCACTGAAAAGCCCAGTTTCACTTCACTGAATTCACCAAAATGAAATGCAGGTTTCTATGAAATGCTTTGAAGTTTAAAGTCTAACATTGAAGTCAACTATAAATAAGCAACATCTAAACTCTTTTTTTTAAAGGAAAAAAGGAATTCCATATATTAAATTGATTCCTGTTATTAGAAAAAAACTTCAAAATAAAAATAAAAATGGTAATGAGTTAATTCCTACCTTCTAGTTGAGGCCACAATGCTATTAGTACATAAGATGAGGTCTGGGACCTAAATATTATATTATTTTTACTTCAAATAAAATACAAGCGTAGATGTCGACACACTCTTACTAACATTGTTAAAACTAAAGATTGCTAATGGTATTCCAGCCCTCTCCAAAAAAATGAGTCTCAAGAATGGAATAATCACATAAAAAGAAAACAGCCTTCTATCTGCCTCTGTGGTTGAGTAGAAAGATGAAAAAATGGATCAATTAAGACAAATAAAGAAGAACATCTACCACCATTATTGAAAAAGTGGCACTATTATCAAGAAGATAATCAAATATTACCTCCTGACTGTCTTCAAAGAGGATGCTCTTGTCCACAGATATTTTAAAGTAACTAAGTGCACTATCAAACCACAAAACCATTTAAAGAATGCTGAATAAGCCATTTGGGATTCTTTGGCAGTCGCAGAGCATTTTAGGTTATGCTCAAAATATTTTTTCCTCAGGAAAGTTATGCAATGTACCTTAATGGAGTGAAGACTGGTATACCTAGGTCAGAAGTCTGATGAACTGAACACCACTGAAACACTTTTTTACATACTACCAGCATAACCTTGTCTTTAAAAGAGCTATAACTCTGCATGCAGCTTCATCTACTGATGAACATGTACTCCTATGGAAATTCTTATTAAATGTGCATCATAACAATTGAAGAGGCAGGATATGACATGTCACAAGTTTTGTAAGCTACTTCCAAAGATATGAAACCTCTCCCTGTATCAGAATGTAAAGTATTATAATAAAATCAAGAAGAAACTCCCTTGCAAACCATTTTTATTGTAGAAAAGACACAATTTCATTGAGAGCAATGGTAGTTCTAAAGCTACCCCAGTGTGATAGAAGCTGTTATTTTGTGAATTCTGAGATAACAAGAACAAAATAGAAAATTAAAGAGGAAAGAAAATTAAAAAAACTCTATAAGACAGGAAAAAAAAATCCAAACACACTCCCACTCCCTTAACAGAGTTTCTAATGCTTTTGTGTGCTCACTAGTGCAATGCACAGATCACTTCAGGTCTTGGGAAGGGGTAAAATAGTCACATTGACCTCAGCTCTACAATAGTTATGTTCACTATATCTTTGCTGACTACTCCATAAGAACATGTTGTGAAAGAATTAGGCAATCTCTGTTAGAAATATAGATACTTTTCTTTCAAAACTAATCATGTATCACAGAATTCTGGAACAATTCAAGTTTAAATGTATCTCTGGAGATCACCTAGCCACTCCCTCTTACTTTATGCCTAATTCAGATTATATAGTTTAGGACTTTCTCCCATGTGTGTTAAGGAATTCTATGGAATATTTTAATCCAGAATGAGACAGGGAAAAACATTTCTGTGTATGTGTCAGAGTCAGCTAGACACTGTTAGTGCCTATGGAGTTATCTAAAATTTAGCATAATTTTAATCTGTTCCTCACCATTGTTCTCCTGAAGCAAATCACAGAGCAGGAATCTTAAAAAATTATGTCCTCACTTACATTTCTGACTAAGCTGTAGGACAAAAATATCTCCCTTGGACTTTTGTACAAAATCTAGTTGGAGGTTACACTGACAGCAACTTACACAATTAATTGCAATCATTATGGAATCAATGTCAGTGCTTTGCCTTAGAGTGATGTGCACAGACAAACAAACTAAACACTGGTTTGTGAAAAGAAATACTGAGATTAGCAACAATGAAATAAGAAATTCTTGTTCCTCAAGCTTTTTTTCAGGAAACAAAATCATCTCAAGCTGGACTATTTTCACCTTTTTGCCCAGAGTATCTCTGCTACTCTCACACTGCGTTGTACCAAACAGCTCAATGTCTAAAACACATTCAAAAGCTCTTCATCAAAACTGTGTATATTTATTTATGCCTGCCACCATCCTCATGAAGTGTCATGGAAAACTCCAGCAATAAGCAATAATCTCAGACAAGAAAGTAAAGTGCTCATGTCATAGTTTTCAGGTGACACTTTCCATACTGCTTATTAATCTGTCAAAAGCCTAAATTTGTTTAGTGAATTAAAATAATTTCTCATTCATGACAGTAATTATGTCAAAAGAAATATTTATATTTGAACTCTTGATTGATTTTTTTCTAAGAGCATCACCTATTAATATATTTCTTCTGAAAAATTACACCACCAGCAGCAATGAAAATGACCTTTCAGGGAAAAAAAGTGAAATTCAAGTACCTTCTCTCTTCTATATATAACATACATTATCACAACAGAAGTTAAATATAATTTCCTTAATGGAAAAAGGATGTCCTTAATTGCTTTATATGAAAATCAATTTAAATAGCAGAAGATGGAAAATGTCAAACCCTTAAAAAACTTACTAATTATATTACCAAATATGATTTACTATTTACAGTTCTGTTATTGACAGATTTAGAAGGTAGAGATAATTTTGTGAGTCAAGGAGGAACATTAGTGATATGCGTTACAAAACATATAAATGGTATCTAATAGCATTATATTTTAAGAGATACCACAGTCCAGTGTCTGAACTAAGGCATTTGACAATGCTCCATAAAACTTTTCCCACTTAAAAGATACTTTGGAGCTAGATGAAGCACCAGATCTGTGCAGTGAGCTACTCACAGATTCTGAAGACCTGATCAGAGTATAAAACTATCTGGCTTTGCTATGCAGTTTTGTGGGTTTTAATATATGCACGCATATTTGGAAAAACAAACACACATCACCATTAATACTGACAGATTGATAGAGGATGCCATGCAATTTTGAAACCCTACCACAGAAATACTGAGCAGCTCTGGTAGCAGAGCTTCCTTTCACTATCATTTTAGTAGTCTCTAGATTTAAATAAAGGAATGTTTTATATTTAACTGTGAATTCTACTGGTAAGGTATATGACCTCAATGGCTTCTATGAGAGTTCTCTTTCAAAAGGAAAATACATAATTCTTCCTATTTCTATTAGAATGACCTCGTGTTTTCCTGTAGCTTTTCCAACAGCTTCCATAATAAACTCATTCTCCCTAAAACATAGGAGCATGAAATCACTTGAATACACAGCAATCATCAACATTAAATTCACAGATCAAATGCCCTGCTTTGATCAGCAAAGGTAAACAAATGAAACATGTGATAAAGCGTGAATTCAGACAAATTTAGATCAAATCACATGTGAGGTTAAATTCAGTCAGACCATCTTGAGTTCCTGTGTAAAAGTATGTTTGTGACATAATGAATTAAAATAACGTGTATTTGGATCAGGCATGGCCAAAATAGAACACTGAAGAACAAGCCTTTTCTATTGTCTAGTTTTCTGGCTGCTGGAAGTTCCTTCCATGATTAACCTCCCCAAAAACACCCCACACATCATCCCCCTCTATCCTCTATGCCTGAAAAGCCCAGGCTATGTGCTGAAGAAATGCAATGTAAAGAGCACGGAGATTTCACCTACTTCCCATCAGAGAGCAATTCCAGTGGGAAAGTCAAAGGAATTAAGAATATAATGCATCTAAGAGAAAAATAAATATGTGTTTTACACACCACAGCAGGAATTCCACTCTGCCCTTGATCAGAGCTATGAGGGAGCTCATTCACCTGAACTGGTTGTTGAAATAACAATTGACTCTCCAATTTCCTGTTAGAACAGACATTGAGCATGCATCCTAAGAGGTTTGGATTTTTCTTTTTTTTCCATACTCAGTTACCCTTTTGCCTTCCACTCCAACTGTATTTTGCCTCTTCTGAAGTGTGCTGTCTACTGACCCTCGTGTGTGACTCTGTAAAACTCTTCCTCCCTAAACTTGATTGATGTCTGCCCACTTTTGTTCTCAATTCTCACAAGTCCAAAGCTAAAGCAGGACCAGTGTTACCACTGCTCTCCTTTTAAACCTTTTTCAGAACCAGGGAGCAAATACTATTGCTCAGTCAAACATGGAGGAAGAAGAGCAACATCAAGTTTCAGTTAGAAAATCCTGGTGTGCTCAACTTTTCTCTTACCTAAGCCCTGCTGACTAAAAGAGTTTTCTTTGACTTACAGAGAGGGAGGCGAGGCTTACAATATATTTCATGAGAATGACTAAGCAAGGAGGCTGAAATCAGTTGTAAATCTTTTCTAGAACAAGAGTGAGAGCAGGCCCAGGGTACTAGGGCTGAAACATTATTCTTTTAACTTGATTGGTTTTGTGCTTTAAAAGCTTTTGGGTGAGGGTTGTTATACTCTTGCTTTACTAGATGCTCTTCTATAACCCAGACATGTCATTACATTCTTTGTTCCCTACAGCCATTTTATACAGTGATTCAGTGCAAATACAAAAACACTTCTCTTCCTCCCCATTGATAACGTTCTTTGCAGATGTTGATGGAAAGGTTGTCCACCCAGTGATACCCTGAAGGTGGCAATGCACTTCATAACACTGTCAGTCATCCTGGCACACCCTGCTATTAGAAAAACTCCTTTCACTTCTGCCACTAACTGCTTTCCGCTTAACTTCTTGCCACAATGATTTTTCCTCAGGTCATTCTTGTTAAATTCAGTTCCACAACTGATGAATTTAATGTCTAAGGACTCTTTAGTTCAAAGAACACTCTCATGTTTTCACCTTCACATAAAATCTCCCATCAGATATTTTATTTCATATGGATTGGAAATAAATATGTCAAAAGAAGGTACCAGAAGCACAGCACAGGAAACCATGGGAAACTCATCCGTTCTCAGAAAGTTCTGTTCCCTACCATGTATGGACTGATTTAAACACAGAAACATGAGACTTTGGTATGAACTCTGGTTATTTTTTAAATCTAATTTACTTTAAACATTGATGAGCTCCTCTCAGATGAGATTCACTTTCTCTCTGATTCAGCTTCTGTCTATGAATTTCTAGAGGAACATGAAGAAATTCACTGAACATTTAATTGACAAGAAATGTACCTTCTTAAAATAATATATTTGCCTGTATCTCCATTTTATCATCATTTTCAGCCTTCCTTATTAGCCATTTTCGGCTGGAACATAGTCAAGAAATGTCCGTTTGAAATTAATAAGGTTGAATGACAAAGCAGCAGAAGGGTAGCAAATCATGGCCCTTTACTCCTAAACTTATATGACAAGTGTCACACTATGTCTTGAAATGTCAGACTTATTGCCTAAGATAAAACTCTGCAAGACGAACGCTCTAAGAACTATTTTTGTTTTCCAGGCTATTCTTTTTCTGGCGTGTTAGAAATTAAAATGAAATTCTAAACTCTGTTATATAAAAATTAATCTTTGCTTAGAACTGCAAAATGGCAAATTTAAGTTATAAAAAAATTGGACTGTGTGACTTTTAGACAGAGTTATTTTATATTATCATTTTTCCCAGACTATAGTATTTGATCATAAATAAAGTTATAGATAGATAGAATTATATGGCAAAAAGTTACAAAAAATTTTTACCAAACCAAAGGAAATTAAAAGATGATAAATTACATAACATGAAAACAGCAGAGCTGATATTTATGAAAAAAATCTGTCATCTTGGAGAACCAATAGTATTACCAATATTTTTCAAGCAAAGCAGCACATCACACTGAAGAATGTCACATGTCAAGAAAGACCCGTTAAAATCAAAGCAATTCCTACTAAATAGTATTTTTCATTACTTTGATAGAAATAGGTGAGTGATTAGATTGCAACATGAACCTAAACACGTGAAAATGAACTGTTCTTGTTTTCCCTTTTGCAATATTTTTTTCCCCTCAAGGAGGAACATTCTTGAAAAATGTTCAAGTACAGACTTACAGACAAAAAATTTACTGGCACTTCTAACACAAGTGCTAAAGTGCATTGGATGAAGTCAGTGTGGAGCTTCGAGTAACAGGAAGAGATTCATTTACAGACTCTTAGATCGTGAAACTCTTCAGAATATTTTGGATACAGCCTTGGGAGCAGTGACCATGAATTTGGAACTGGCACTGTTTGACACCTTTGTTGGTGCCGTGGGCAGTGGGATCGAGGGCACGTCTGCCACCACCACCAAGGTGTGTGGGGCAGTCCCACACTGGAGGGAAGGGGTGACACCCAGAGGGACTGGACAGGCCTGGGAGGTGGCATCTCTTCGTTAGCAAGTATTGCCTTTCAGTACAGTTGTTATTTCTGTGCTGTCTCACTACAGGAAGGTCAGTTGAAGCAGGATGCAGATTAAATCCACCTCCTTAGCAAGCTCCTGTGCAGAAGAAGTTTTTGCAGTCTCTGCTGATATGGACAGCAGCATTTTTAGTTAATCTCACACTAGCTTTACCAATTTTCTGTGGAAAGATCCAAAGCACAGAAAACTGAAAGCATATTGTTTGTGAAAGCCTCCATATGTTGAGAGTAACTTTTTTCTTAGAGCAAGTGACAAAACAGTTGGACCATTTTTCTTAAAGATGTGACAGCCAAATGCTGAGACTGAACAAAGACAGCAATTAAAAAAATGACATAGTGAGTGGGGATGGATATGGTCTATCATTACAAACTAGATTCACAGTGAGCCTGGCAGGTGACAGACCAGGCTCTCTGTACTTTAAATTATTTTGGAAAAGTGCATGCCAATTAATGCTCTTTTTATACTACTGATGCAATTACAGCTGCAGCATTGTAGCCAAGTGTAGAAATTAAAACATGCCTATTTCTCTTTATTGCAACTAGACTATGCCTTCACTATTTGGGCATAGAATCAGGAAAAAGTCTTCTTTTTCTTACTCCTCCTTCTCTTCCTGCACCTTTCCACCCATGGTTTCAAACTCTGAATTTGTGCTTTATAACAGAAAATCACAATCTCTATTGACATTAGCAGGCAGAATCTGTTAGTATCTCCTATGATG
Source organism: Ploceus nigricollis (assembly GCA_013399945.1). Classification (NCBI taxonomy): domain Eukaryota; kingdom Metazoa; phylum Chordata; class Aves; order Passeriformes; family Ploceidae; genus Ploceus; species Ploceus nigricollis. The sequence goes on along the minus strand of VXBC01008689.1, from coordinate 32,252 downwards.
ATTATAATATGTGATTGCAGTCAGTGTTCTGACTTCTTGTATCACTAGACAAAGGTTCAGAGGGTTAGTAGCCCTAAAGAAAAATACAAATTTCAGCTCTGACTCAGTTAATATTTCCTTTCCAAGTTAATTGCAATTTTCTTCTTGGTCAAAATTAAAAATTATATGAAGCTATTTGACATTAAAATAATGAAGAAATTAAAAAGCTTTTATGCTGAAATAGTAACGTGCAAGAAGTCAGGATAGGTTCTCAAAACTAAAAGCCAGAGCTCATTGTGACACTGACCAATGATAAGTCTTGATGCCTTACCTCTAATTCAAAAATTGCAAAATAAATGCACCACAAACATTAATTGACCATATTTCCTACCATGCAAACAGCACTTGTTGTCTTTAAATAGCTTTGCAGACACTAATTAGTCATCTGAAGAGACAGGAAACCCCTGCATCTCTGAGAATCTCAGTCAAAGCAATGGAATAACTGAGAAAGGTGATTACATTCCTAATAACTGCAGCCAGTACAGAATTTGCTCTGAAACAGTAAAGTGAACTACATTACACCACTAACGTACACAAAAGATCACACCAGGCTTGAAAACTTACATCTGAAGTACGTAAGGCAATTTTTGGAAAAACTGCTAGGCACTGGAATAAAAATTGATTTCTATTTTGATTTGTGGTATAGTTATACTTCTAAAGTGTTGCCTCACTTTGATATCCAACACAAATGTTCAGTTATTTGCCTTAGTTTAACTACGTATTTTTGAATGGAATTTATTTTAGTNCTGTCAGGACAAGTCTTAAAGGTGCAAAACTTATTATTCAGCATAAAACAGAGCAGACGATTGGGGATAAAAGCATCATACAGTCAACCCAGGACAGTACCCCAATAATTTGGCTTTCTCAGAATTAAAAAATGGTGCTTGGTGACATGGCCTAGTGGTGGACTTGGCACTGCTGGGTTAGAAGCAGGACTTGATGAACTCAAAGGCCTTTTTCAACTTAAACCTTTTCAAGTCTATAAGTCTCTGAATAGTATAGAAACAGCATGGAAATATATACACTTAAGAGCACAATTGTGTTAGAAGACAAAAATTTTACTTCAGTTTTGTATCTAAAAATGTCAGTTCAGGGAAACCCAAAAGATGCATGAGTGAAGTGGTTCTTAATCTCAGATGATGTCTCAGCTGACAAATTTTAGGGACATCTGCAACTGGAGGTTGTACCTAACTTAGTTTGTAGTTTCTCCACTCATCTGTCTCATCTCTTGCTTTGAAATTGTAATTTTGGCTTCTGCAGCTTCCCCTGGCAATGCTTTCCATATGAAAGTAAAGAGTTATGTAAAGAAGTATCTCATGTCTGAAAATTTTAGAGGCAGCCAGTTAAATTACTGTATGTGACAACCCTGTTCCCTGTTCACTTTCCTTGCAGAATTCATTGAAGTCTGCTGCATCTCCCTGTTGCATCTTTAATGCAGCTCTGGCTTGAAGCACAGTCAGAGATAACACTTCACAGGAGCACAGAAGACACAGTTTTAAGTCCTAGATCATTCGTAATATAATTCCAGTAATGTTTACCATTACCTTGGGAGTCTTTTCAACCTTTCCCAGCAGAGCAGACTATGTTAGCTGCTCAAAGAAGAGGAAGCTGATTTGCATAATGCCATGTATTAATATGAAAGGTTTTGCAGTTCATTGGAAATTTACTATTATCATAAAAGCTGTTTGGGGTTTTTGGTTTTGTGTGTTGGTGGTCAATGTCTCCTTCCTGTGCATGCAGCTGAGATGCACTTCTCATCCATCCCATCCTGTTTCTCCCAAACAGAATCCTAGAACATTTTTGTAGACAATTTTATGAAACTTTCATTTCCTAACACACACACAAAGAAATACACAGCCCTAAAAATTTTGACTCAAGATTCATGTTTATGCAGCAATGATGAGAATGAACAAACTAACAAAAACCCCATTCTGCTTCCATCTGTGGAACTAAAGAGTTTTTAGTTTCTTCCCCATTTAATCTCACTTTTATAGACCCTTGTGCAATTCTGTTTAAGAACACTAATTTTGAAGTCAGACCAGGCAGGAAATTCAGTGCTTTAGTTTTGGAAGAATGGCCAGGAAAACATAAAATATTATTAAGTCATTTCCCTTTCCTAGAAAGCCATAACTCTGTGTCCAGGAAGTTGGTGGTAAGGAAAGTAAAAATTCCCTTACCAAATGAAAATTATAATTTGTTGGCAGGGAGAACAGTGCAGCATTATTACAAATTTCAAAAAAAAGTAGGGAAATGACAGGAAAAATCACTGCCAAAAATCAGTGCAGGATCACAGAATCAAAAGAGTTATTCAGTGTAATTATACCAGGAAAAAGAATTTTTTATGAATAATATTTCCTGTGAAGTTTGCAGTACTGCGAATATCTGGGAGAAAATGTATCATGGCTTAGTCAACCTCTCAGTTTTTGGGGTTTTTTTGCTTTTCTGCTTTCACAAAAGGTGTGACACAAATTTACTTTAAATAATTATTTTGATCTGATAGCACTACATAAACAGGTACATTGACAACTCTGAAGGAAGCCTTATGCTAAGAACTCTTTTTTTTCTCCTTTCTTAGCTTCATAGGAGGTAAGAATATCATCATAAATTGAAAGCACTTACTGTTTACTAACTGATGTTAATATTTTTCAGCATTCTTCTCAGGTCAGGAATCATGATAATTATAGAGTAGCTCGAGAAATTAATTTTTATTGCTACTAGCAAATATTGAAAAACTGAACATACAATGGCAAATATAGAGATTTTACCTGAAAACCAGTTCAATTTTTAATGACTGTGATCAGGCTCATAAAAATGTGTTTGTCAGGGACATAGGAGCACATAAAGCATTGCTTTGAAGAGGCATTTTTACTGACAGTGTGGCTAACAGGTGGCAGTGTTTTCACCTTTATTTATCAGTGGTCTGGTAATGAATATCTAATCTCTTTAATTAAATGTCTGGAAGCCAGTTATATTTAAAAATTAAATTAAATTTAATTAAATTTCACATTTTCATGTTCAGATCAAATTTGGTTTTAAAATGTTACTCTCTTCCTAGACATAGGTATGTGGCATCCCAAGAACTGCTTGTTTATAATGTTCTGATGTAGATAAAAAAGCTCAAAAGCAGCACCATGAAAGTTAAAGTGAAGTGTTTGTCAGCTGTAACAGCTGCAGCTGAATCTGATCTCCACAAGTGTGTGGTGAACACGTTACAGTTAAGCACAGAACCAAAGCTTTGGGTCACAAAAAGCTCCAAATCACTGTTTCCTCCTCCTCTTTCTACTCAAGTGAACAGCTCTGCCTCCTGTTTTTAGAACCCTATCATATCAAGTAGCAAAGGTAAACACTGCACTTACCCATCAGACAAGAGTTTTCCCTAAAAATGCCTCTAATAAGAGCTGCAGTATAATTTCCATTCCTCTTCCTGTGTATGTAGCAGTAGTCTAACATGGAACAATACAATTAGGCCTTTTTGGAAAAAAATATGAACTATGTTTAGGTAATCTGAAGTGCTAAAGTTAGATGAACTCCCACTGAAAAAGCCCAAAAAAGTACATAGGCCAGGTCTAGCAATGTTTTGAGTCAACAGTAGGTTAAAAATCTCCCAAATGCATACAGAGTAATTCAATCCATTTGATATGAAAAATTTTGATAATGTGCCAGCACCTTTGGTAAATGACTCTAACAAAACCTTTTTATGTGAAATGCCACACTGGTATAAGTTCCCCCACAATCTTATTTTTTTAAAATATATAAAATA
>VXBC01008689.1:0-28302 GCA_013399945.1 Ploceus nigricollis | reverse complement strand
AAGACAAATATGATTTTTATATATTATATAATAGAAATAAAGTATTAATATAATATGACATAATGTACAATATAATAGAAATATTATATATATATTTATTTATAAATAAATATTTTATGTGGAAATAAAATGAATAAAATTTGTTCCTCAGATGAAAAAATATCCTGACAACACAAATAAGTCTTCCTTTATTTGGTTTAGCATGTGAGACTTGGCTTACTGTCTCAGTGCTTCTTTCAGTGGTTAGTCTGGTCAATGCATACCAAGAACTTTTAACAAAATTTCCCATCTTTGGGCCCAGTTAATATCATTATATTGTTGCTATGTGTCCATCTGTACTAGACAGCAAAATACAGTTATTAATTTACTTTGTTTTAATTATTAGAACACAATTAACTCATTGAACTGGACTTTGTTGAAAAATCTGTAAGGATGGTTATGCAGTGTTTTCCTTGGCCACGCTACAAAAACTCGTTAAATTACAATTCTGGTCCCTAATGGCTTGCTTCTTATCAGACTCATGCCAGGAATTTGAGTATGCTCAAAAGTCTCTTTGTATCTCTATTTACACTGCTTCTCAAGACCCTAATTTATATATTTTGTTTTGCCTTTTTTTAACAAATGTTGTGCTCAGAAATGCTGGGGTAGATGAATAACCAGATTTCACCCAGATGCTTGTTCCCAATTCAGAGTGCAGTATATGAGAGACACATGCACTCAGAAACAAAACTGACTGCAAGTGTTTCCCCAAAGCAGGCCCTTAAAATCTACTCCAAAAATTTGCACAGTCCCCCAGCAGGGTCTCCCTACCAAAGCCAACATTATTCCAATTTCATTTTCAGTCCCTCATATCATCTTTTTTTTTCAACTTTCTATCTCACTGCTGACCCTCGTGGATCAGTTATGGAACACAGATAACTATTTTTATCCAAAAAATATACACTGTCAGAATTTTATAAAAACATTTATAAGGGCATGTTGCAATCAACTAAAACGTAGCAACTCAGCCTGCAAATCTAGATTTGTGACAACAGTTTTGCAAAGTTAGCTGCTTTAGCTGCTTTTACTGCTTAATCAGCCTTGTGAGCCAACTCAGAGCACTGGTCTTTATGTGGAAGCATGAACATAGATATTAACAAAGAGGCAATACAGGAAGTGATTTTTGGCCTAGTGGTATATATATATATATTGATATACACACACACATATATACACACAGAGAGAGATTTTTACAAGTGCAAATTAAAGCAAACCAATTTTTCTCTTCAGAACTGAATTCCTAGTACACAGAAACTTATGGCAAGGGATATACAGCAATGAAGAAAACACATTAGCTTTGATAGGCTACTTATGTAGCAATTTTAGATGTTATCTGAAGGATTACTTTGCATGTAACCTGACAGTGTTAATTCTGAATCTAAGAACCATTCTTGGATTTATAATCTACCTGCAAATATGCTGTGCTTTTCAATTTAAAAAGTCTCTCATTGCATGAGTCGATTTCCTCAGTAAGGTTACTAATCAATGCACAATTATTACTGAGAGGCAGACTCCAAACTTCATAAAAACGAAGCTAACTTTAAAGGAGATTGCTGGGTGTTCTACAGAGCTGTGCCTTGTCTCTGGAAGAGGAAACTACATTGCTAAAGGTGTCAAGTGTTTGGAAAATAAAATGAGGAAGCCAATTTTTCTTATAGATGTTTGTATTTTGTCTTATACCCACATTGAGATCCTCCAACAAGCCTGCACATTTACCATTTGCCAGTGAAAACAGATCTAATTGCAGAAGTAGGATGGTAATCAGCAACTTACAGTGTCCTGAAATTAGGAGTTGAAAGCACAGACAAATCTGTATGTACTTTCCTCCAAGGAACTAGCAGATATCTTGAAGATTTTTGTCGTTTTACCCAGTATCACACAGGTCGATTTATTCCTCCTAATTTCAATTTTTAAAAAAATTACAAACAGCTGCTTTTGGTGCTGAAATCCTTATCCTAAGTCTCACAATATTGCTCTTTTCCACTGATTGCTATAAGTGATCAATAGAGTTTTTATCCTGTTAAAGCCAGGATGTTGTCATCAGAGAAAACTTCAGTTTAAGGCAACACATTCAAATCCAATACAGTGACTCAAAGGAACAAAAGTAAGCCAGTGAATCCATGCTCACAAGATTAAGTTCTACTCATTTTACACTATGGGGCCAAAAATTCATTAGAAATTTGGTATTGATACAACTTTCTGCATATTTGTATAAGTCTAATTTTTTCCCTATGTGAATAATTTTGCTACATATTTGTACCTCTGAAAATGGTGCTTATTTCTGTAAACATCTTGAACCACAGCTGCACATTATCATTCAGAAAAAGTCTAGAGGAGAATTGTAAATGTTAATCTCATTATAAAGTCTTTCAGCCAAAAAGTGTTTTGTAGTCGGCCTATAAAGCTTTTCTAAAATTCAATATTCTGCTATGCTATTTCCTGTAGAATCATCTTCATTTCCCCTCAGATTTCAGAGAGCTCTCTCTGAACAATAATCTTAGAAGTTGTCCCCAGCTAAGTGACTCTGCACCAATGGATCCACCCACAGAGAAGCAGCTGCATAAGCAAATAATTCCAAACTCTGTAGCAAATACAGGAAGTAGCTTTGCCTTGTCTGAAGCATGACAAGGTCTAATAAGGTATTTGCCATTCATTATTATTTTCTATCACTTCTTAGCATAACTTCTGGCATAGTTGGATGGAATTTTGCCTAGAGGAAGTGAAGGAGTAAGCCAGATGCATAGTACTAGTTGCCGTTTAAGAGTTAAGAGCATGTGCGTCTTGCTGAATGAAGATAGCTGAGTATTCCCACTGGGAAAGCAACTCAGCTCCTGGAATTCACCCTGAAGCTGGCAGTGAAAGCCAGATGGAAGAAGGAGTTTGCTCTTTGCATCAGAGAGACTTCTGCCCTCTAGAACACCCATGCTGGTGACTTTATTCCAGTGCCTCAGTGCCCCTTCTCATGGGACATGCTCTTCACCAGGCACTCAACCTGAATAACAGGAATATGAAGAAAGAATGAAAGTAGCAGGAATAAAATCCTGTCCCCTTGGAAATGACTGGTTGCATTCTCAGTGACTGCCATAAGGCCTTTTTTTTTTCTATTTTCATGATTAGCTTAACAAAACCAACATTGTAAACCTGCCAAAAAGAACATGACTCGATGTCAAATGATTTTTTACAATTTAGGAAGATGATCTATCCCCCCTGTCTCTGGCAGCTGTGAAAAGGAGTACTCGAACAGGCTCCAAGCAGAAGACACCCTCATAAAAGAGTATTTAGGCAGAGTTCTACAGTTATATTTGCTGGCCATTTGCTTGACTGTTTTATCTATGATTTGATGACTTGGCCTTTAGGAATTTTGTTTTGCAAGTCTTTTTCACTATTCAAGTCCCTTTCCTTTTCTTGAAAGAGCAGCTGAGATTCTCCTCTAAAAGCTTATTCTTTAAAATTGGTACTTAAAATGGCTAAAGCTGTACTCACTGCTTCATGTATTGTCAGTTTGTAACTTGGTAAGGATATGAAAGATACTTATTATTGTCATAATGGGGCTCTTGAAGGCACGGGCTTCTTCACTTAATAAAAAGAACCAAGTCAAGAAATCAATACATGATACATACTAGAAACAATCTATTTAATATACTGATACTGAATTGCTATCAGAAAATATGGCTATATTATGTGAAATACTAAAGGTGATAAATAAAATCTATATTTTATTGTATACGATAAATTCTTGTACTTGTTTATAATGGCTGTTGGTTGAATAAAGACCAGTCAGAAATCAGTGGGCATCTGTTTTGTTATGAAANAATATAAAACATGCAACACAACAGGAAACGTCTAAAAATTAAGTTAATGTATTCCAAATTTTGCTTAGCATGTGAGTATTTTTGGTTCCCTACAAAACGATTTTGTTTAAATTCAGGCACATTCCAGGAAGACTGGAAATTTTGTAGTCACTTATGATTACATACTGCATATTTCTGTAGCAATTCAGAGATGCAAGCATAAACATTTTTTGACTCCTGCACAGAAATGTGATGTTTTGTGGTAATGAAAAATGAACAGTAAAAGAGTGTACTGGCAGTCCTTCCAATGGAAATAATTGGCATGATGGCATGGCCCACCTGGTATCTGGCCTTAGCAGACTGGGGAAGGACTGGAAGAGGCAAAGAGTACAGAGAGGAAACCAGACAGAGACATCCATTACAACCCCATAAGCATGCAATACTAAAAGAAAAGGTAACTAACACTTTAAAAGTGTCAGAAAGGTCTATGCTCCAGTAATATCTCTGCAGAGCCAACACAATGTAGTGTTAGCCTCACATAAGCATATATACATACCTTTCTAAATATGCCACTTCTGCTCTAACTCAATTTTAAAAATCATGCAAGCATGAAGATGCTCTAAAACTTATTGGGCTAGGTTAGGGAAGAGCAATTGATCAGGGCTTTTTCCTTATTTGTTTCATAGGACTCAGCATGGGCAAGACAGAATGTGTACAATTGCAAACTACTTAAATATTCCCCACAGATCTATTTTAAGCACTCATATTTCAATCAATGGTTCAGAAGGAAGCTGCAGTATAAACACATTCCATTCAACCAGATTTGCATATTGATGTCAGTAGTTTGAATCAAACCAATTAGACCATGTAGTTATCTATGGAAAACATATGGCAGATTGATAAAAACCCAGTTCTATGTTTAAAATCTACAGTGTTTCATTAGCATAGCAAAAAAGCAGCTGAAGGAGGATGCTATTCTTCATGGAGTAGACAAACTGATACAAGGAGAACTTGGGCTGGATCCTCAGCTGGTAAAAACCACTCTGAATACAGTGGTGAACTGAAAAGAAGCTAGTCAGTCTGAGAGCAAACACATGCTCATGTAGACACTGAATCAAGCACTGATTTCTCTTTGTTCTCAGTTCCTTATCTGTGAAATGGGGCTATCCCATTATTTGACCCATTCTTATTTCAATTAAATAAAAAGTTCTTCAGAAAGGGCATTATCTCTTACTTTGCTTTAAAAAAACCCACAAAATTGCAAAAGACCCATCTATGCTGAGCTACTGCCCTAACATGAATAATGGAAGTGGCACCTCAACCTTTTTATCTCTAAGTTTTCCCTTTCATGATGGCCTAAAAGCTTTTCTTAGCTCATGTTTATCTTCAGCAATAAATCATGTTTTCATTGCATCTCTGCTTCATTGAGGTACAAATAACAGAACAAGACAAATTAAACTGTAAAACAGTGGCTGAGGAAAGAAATAAAGAAGGACAGGTAAATGAAGTCATGTAGGAAAGACAACATTGATTCTAAACACCATTTTTTACTGGTGCTGCTTCTCGTATTAAAAATAAAAAAAAATCAACTCCTTTGAACAGGCAGTGATTTAGCTATAAAAATATCTGGTCTGCAAAACATGACTAATCATCTCATCAGCACCATGCTCATCTCTGTATATTCTCCTGGCAATAACTATATGCTAAGCATTTAAGCCCATCCTAATAATGTGTCCGTAGCTCCTAGACTGTTTTTTTACTGAATGAAGCTCCCACATGATTTGTTAGGTGACACCATTTACAAACAATGGCATTGCTGTCTAGCATGAATATCAATTTAGGAAAAAAATTTTTACACTACCATCTATTTGAAATTCAGGCTTAGCACTGTATAAAGTAACAATATATGCTAATTTCTCCCCCCTCCTACACATTCTTAAGCAAGTAAGTCACATTCTTCAGCAAGTAAGTCAGTTCACTGCAGATAATTTATTCCACAACTACTGAATCATGAAATGTCAGGAGACATGACCATGGATCAGGATAACATAGGAACTTTTTTATTATTATTTTCATACACTCCCCATATATATGTATGTATTAAAAAAGGAAGATCCTGGTAACAAAATAATCCACATCTAAACAGAGTTCAAGGAGAAAGCAAAATGTTGTCCTTTTCTCTTTGGTATTCATGTAGCAAATGCTGAGGCAAGAAAATTCTGCTAGATGTTGTCCTGTCTGTGAACCCTGAAATAGCTTCAGTCCCTCATGAAGATTTTACTAAGTTTATATGAATTACATTCAGAAGCAAGGTTAGTAATAGATATAAGTTTTGGAAGTATTAAAACACTTCAGTTAAATTAAAACCTACCACTTAAATGCTGAAGTTAATTAAGAATCACAGAAATCTCTGCTGATACCCCAGTAAAGAATGTCTCCTTCTGCATATTCAAATCAAATACTTTTCCAGACCAGGCCGTTAGAAATCAGAATAAATTTAGAAATAGAATCATTTCCGTTGGAAAAGTCCCTCAAGAACACCAAGTTCAACCATTAACCAAGCGCTGTCAAGTCACTACTAAACCACATCTCCAGATGCCACATCCACACGTTACTTCAGTATCTCCAGAGATGGTGACTCAACTACTTCCCTGGACAGTATATTCAATGCTTGAGAGTTCTTTTAATGAAGATGTTTTCTGTATATGCAACCTAAACCTCCCCTGCCACAACCTGAGGCCATTTCCTCTCTGTGGTGGATGTGCTTGACTCCTTAACTTAAGCTGAAGTAGTTTGGTAGAGTCTACAAAGGATGAAAACACCTGAGCTGGGCCAAGAACTTCTCTAGTTCCAGTTTGTTCTCTGAAAACCACAAGGGAGCAGAGTGACCCATTGAACAGCTACATAAAGGACTGAAAGTACTGTACAGAGGAGTAAAAATCCTGTATGGAACTATCCACGTGGCTCAAGGGTAGGTGTGTACTTAACAGCTTTCCAAAAAACAAACCTGGATGCTTTTTCAAGGTTGTCTAAGCCTCTTGAATCTCAAGCAATTGATGCTCAGCAAGAAAAGTGCTAAATCCTATGCCTCTGAGAAAAAATAGAATAGCAGATTTTATCCCAGGTGCTTGTTGTCCCATAGATTGAGTATTTACACAATTGTTTCATTATGGTGCTGGTGTATAGTGTCTGTTGAATTTAAAATTGACTTAATACTGAATGAACTGAAAGAGCAGAATAAGTTACCTAACAAGTAATCAGCAGTGATTGAGGATGGGTATATTGGGGTTCTGGGAGTGACCCACATCTCTCTTGTATTGTAAAAATGCAGGCAACCCCCGGGAAGAGAATGAAGGATGTCTGACTCCATTTCAGAGGGCTTTGAGATCCTGAACACTCTTTATTAAATCTATACTAAAATACATTAATAATATTTGAAGAGAGGCTATTCTACATACTTACTTCTAACTTACCTATCTTAGTCTCAGTCTCGTGACCTTCTTGAGAGTCCAGACACAGCTGGACCCGATTGGTCCTTGCAGGTAAACAATCTCCAACTCAACATTCCACAGGGGAGAACAGGGAGCAGAGATAAGAGATGGTTTTTCTCTCTCTGCAGCTTCTTCATGCCTTCTCCCAGTAAATCTTTCGGAAAAGTTTGTGCCTTGCTTTCTCTATGCAGAGAAATGAGGCAACACTCTTTTGCTGTTTAATACCTTTGAAGGTAGCAGAGTGGTAAAGAATAGTAACAAAACTGTTGCAAAAATTGGCTTGGATCAGTGGTTAGGCTGTGACCATTCTAATTTGATGAGATGGAATGGTATACAGTTGGAAAAAAGAGAAGGCAATCCATGTAATGTAGACTGAATTCAGAAAACAGTAAATCCAGAAGTGAGATTTGGAAGTTGAATCTTGATAAATTTAAGTTGGATTAGTATAAAAGTTCAAATAGGTTGTGTCTTCAAATTTGAAAATTTCTTCTAGTAAAAGCTGTAAATTCTTTCTTGGGCACTTTAAAATCAAGATGGGCTCTATTTGGTATTTGGGCTTTAGTCCTATACGAAGTAATAAGCCCAGTAAAGGAACAACCAGTGATTCAGACAGGAGTTTTGCCCCAGGTATACATGTTTTTCTACAGTGGGTGAAGGACTGCATCCCCCCCATCTCTGACTATCACTTCAACTTCAGAAACATGTGGCTTAAGAAGTTCAAGAGTCTGTCAGAACTCCATCTCATCAAATTATCAAAACCAGTGTTCAGTAATAACACAGCTTCCCACTTCATAATCTCTCCCATACTTGAAAACAACAATTTTGCATCCTTATATTAAAAAGCAAAGCTAGAATTTTATTACTTCCACTGAGAATGTAAAGAGAAAAACATAATTGTATTTAAACATATAAACAGGCAATAATTCACATGGAATTATTTTAAATGTGTACATAGAACAAAGAGAGGCACCAGTTTGGTAATTTTTTCTGGAAGAAAGTAAATATATCAAGATCAAATACAATTATTCATATGAAATCCTTCTTTCATAATTTGTCACCAAGAAAACAAGAAAGCAAAAAGGAAAAAGAAATCCAAGAAGTTTATTATTTTTTCACTGCACACTTTATCAAATACACCTTCCTAAAATCCTGTAAACCTCAAAGCAATAGCACCTGTTTACTCTGAGTGTTAGTATATAAAAAACTTGCAGCAAAGGTGAATTTATTTGAGACTAATATTTACAAGGTCATGTACTATCCTTGTTCTCTAGAAGAAGAATTTGATGTCAATAGAAGTTAAATTGAAGGTCATTTATATTTCAAATTGCTGCTGATGCTATATTTCAGGGATTTACTTCTACATTGTTGACCTTTGCTCTCAAAGTCTTATTTCTTCACCATTAAAAAGATGTGCGTGTATATATATACATATATAATTCAAGACTGTTACTTTCAAATGTGATGGATGTACAAGGTGTTAAGCAACAGAAGTTATTCTTCATTAATGAGAGGAGGAAGGAGGGGGAGAAGGAAACAAACAAAAACCCCTCAACACCTGAAACCATTAAGTAAGTCTCAAATGCGTTTGACTTGTATAAAAAAGGCAATGGCTTTAATTTTGTGTTCAGACACAGATAATGAGTAAGAACATTCTCTAAATTTACACAAAAGATCATAATTTGTCTCAGTTAGGGCAAAGTACGTCACTCTGAAGCACTCCTTACCTCACATTTCATGGATTCTTGGACACAGTGCAATATCACTGTTCAGGGCACCCTGTGTGACCACCCAGGAGCCACTCTGGCAGCCACACTCACACCACCCCAGCCTGTCACTGCTAGGACCAAAGCCCCTGCACAGAGGCAGCTCCAGGAACCTGGCAAGTCCCCACTTGGCTCCCTGCACACTTCACACTCACAGCCAGACCAGGTTCCTTTACCAGGTTTCCTGTAACAGGGTCTCAGATGTCCAGGTTCTTCAATAAATTTGTTTCTACTACAATAATTTAAGCTTGAGCTGGTGCCTCTAAGGAGGGACTTGGAACTCCTGGGCTTTTATCCCCTCACTGCCCAGCTCCAGGAAGGTCTGTGGTGCTCAGCACCTGGCAGGTCTCTTGGTGTCCCTCACCTGGCTGAGCCACAGGTGCCCCTTGTTAAACAAAGGATAGCAATTCCCAGCCTCCTTTCTCAGCCCCTCCCAGAGCTCACCCTGCAGTTGCTCCCCAGCCATCTGCACTGAATGGATTCCTCAAGAACCACGATGTATTCTGCAAATGAGTATGTATTCTGTGTCACCTGTGTCTGTGACACAGATGTTGTCAGGGGTAATGCTTTCATAGAATCCGAGGCACGCAGCAGTTGGTGCAGCTCAGACAGAGCATTCAGGCTGGTGGAGGGAATTGGGAGGACAAGATTCCCAGTAGTGTTGAATGCAGTCTCAGCACTGCTGTAGTAGAGGCTCTGTTTCATGACAATACCTTTGGATATCTGTGGCAGCTTCTGCCTTGAAGTACTTTTTGCACTCTTCTTTTCTTGCGGCTTGCCTCCCCACCCTCTCTGTTGGAGCTCAGCTCTCTGTAGAGCAGCTGCTGAATAGCAGAATTTATAGCTAAGGACATCAAGTAAAATCAGAATTTATTTCAGATATCCTCCTGTTCTATGCTGCACGTGGTGGCAGCTCAGACATGCTTAGGAAGGAATATGATCAAACTCACAGAGGGCTGCCCTCAATAGGATTACAGGAGTCAGCAGTTCCCACAGCTAGTTTCCCACATACGAGGGTAACATTAAAAAGATGAGCATAGTCCACCTTCAGTGCATCATTAACAGTTTAGTCTCAGCTGTGATGGGTTAAGCTTATTGTTATTCTTCATTAAAATATCTAGGAGTAGGTAAATATGATTTGTAATTGAATTCAGAATTTTGTAGCCCTTTTCTCTTTTGCACATAAGTGTCTTGAGTCTTAGATTTTTTTTTTTAATTTACCCATTAATACTTTTTTGGGTGTTTGGTTTTTTTTCTTTCCAATTTTTGAAAGGCAAGCATATATTAAAAACATTACAAAGTTCAGTCTTATCTTCATAGAGCCAATTGATCAATACAAATGGGAACCTGAGGTGTCTCAGGGGCAATGATCTCTGATAGGTGCCTTGAGATGAGCTATGAAAGCTGAAAGTCCTCCTGCTTCTGCCCTAATGGCATGGAAAGTTCATCAACAAAGAGCATCAGCATCTGCTGGCTTTGGAGATCATTTTTCCAGAGAAGAAGAAGCAGTAAACTTCTATTTATATTTGCAGACAAAACCAGTAGACAGCTTAAAATCAAAGATACCATCACTTTAGCTCTTGCTCTACCTGTGGTTTCAGAAAAGGTAGGAAATCTGCCTGTAACATTCCTATTTACATCAAGTAGAGATAAGGGTATTATGTTGCCCTATTAACCTGATGAAATTATATCAATCAATGCATTGAAATGAAAACAGACTTGCAATTAGGTTCTTGTTGCATAGTGTGTGCCACAGTTTAAAACATCTGCTGCATTCAAACACGTGTGGCAGAATTTAAAAATGAAACTACCAGCTAATGGTTGTAGGACATATTTTCCAAGATTCTGATATTCATGTTGCAACAAGATTACACAGAGATAAGGCAGAAGTTGCTTTTCCCTCCATCACAGGAAAAATCAAGTGTAGCAAACATTAGAAACCCTCCTAGAAACATTTTGTTTTTAGCAGCATGAATAGGCATGTGCATGAATTCCCCCTGCCCGGGATGAATGTGAGAAAAACAGTGGATATATGTTGAGTGTGATACAGAGACAACCAAAAGCCATTGAGTACTCATGTCTTAGTGCACTCTTTAAGCATCTGGGCCTTTAAAACTGGCAGAAACATATATTTTCCCTCTTGATGTTTTATTTTGGAATTGGCAAGAGATGAAAACAGTGAAACAGCTGTGGCTCAAGCTAATGAATATTAATTTTCCAATACAATCACTTGTCCATGCACACATTCATGCTGTTGGTTGCACCGCTATATGCACTGTTCTAAAATTGCTTGAATAAGACAATGTCTAAAGCAGTATATGCAGACAGAATGGGAATTATCTCTTAAATCCCAGACTGTGAGATACAGGACAGAAACACAGCAAGGAAATCAAAGAAAACCCCTCTATGGGAACCTCTGTTGTGCTAATTACTTGCTAATTACTCACCACACATGGAGGCACTAATGGCACTCCCAGAACAGCAGGGCTGTTCATCATCCACCAGCTCTGCTGCTCCACAGCCCTGCCCTCCTGACACAGAGCAACAGAGCACAACCAAACAGGACAATTCACGAAACTGTGTTTGGGCCAAGAACAGTGTGAGAAAGCAGCTCTACCCAAAAGGCACTTACTTCTTATCCAAAGGTGTCTGAGATTACAAACAGTGAAATGTCACTTGGCATTTTGGGAGAATGTACGTGAGCACGTGTGAGAAGAACCAATTCCAGGCCATGTGCTGGACTTCAAAAATTTGCAGTTAAGTTTATCTTTTACACTTACCTACCACCATATAACTACTTCAGATTTAAAGCAATGTATTTACAGACAAACACTTTGGATAACTAAAAGGAACCTGATTGCAAATGTTGACTTTGACTCAAAGGAAAAAAGTATATAAAAATATATAGTGCCAACTGACATGCATAAATATCACTTCTAGCAAAAATAAAATACATTTAAAAGGGAATGTTCCATGAATCTAACAGACTTGTAGAAATATTTTTTCATTGCTTCTCTTAGTTGTGCAGTTTTCCACAACCATTTTAAAATTGGCCAGATCCCTAAAAAGTCTAGTCATTTAGAAGCAATTCCTATTTATTTTTAAGTCAAATCTCTGTAACTGCCCTGTCTTTCAACACTTTAATTAGAGAATCCCAGCTGAGGAGCAAGTTTAATTACGTACGAAACAGAATTAATTTATAATTATTTATAATTATTAATAATTAATAAGTCAGCATTGTATTTGTATGAGGTTTTTATCTTTGCTTGCTTTTATGTGGTCCTCTGTGATAGTCTGTGCTCTCACTGAAGAGGTTACAGGGAAAGCTTTGTGTTTAATGCACTAGCATGAATAAAATTAGAAACATCTGGTGAAAGAACACCTGACTGAACACATGCAGCAAGAGTGAAGTCTTGCCTGAGGAAACTGCTCTGTGAAGAGGGGCTCTCTCCACACTGTATCCCTATCAAATAGCACTGATGGAGCCAAACTGTTTTGCAATATTCATGGTAGCTTTTTAATAGCAAGGCTTTGCTGAATCAAAATATTCTAGTATGGTGGGCCCTCAAACAACTAAATACAGCTGACATTATGCTGTTGCGTAACATTTCCACTTTGCTTCTTCTTGCATTGACCTCCTGAATACAGAGGATGCCAGTGGTCTAAGAGGAAATGTTGTATTCTATCCTGTTTAAAAGAGAGGGGAAATGTGGTCTCTCCATCAGTAAGTTCTTGGCATACTTCTCTCTTTTTTTTCCCTCCTGGATTTCTTTTTATGTTACCCATTCCCCCATTAAGTTGCAATGCTTCCCAGATTTAAGACTTTCTCAACAGGTCATTGAACTCCATTAGGCTGCTGTTCTACCTCTTTTCCAGTTTCTTGATGAAAATATTAACTAATACTTAAGGCATTTAGAGATCATCTGATACCCACTTTCTGGAGCCCGTATGTCAGATTTTCTTACAGTATTTCAGGAATATGTCCTGGAAAAAATATTTCTGCCTTGGTAACAATATCAATAGTTGGAGGTCTTCATTTAGTAGGAATATGCCACAGCATATGTTCAGTTTGATCATCACTGCTTTGACCTTATTATGCTGTATCTCATTATTAACTTAAAATGCAGTATCCTTCAGGATATGGTGCACTAGGGCTTGCAGCAGAGATGGAAAATTCAGGATTATCTCACCTTTATACAGCAGCACATTTGTAATATCTGAAGGCACAGCAATGAATCACATTCTCTTTCAACAGCAATGCAATATGGACCTGTCATCAGTGCACGACAATGGACTTGAATACAGACATTGCCATTTGGAGCCAGCTGAAGGAGTCATGGAAGGGCTGGGAGTTTGTGTGCACTGGTGCAGCTGTTTGGGAAAGAGGATGGACGCTGGGCAGTGCTACAGGGATAATGCATCACTTGTCTTTAACTAATTTTCTGTCTACTGATGACAATAGAAATAAAAGGAAAAAAAAAATCCCTGAAATAAACAAATATCCCCCAACCACCCCTTCCAATCAGCTCTAAAAATAACACATGCAATGAATAGAGGCATTTGTTCATTAACTTCCTTTTCATCTGGTACAATCTTCTGCCTTTGATATTGAAATTTGGATGAATTTATCATTGCTAACATAGTTTTAAAGAACAGAAGAAATAGTAAAAAATATTCTGATGGTTATCCTGATTTAAATACAAAGATGATCACTAAGGTGTCACTGATGCCTTTTCATCATTTCATGTTTTGAGAGAAGACCCTCTAGAGCAGAAAGGTAATTCATTTCCAAGCTCTATCAGTCCTCACTTTCTTGTCAGATTTCCACAGAGACAATACACTGTGGTGCTGGTTTTTATGACATGAATCTCTTCCATTGTAACTATACCGAGAGAACAAACTTATTTCACACAGGCCATCAATCAGTCTTTAGAGAGCAAAACCTCATGGTTACTGCTTTGCCCGTTTGGCCTGTAAGCAGTGATTTAAGGAAAAGATGTGGAATAACATTACCAGCTCCCTGGGCCAGCCAAACTTTTGTTCAAAACAAGCAGTAAATATTTCCTATGAAGAAGCATTGAGCAAGGATTCAGCAAAGCTAGTTTTCTCATGTCTGTCAGTTAGCCACACAGTAATTCTTATTTATCTTGTCCATTAACAGGAGCAGTCATTCACACATTTCTATCTGCAACAGCCTTACAAGATATAAGTAAACTAAGCCTGACATTTTCCAGAGGATGTGGGGAACAGAAGGTTGTTTACTAGACTTTGGTATTGATAAAGACATATTCCCAATATTCTATTTTAGTCTTATGGGATGCTTAACCATCTGTCGAAGCACAAGCTGATGCAACACAAGTGATTAAAAAAAAATCCTATTTGCAGCATCAGAAGCTTTAACAATGTTTCGGATCACTGCATTTCCATCACACTGTAAATCCTGTGTTTCTGTAATGAAGAAGGCCATTGGCAGGACTGAACAGTATACAAATCCATGCAAACAGATGGGGTGCAGCTGAAGGTCCCAAGGAAGCAGACTTTCCTAGGGTGTGGTGCTCAGGGATTTCCCTATGACTGGAGAAAGGCATGTAACTCATTTTTAAGAAAAAGGAGGAAGTTATAGGAAATATCAATCTATGGAAAAATTATGCAGCAAGTCTTCCTCAAAGCCATTTCCAATCACAAGGAGAGAAACAAGAAAAGTGATGGTGAAAAGCCAAAGTCCAGCTGGTGGCCAGCTGCTGGTGGGACCTCTCAGGGACTGACACTTCAATACCAGGTCCAATATTTCTCAAGTTTTTTTATTAACAACCTGCATGGTGAGCAAGGGAACACCCAGTTTGCAGATGGTACAGAAATGGGAGAAGTGGCTGATATATTAGGGGTTTTACCTCCTGTTTGGCACTTGTGAGACTTCAGCTGCAATATTTTGTCCAAAGCTGAGCTTGTCAGACAGTGACACAATGGAATGAGTGCAGCACAGCCAAGATGACCAGGGGTCTGAAGCACAGAATGTGGGTTTGTTTAACCTGAAGAATACATGAGCATGGAACACTTGCACCTGGCAGTACTTGTCCCAGTGTTTCAGCTTTCAAAGTGTGTTTTCACTATTAAACCTGTAGGATCTTGTCTGGCTATGAGCTATTTTAGTATCCACAGCAGCATTCTGCCCACCAAGAGAAATGTCACATCAAGGAGGAAGAGCAGCAGTTACATTCTGAGGGCAAGTTCTCACAACAGTAAGAAATGGTCATCCTTATACTAACTGCATCAAGAATATACCTCTTACTGCAATTAATAATAGAGGCATAACCTCTATTATTTTCAAATAGAAATATGCTATATCTTAAATTGTAATAAATTAGCAAAATGCTATTCAGCAAATCAAGCATGTTGCATGTCAGTCTTCACAGCTCCTAATAAAAGTGGACATTATCAGGAACAGATATTGCTTTTTAAGTAGAATTGTGCATAACATTGTTTAACAGACACAGGCTGATGATTATTATAGGTTGGGCAGGCTAAGCTGAGGCATAACCCCTGCTGCTTCCATGCCAATTTCCTTTAGACCTCTTATTGCAAGGCTTTAACAGGAACAACACCACATAATCAGTATCCCCTCTGGACCAAAGAGGTCCACATGCTGGTACTGAAGCACAAAGATGTTGCAAGTGCACGTTTTAGCCCTTTCACAGAGGCACAGATGAAATGGGCTCACTCAGAAGGGACCTCCTGACTGTGCCCAGCATTCCCAACCCCTCTGTGCCCCGAGGCTCTGCAGGGAGCACAGGGACCCCAGCACTCACCCCCTGCCCTCACTACCTCCTGCCTGCCACCAGCTCAAGTTTCTCTAACATTATGAAGATTCCTTATTTCTTTCTAAGAGCACTGCAGATAAAACCACAAAGGGCAGGGCTATCAATGCATAAGCCTTAGAGGAAGCAGTGCATACCTAGAGGTGAAGCTGTATAACTAGAAGGGACACATTCCTGTAACATACAGGATATTTGCCCACTTCCTCTTACTGGGGACAGAAGCCTAACTAGATAACAAAGACCACTGTATAAAATTAGCTCTTAAGGTATTCTATATTTGAGATTTCTTCTTAAAAATGTACCTTAAAAAAAAAACAACTTGGATACTATCTAAGCTCTAATTTTAAACTTTATATGATCCCAAATACAGACTACCTCAAGACATCTTATTATTTAAATTGGGCCAATGCCATAGAAAGCTTTCCTGTAGATAAAATGGAGAACCAGAAGGTTATTTCCCATGTTTAGCAGAAGTTTTTAGTCACTCAAAAATAGGTCTTTGCTTCTGAATAATCTCAGAAAATAAATATTCATTAAAAAAACCACATTAATTCTGTAGGAAAATGGAAATCATCAATATCTAATATCTGCATCTGATTTTGGATATTGTAAATCAATTTTCATTGAAAAAGGGAGAAAAAAAGATATTTTGGTCTCATATGATTTTCATCTACATACATTGGTTTCAAATTTGGGAATTGGAAAGAAAGCTGAATACCACACATATTATTTAACCTGCTATATGTGGCTCAAATTACTCTGCCATGATATATCTGCTCACTGGGCATTAAACAGACACATTCATTGTAAATTATGGTGGTATTTTCATTAATTTTCCAGTTATCTTTTTTTTTTTTAAATTCAGTGACCACCTTGGAGAAATGAACAGCCTTTATCTTCTGTTGGAAGAATAGTTCAGTGCAGTCACACATACAAACTTGAGGACAATGAAAAGTTTATTCCAGTATTTTTGTCCCATCACTTTCAGAAAAGAATAGTTTGCAGATCCTGTTTGGTCTGCCAGACAATCAAAATGAGAATGATTCTTATTGAAATGGCTTTCTCTAGGTTTGAAAATCCTACTTTTTTGTAAGTGTATTTTTGATTTACACTATAACTTTTGCTAATATAAGAAATTAGAAGGCTGATTTTTAATTTCAAGCACTTTAGCTGCATTATCGTGGCTGATCAATAAGCCTTTAGAAACCTGGATATCTGATCATTCAATCTGATCTGTTAAGTGCCTTATTGCATAATCCTTAGCTGAATATTGTGTGGCAACTATAACACTACCAAAGGAGATCATATAACTTTGCAAAACCATAATTTTCTAATAACTCTTCACATCACTGTGAAGTCTTAAGATCAAGCCCAGACTGTTAAATCTGAAAAACTACAAAAAGAGCACATGACAGGGCAGAGACAGAGAATGAACATCAGGGTGCTCCCAGCTCTCTGCCAGGTCCTCCACAAACACCACGCCTGAGCTACCAAGGGCAGCAAGGGCCAGACCCCGTTGTCCCTTTCAATGAGAGCACCATCAGCACGGGGGGCTCCCTCCTCCTCTGCACTGCCTTGATCCAGGCAGAAGAGCTGCACCACAGGGCACAGAAACTGAGACAACATCCATTACCTACTCCTATAACAACAGAACAGTTTGCTTTCAACCCCGAGGGTCATAATTCCCAGTTATTGCCACATTGAGATTTCTGCTGCAAGTGTTTGGAAATATAGCTCACATATAATGGGGTCTGATACCTTAGTGAGGCTCCTCTGGGACCCCCAACAGTACAATGTGCCCTCCAGCAATTCCCAACAGCTTCCCATAGCTACAGATCCTACAGTGTGCAGGGTTTTATTCTCACCTCAGCTCTATGTGCCTGAAATCAGTCTAGTGGTGAAGGGGAACCTGGCAGCTCCAACTCAAAGGAGTTATAGAAAAACAGAATTGCTGAGGTTGGAAAAGACCTCCAAGATCATCTACCTTCAACCAAATGTCACCATGCCCACTAAACCATATTGTCAAGTGCCACTGCTACTGGTTTCTTTAAACACTTCCAGGGATGTGGACTCCACTTTCCTGGCCAGCCCATTCCAATTCTTCACTCTCTAACTGAATACATTTTTCCTAATATCTAAGCTGAACATTCCCTGGTACAACTTGAGGCCATTTCCTCTTGTCCTGCAACTTGTTTCCTGAGAGAAGACCTTGCCAGAACCTTTCAGGTAGCTGTAGAGAGGAATAAAGTCTCCCCTGAGCCTTCTTTTCTTGCTACTAAACAACAGCTGTACTCTCAGCCCAATGCTGCAAGTGAGGGCAGATTTACTTGGGGCTTGCTCACACTTGGGGAGGGAGAACAGAGCTGTTCTCTTGCCACGGTGCAGTCCCTTCCCTGGTGTCACCAGTGACCGGGACACCTGGTCACTTCTGCCCTCAGCTACACCCTGCAGAAGAGCAGGACTGACACTTCTCTTGACTGCCAGTGTGCCATCAGACTCCTGGCTATTACCATTTAGCTGGTTTTTGAACATAGTGGTAGTGCCGTCATTACCGCCTGAACTTAAGGGAACCAAAGGGGAAATCCTCTCCTCCATCTTCTAGGGATCACATCAGCACTACAGGAGACAGGAGAGAGAAAGATGAGGAGAGAATATCCCCATGAATTTGATTTCTATTCTATCTCCAAGATAAGAGCTGGTGCTGTATGAGTTGTGGGGGAGCACAGCAGGGAAGAAAGCAAGCATACCCTGAAATTCAGTTGAAAGACACTGGCACAAAAAAGATAGTATTTTATTGACACTAGAGTTCTGTTCTGATTTCATTTTTCTTTTACTTTGGGAAGTTGCTTTTGCATATTGGAAAGTGAACATGGTGTGAACATTTGCTTTCTTGCCCTCCCAGTACATGAAGATTTCTCGCATCTCTTCCTTTTTGGAAAACATTTTAAAGCAGGAGTTCTATAGCATGGCAAGCCATTTCCCAAGAGGCACAGTTCTCCTTTGTTAGAATATGTGCTGGGTACTTTTTCCAAGGGTAGTGAATGGAATGTAACCTACAACATCTGCTAATGGCTGGAAACCTACTGTGCCTCTGAATTAGATTCCTATGACAGACGAGATGTGCCTGCCAGGAAAGAGGCTCTTAAAATGGTCCAGCTATTATTTTTTTAATTTACAGAGGTAGCATACACAGTTCTTCTGTTAATTTATTTCTGGAAAGAGGTGAGACAGGAACAGAGAGGATGAAAGGACAGGGAAGGGGTGCTCATGACTATTTCAGTATCTACTTTCACTGTCACACCCTAGCAGGATCAACAACAAGGATCAGCCTGTACAACAAGGCATCTACTAAAAGGCAGCTCAGTCCCTGGCCCTTGGGCACCTCTATCTCCTTTGGTGGGCACAGAATACTGAATTTCTCTGCTCAGTCTTCAAGGTTACTCCCAATTTTCAAACCCATTCAATCAGCAAAGTAGAAAAAATTAAAGTAACTTTGTCCAGCAGTTGCTGGGCTTCTAGGAGCCCCCCACTCTGCTTTGGTTTATAGTGCAGGCAGAAGATTGTTTTGCTTTGAAAATTTTTATATTCCCATTTATATTTTTATGCTGCAAGAATTATATGCTAGGGAATTTTTGCAAAACTCCCCTCCAGAAACCTCCCAGAAAACTTGAATTTTAAATAAAATAGAGCCCCATAACATGCATATTGTACTGTGCATTTTTGAGGAAGGCAGTAGAATTTGCTGAGATTTTAAAAAATCCAAACAAACAACAGACAAACACCAAAAAACCCTACAGAAACAACGTTCCTCCCTGCCCCTCCACAAACAAGTAAGTTCCTAAAACTTGACACCCATACCCCCATCAACTTCAGTCATAAATAAAAACTGAGTTAGGGACAGACACAACCCTTACAAAAAATTATCCACATTCCAATAAATTTTCCATAAGAGATCACTAGATGCCCTACACTTTGATACTATGGATTTAAAACTGATTTTCTAGGAATTTGCTATCTTTAATTTAGAGAAACTCTCAGAGTCATGCACTACCTCAAATCTTCCTGATTTTTCAGCCTTATCCCCCCCAGGCTCAATCCTCTCTGGTAGAGATGCTTGTGCCAAGGTGTAGCAATCAGATGTTCTGCAAACACAAAGAGATGAATCCTGTGCTCATTTTCATTCCCAGCTCCCCAGTTTGTACCAGCAGAAGCGCATCTCCAATTTCCACTAGTTCCATTAATTTAGATTTCTATAATAAGCAGAAGATAAGGCATATAAATTAAGTATTTGAAACTATGGGTTCCAAAGTTTGATTTTTTCAGCTGAAGTAAGCATTTCCATGCACAGCTGTTTGGCCTCCAAACATCTTAATTAAAACCTTTTGGGAGGATAATAACATTTACCATTCAATCAAACATTGGAGAATTTTACAGCTGATACCAAATGTTATATGGTAAACTTGGAGCTGAGTTTCAAAGCATCACTGGCAGTAATGACAATTAGAGACAGAGTTATCTAAAAGTCTCACACAATAAGTTTCTCTTGCACTCATTACTGAGGAGGAAATATTTTTATAAACCAATGTGGGACTTTTTCTAGTGTCAGTATAAAAGCTAATTCATGTGCAGTGTAGCTGAAATTTAGTGACACCTGCACATTAAACTCTGCATGAGCAAGTCTATGCACCTGCTATGGAAAACATTTTTTAATTGCATTCTGAAATCAATCAAACCCTACTACCTCTAAAGCAAACCCAAACCAACCAGCCAACACCAACAAAATCCTCCTAGCAGCCCCAACCAACCAACAACCAACCCGCAAACCTCCCAAAAACCACTGCCAACCACTCCCACCCACCCCAGAAAAAAGAAAAGAAAAACCACAAAACCCAAAAGAAAACCATCAATGAGAGGGTAGTTTGAAAAGAAACTCAAGCTGTCTGCTATGTCCAGATAATATAACAATTCAAGGATAAAATCCTCCATTAGGGTACTTACTTTACAATATACCCTGAAAAAATGAAACAACCTTTTAATCATTTTACAATTTGTATAACACCTATCAAAGCTTTTTAAAACTAGAACACCATAAAGCTCAAGAGGTGAACCACTGTAATTTAAACTTTGTTTTCAAAATGTTCTTTGGGAGCCTACAGGCTCTTGGATATTTGTTTTAAAGGGCTGCACCCTCCTGCTGCCCTGGAGCAGGGCAGCACCTCCCAGAGAAGGTCTCACCACCTTCACCCAGCCCCCATTAGAGGGGGAAGTAAAGGATCATCCAGAAGGGCTGATCCACTGTAAGAAAGACCTTGAAAAATAACCTCCTGCTGTGGACAGGAAGATGACTGGATGCCCTGTTGCCTTTCCCTATACCAAGGCAAAGCTAAAAGGAACATTACAGAGGTTTTTGGATTCTTTGAAATCCCTCTGGTGCTGCAGAAATCTCCTAACACCTGGGCTAGTATCTCAGTTGAAACCCCACCAGTGAGGGGGTTTATTTGTTTGTTTTTGGGGGTTTTTTGGGGGTTTTTTTTTTTGGTCCTTTCCATATTTAACTATATATTCTGTACTATTATGCTTAGCTGTTTCGTACTCCCTTTTATTTCTGGTGGTAGGTACTTAGTCATCTAATACAAAAGAGAAATTAGCTTTCAATGCGAAGAAGAAAGACTACTTTATTTTTGGTTGGTTGGCTTTGTTGGTTTGTTTTTTTTTTTTTTTTAATGATTGCAGATGATTTAAAACCTAGATTAAATTGCTATCTAGTGTAACAGAAAAACAGTTAATGTAAAACTACAGCCATTAATTATTTCTGTGAAAAAAATGAATGACTCAATACTTCAAAGTCTTACGAGAAACTTTCCTTTAGCCCAGTTCTTACTGGCAAGAAATAAAGAGAAATAAACTGTTGCTGCTTTGGAAAATGAAATCACAAGGAAATTCATCAGATGGACAGAAATCCTCAAGCCTTAGATTCTGCAATTAGATGCAGGACATTGGAGGACTGTGTCTCTGGAGAATCCTGTTACTTTGAAATAGAGTTTCAATTGACTGCCACAGGATACCAGAATACCATGGAGGGTCTGCCTCCATCAGAAGAACTGATGAACAGGACACATTTGAATCACTATAATTTGCAAAATTTTGTATCCAGTTTAAGTCAAGTAAACAGGCTGTCTTTGAATATCTGCCATAAAGAAGTGTTGGGGAATTTTTAATGAATAGGAAAAATGAAAATGTATGCTCTGCAGTAAGAAGGTTTTTTTCACCTTTTGCATGCTAATTTTTTACCGTTGTAAATTAAATTGTCTTTTCCTAGAAGAAAAACAAAATAAAGAACAGCCAGCCCTTTATACTTTTTCTTCCCTCTATATAGCATATCCTTTGAACATTATCACCTTGGAAAGCCCAGGGGAGCGTCTGTTCCTTCCCAGAGTGAAGCCAGCAGCCTTACTACTCCGGGTCATGAGTTCAAGGACCACAGGAGAATTTCCATACACTGTAGATATTGAAATCTGTCATGAATCAAAGAGAATCTCAATCTGGAAGGGACCTATAGGATCACTGGCTCCAAGTCTCAAGTCCCTGCAGGATTACCTAACCCACTTCCCTGGGGAGCCTGTTCCAGTCCCCAGCCACTCTCTGGGTGAAGAACCTCTTCCTAATAAGCAATCTGAACCTCTCCTGACACAACCTCTTTCCATTTACTTGTGTCCTATCATTGGTCACCACAGGAACAGAACAAGGTCCAGGTAGTGGAAATAATTAACAGTAATTTTTTTATTTTTTTTTTTTTAGGATCTCCTCTTTGCCCATGGTGTAGCCACGTAACTTATTTCAATGTTGAGGAGAGCCTCTGAGTTTCTCAAGGGTAAAAATCTCCCTTCCCCTTTTTAATTTCACACGTTGGAAAGATAAAGGGTGATGTTACTTGCACATTTTAAGGATGCAAGACTGAGGCAAGGAGTGTTAAGTGTTTATTGGCTTTGAAATAATCAATAGCTTGAGCTGCAAAATATATCTTTGCCAGAAAAAAAGAGAAAGATGGGCTTTTTATCCTGTTTTTTAGGCAAATGCAGACAGAGCCAGGGTCATCTGGCAAGCAAAAGCTTTGGTGTCTGTCAGCAGCCCTGGTGCAGCAGTGTGCCTGTGTTAAGAGACACCTTCTTCAAGGGAGATGCTTTAGCAGGCACAGTACAGTGTTAATGTGTCTGAAATTGAGAGTTATAGAGAGCCTACACACAGGACTGCTCCTAACAAGGCCATCTAGCATAAAAAGGAAACCTGCAGAGGAAAGAAAAAGAAAAATCACTATATAATTTTATTATCTTTATCATAGGACTCCCTTTTCTTCCTTCTACAATCCCTACTGCATGCTCAATCTATCTTCTACTTTCTGCAAGGGAGATGGCAGAAGTTAATATGAAAAAAACCTACCCTAAAGCCCAAGGCCTTACAACAAAACATAAACTAAGCAAGAAAAAATGCTAAGAGAGGAAAAATCTTGGAGGGTTGTTTTGTTGTTTTTGGTTTTTTTTTTTTGTTTTTTAGCAAAGATTAGCTACCTGAAAAATGCAATTAATCTTTCTCTAATTGTTTTGTTTTGACATTCATAGCTGCTCTTTTTTAACTGAAACCCAGCATGTATATGTCCTCTATGGAACAACAGGTTGCTTTGCAGGCATTTTCTTAGAAAAATGATGCCTCTAGGAAGCTAACATAAAAAGGCAAGAATTTTGCACTCTTCCATTTCCCAGACAATTGGAAGGAGATCACAAACACATTAATTGCTGGCTAGGAGAATAAAGTATTATTTTTAATTTAAAAGGGAATTTTTCTGGACTTTCCCAAATCAGCTACATAAGGAGGTTTAAATTAAAATAAAGTAAAAAGGAGGCTTCAAACAGAATTTTCTTGAGAAAGAGATTGATGTTGAATTTGAAGAGATTAAATTCAGATTACTATAGGTCCATATACTAATTATGAAGGTCAGATTAATTATAAAATCCCAAAACAACCAGGGTTCTTTATTTCAAAGTCTTGTCCCCTAAACTGTCTGATTCAGGTTTTATAAATAAGCTCACCTTGCTAATTCTAGCAAATGAAAATAATTTTGTTGGCTGCACTGGAAGAAACTAAGGGATCAGTCAGTGACTGGCAATATCACAGAAACCAGCCTTGAAGGGAGCAAAGAAAAAAGCAGGAAAATAAGATTTTGGTCCTTCAGAATCTCATGCATCAAGCCAGAAGGATGCTCTGCTGCCAGGACTCTCTCAGTCAAAACACAAACCTGCACAAGGAAGGCTCCCCTTGAAATCTGATCTAGGGAATTTCTGAACTAAGGGGTTCATGTGACTAAAAGTTTATTTCTCCACAGAGGTTAATTTTCCCACTAAAATAATGTTTGAGATAGAGTATTTGTAAAATAAATGTTATTAAATATATACATAAAATTAAGACATGCTGAATTATAGTAAGACAATTAAATTCCATACTTCTGCTCACTGGCCTTGAAGTCTTGCTTTATTCTAGTTAATACAGAGACTTACTGGGAGTCTTATTCATTTAGGACAAACAAGAAACTTCCCTAAATAGCAAGAAAGGGTTAAAATAGATTTTTTGTCCTTCAAAAAATAACCAGGAAAAGCTAGGCAGCATACTGGGTCACTAGAGTACAGCAGATGAATATATAGTACTTCAGTGCTCAAGGGAATACCCAAGGCAGGAGACCTTGAGAGCAGACTATTTCTACCTAATTTAGATTCCAGAGCAGAGAGTTAAAGCCACTTATCAGCCATCAGGTAAGCTTCTGTCTCTTCAGAAGAATGCAACCCTCTCCCCCACTATTCCGCAATTACAGGTCATACACAAGCTCATGGTTTTTTCCCAAGATTATGATTTACTTAACCATAAGCTGTTATACTTCGCCCTCTCCTCTATCCATCATAGACATTAATTTTAATTACCTCTTTGAGAATTAATTTTTGAGCCTCTGCTTAGTTATGTTCAACTACAAAAGAATACAAACAACAGCAATTTCCCTCTGTGACAGTGCATTTCAGAAGTTGTTAATGAAAACAGTCAGGTAGACCTTGTGCAGTTCAGTCCCTTCTTGAAATATAAGTTTTCTTCTTTATTTTTCCTTGATTTCTGGACATATTCATAAAACTGAATAGGGGTTTTTCTTTCCTCATCTAAACATCTGATAAAATACTGAGTTTTTTAAAAGTTTCTTTCCATAAAAGAGGCATTACAAAAGTCTAGGGATGCCTTGGAACTTCTGTCACTGGGCATTACTGTGGTTCCAGTTTTATTTTGTCTTCCAGAAACTGTTGTGTTCCCCCTTCCAGTCAGGGATACCCATTGCACGTTGGCTTTGCCCTGCAAGCCTAAACTCCTAATGGAAGAGTGAGTCTAATCAAGTAATCCAGAGTAGCAAAGAAGGAAAGAAATATTTATTTCATAATTTATACAAGTGCTAAACTCTACAATGCGTTACTTCACACTGGAGATCCGGAGCGCCAGAGGGTCTATTTTACAGAGGAAACAAGATAACTAGGAAAATCTCATCTTGTTTCACAAGTAATTTCATTTTAAGATTCTCCTGGACTCACTGAAAAATCCCCTCTTAAAGTACCAGGAAAATTTGATGCTGCCAATAGGGGCCACAATCCAATAAAATTACTGTCTTATTCCCAAACCAGCCATAACAGCTTAAAGATCTGAGCACAGTGATCTGTGCAAGGGTGGGAGGAACAAACACACACATTCATACAGTACTTTAAAGAGGAACTAGGATAGAAAAACAAAGGATTTAAACAAGAAATAAATTGGAATATTGAATATAAGTAATATTCCACTGTATTGAACAAGTGATCCCACTAGGGGTTGTGGTTTTGCTGCATTGAAGCAGGGGACCACAGCTAACAGTGGTAACTTTGTAATGCTTTGTGAAGAAACTATTGATAGACAATTTAGAATTGTCCTTCTAAATTCATTTAGCCACTAAAATACTGTGACTTTTTCAGTTTATGACTATTTTAAAAAATAGCTGCAGGAGCAAGACAAATATATTAGTAGCAGAGATTCACTGCAAAATGAAGCATTATATTTAGTATTTGGACCTTCTTTTGGCCCCCTGTTATGAAACGTGCACACCATCCTCTGCTTCTAATCACACACCAGGGTGGCAAAAATCCAAAGCAACAGGAACACGCTGAAAGAGAATTATTTCTCCAAATAAAAGTGGTGTGAATATATGCAGCCATCTTCACTCAGCCTACAGTGAAATCCCTTTATGGACCACAAACTTGACTTGTACTAATAAGTGCTTTGAACTGGGGCAGTAAGCACAATTAGCAACTAACAGATTCCTGCAAATTCCAGGAATTCAGTATTAGTCAGGATGTTGAATAGATTTGGCTTGGTGTTTGTTAACCTGATGTAACAAATGAGTCAAATGCAGGGAAAACATTTCATGAGCTGCAGTTCAGCTTTAGAGAGTGTCATGCCCAGATGAGCAGCTTGCCCACCTCCTCCTCTCCAAGGCCACAGCTCTCCTTTGGAGCACTTCTGAGGGGAAGCCATTTCCCAGACTAAGCCTACAAATTGCTTTCAAGCAGTCTGTCCTCCCTCTGGAGTAATTAACTGCTAATTAATACTTGGTCCATTTATCATCTTGTCTCTTCTTCCTCCAAATAATCTATTTCTTCCAAAAGGCTGTGTCCTAGCACAGGATGGCAAACCCTGTCCCTCGGCCATGCTCCACTTCAGGAGGTGCAGCCTTAATGGCTGTAGATGGCCTCAACATCAGTAGATGTCATTTAACAACAAATACTCTTGAAAGTGAAGGAATTTGGATCTGCAAACAGAAAATATGCAGCTCAGTCTAAGGAACAGCCAGCCTCTTCCCAGCATTGCTGCTACAAATTTCAGATTCATCAGCTTGCAGATGGGACCCACAGAGACATCTTTTCAATAGTTTAATATAGAAAAGAGGTGAATTACTATCAGCACTCCTTCACAAGTGTAAAAATTAAAATTTTAAATTGAACTGTTGACAGAATCTTTTTTCTCTGATGTCACAGCAGTATTATCAGACAGTAGTTGAAATCCTGATACTGAAAAAAAGCCTCTGAAATATGAATAGGGAAAATCCTCCCTGTCCTAAGGTTAACCCCCTGTCCATGGGTTAACCCCTGTAGGCAGCTCAGCCCCATGCAGCTGCTCCCTCACTCCCTGCAGTGGGATGGGGAAGAGAACCAGAAGGGTGAAGTGACAAAAATAATGGGTTGAGATAAAGTCAGTTTAACAGGTAAAGCAAGAACCTTGTACACAAGCAAAGCAAAACAAGGAATCCCTTCCCCATTTCCTATGAGGGGACAGGTGCTCAGCCATCTTCCAGGAAAGCTGGGCTCCATCCTGCCCAGTGGTGACTTGGGAAATGCCAAACGCAATCACTCCAAATATCCCCCCTTCAGTCCTTATTGCCCAGGTTTCTTTCTTGTTAAAAATGATACCATATGGTCTGGGAAATCCTGTGGGTCACTTGGGGTCAGCTGTGTCCCCCTCCCCAGCTCCTTGTGCACCTTCAGCCTCCTCCCCAGTGTGCGGGGTGAGGAGCAGAAAAGGCCTTGGCCCTGGGTAAATGATGCTCAGATATTACAAAAACATCCCTTTAATAATAAAGTGATTTTCAGCACAAATCCAAAATATATCCCCATACCAGCATTTCTAGCCTGAACTTCTGCAGCAGCAGATGTTAAAGGAAACGAGAAGTACTGTTGTCTATTACCAGACAGACACCCTTTATATCATCCTTACTTTGTCACTTCTCCTCCTTTCTGTACCCTGCCTCTTCCTCAACTGTGCAGGTTGAGGAGTAAAATGGTGTTCCTTAAAGGCAGAACAGAAAGCTTTTGTCTAGTCTATTATGCTGTACTGTACTTTAATTCAGGCTTTTGAGGCACTGCATGACTGAGAAAGCAGTGTGGGAAAGGCTTTGGAGCCAATGGCTCTGGAGTTATAGTGATAGGGTTGCCAGCAAGGATATCTGTGAATTGATGGCTTCACTCTGGCTCCCCCTAGAAGTTAACTAATATTTATTTGAGTGCAGCAAATGAGATACAGCTGTACACAACGCTGACATGCTAGGAAAGCAAATTATTGGGCAATCCAGTTATTAAACTCACTAATCATGTTCAACTGAACCACTTGCATAATGAATTTGGAAAGTGCTCCCTAGTCTATCATGTTGCAAGACTGGTTCAAGCTACTCCAATTAGTTCCAGAAAGATTTCATATTTTAAAAAAATATTTTCTTAATATATTATATATATTAATTATTAATGATATATATATTATTATTTACATATAATGTATATTTTTATATATAATATATAAC
>VXBC01008686.1:106498-124235 GCA_013399945.1 Ploceus nigricollis | reverse complement strand
ATTGGTTTTAAAGTATTTGTAACATGGTGTGGTTAAAACTGACAGGTTAAGAAACACTTATAATGTATTGTAATTAAGAAATAGTTGGCTTTTGATTGTGATGGCATCAATTATAACATCTGTATTGCCTCACTCTTCACATAAAACCAAAAATGGAATAAAAGTTTTTAAAACACCTCTCAGTTGCCCATCTCTAAGTCAGAAAAGGGCCTAATCCAACAACCTGACAATCTGGAGATTGTCACACATGCCAGCCCTCACTCCCTGGCCCTGTGGGGAATCACTGAGCTGGTGACCAAGAGCTACAGTGCTCCATAAATCCACCTCTCACCCAGCCAGCCTGGCCCATCTCGAGCTGCAAGTGAACCAAGCTGTGCATAATATTGCCCAGATCCTGTCTGGGACCTCGTGCTGAGGTTTTTTCTGGGTGCTTGGAGGCTGAAGAGCTCCTGGACTGGCTGTGTCCCAGCAGGGGAGGTGGGACACTCACAGCAGGAGAGGGTGGCCTTGCAGTCACTGGGCTGCAGGAACAAAGAGAAGGCTCAAACTGAGCTTAAACCAGGCTCCATCAGCAGGTGAGGAGGGAGGTTTGTGCCTGTGATTGCTGTGGCACCTGGGAATTGGCAGGGGTGGCAGTTTGGTGGGTACCACCCTGTCCAGGCAGGGTTTGGGCAGAGGGATGCACAGCTGCTCTCTGCTTTCCTACTTGGACTTTTGTAAAAGTCCTGTGGTCTGAACAAAATGGAAAAAGGCTTTTTAAAATTAAGTGTAAGCAAACTGATGGGTAAAGCTTCATCTTGAAGTGACAAATTGTGCTGTTTTGCCTCCTAAAGGCTGAAACGAGACAATTCAGAATTTGGAAAAAGAAGAAATAAAAGAGTTTCCAGAAGGATTCTTCTTAAATTTCTGGGTGGATTTGCAAATCATTTGGGTAAACATAGACATCATCCTTTTCTGGCAAAGACCAAAGCTGAGAACACTGCCTGGCCCCAGCTGTGCTTTGCTGCCTGTTTCAGCCACCAGAGTGGGTACCTGGCCTTTCCCAGCTGTAGGAGCACTCATCCTTGCCCTGGCCCTTTTGGAAAACTTTGGAGTATTTACAACTACACTTTCTATGAGTTTTGAGACATTGTTAATGCTTCCTGGCTTAAATGGGCAAAAAATTTGGTGTTTTGGCTTCTAGTATCTGGAGTTCAGCTGGTGATTCCAGTCTGTGGGGCATCAAACACCTCAGAGATGGGGGGACTTAAGGATTTGGGATCATGGAAGAACTCCTGGCCTTACCCCACAGGGGAAAACGAACAAATAGAGCCAGGTCTGAGCTGTGCAGGCCCACAGCCACATGTATAGACACTTCTGTTTCACACCAGTTTCAGATTTAATTTATGCAAAGGGCTGCTCTGGGATCTTTGACTGATGATGGGATTGTGCAAGGAGGAATAAGTAGGGCACAATAATTCTGTAGCTGTCATTAAGCACACAATTAATCTATGTCTTGGAGGAGGCAGTTCCTTCTTTGGCTCTCTCTGCTGCTCCTGCTCCCCTGTTAATATTCAGCAGGCTCTGGGGGCTGAGCTGCTCTTTGGTTTCAGGCAGAGAACAGCTCCTGTGTTACCTGAGCATGGCTGGTGCCCTGTAAAGTTAGTTTGGGATGCAGGGCTGGGACTCAGCTCCTTGGGGAGTGCTCAGAGCCTTGCTTGTACCTGCAGGCTTGGAATGATATTCCCTTATTGCTGCCTGAGCTGGGTGCTGAGGGATGTGAGTGTTTGAAGGAGCAAAAACCAACTCCAGCCTGGGGTGAGGAGGGAAAGGCTTGAATGAAACATCTCACCATTCAGAGATGATCCAGTACTGACAGGAGCATAACCCACAGCCATCCCTGACCTGGGGGTGCCTCTTCTCTTGGCTTTGTTGTGCTGATTTGACAAACATCAACAGCCCCTGCTGAGACAGCACAGGCTTCAGACGAGAAGGGCTGAGGCTGTGTGTCCTTCCAGGGAAACAGGGAATCCCAGCTCCTTTCCCTGGATATCTGGCATGGCCTTGTGCCTTCAGCACGCTGCTCGAGCTGCTTTCAGGGTGCTCCCTGCACTGACAGAGCCATGAAGGGCGTTTTGCAAAGCTTTTCTGTGAGATGGATTGCTTGGGGAGGGTTTGGAGAAGAGAATCAGAGCAGAGCTGCTGAGAGTGAAGGGGCCAGACTGAATAATTGAAGGCAGATCTGCTCCAATATCTTTCAGTAGCTTCTGCACTGTCTGCATGGGTGGGTGAGGCCTGGATGAGCTGAGATTTGCAGACCCCCTGTCACTTTGACTGTCTGATTTTAGGCAAGATGGATGGTGCTTTCTAAAGGCTCAGGCTGCAGTAGCTTTCTTTCACAAGCATGGGAACTGCTTGTCCTGAGTTTGTCAGGTTCTTCCTGGGCAAGGAGAAGCTAAAACTGCCATTTGAAAGAAAAAAAAGGAGGCTAAACTTTACATTCTGGCTGATTATACAAGTGGAAAACAGGTTCAGGAAATTAGATTGGATATTAGGAAAAAATCTTCCATGAAGGGGTGGTCAGGCATTGGAACAGGCTGCCCAAGGAGGTGTGGAATCACCATCCTTGGATCCTTGGAAGTGTTCAAAATGTGTACAGTGTATGTGGCACTGGGGGACACGTGGTGTACGTGGTGGTGCTGGTAATGGTAATGGTTAATGTGGTGGTGGGTAATGGTAATGGTTAATGGTAGTGGTTAATGGTAATGGTTACTGGTAATGGTTACTGGTAATGGCTGCACTCGGTCCTGAAGGTCTCTTCCAATCTTTGTGATTCCATAACAAACCTCTTCACCCCATCCATGGGCTCCCACTCCCTCACAGAGGGTTGAAGGTGCTTTACTCTCTCTAATAGGCTTTCACTAATGTGTCTCCAAGCCCAGAGGGGTTGAAGCTAACAAGTACTGCCAGCACAGGAAATGGCCAAATCCATGGTATTCCTGCCCCTCAAGAGACACAGTCTCGAGCTGTGCCAAGGGAAATACAGGTTGGATATTAGGAAAAAGTTTTTTACAGAAAGGGTGATAAAGTTCTGGAATGTTCTGCCCAGGGAGGTGGTGGAGTCACATCCCTGGGTGTGTTTAGCAAAGCCTGGATGTGGCACTGGGTGCCAGGGTTTGGTTGAGGTGTTGGGGCTGGGTTGGACTCGATGATCTTGAAGGTCTCTTCCAACCCAGTGATTCTGTGAATTCTGTGAAATCTCTGGGATCAGGAAGGGGCTGATCCTGAAGTGGGAGCTGCTGGCACACTGCACAGCAAGCAGGCTGCAGGTAAAGCACCCTGACCCCAGGAGCACTGCTGATGGGCTCTGTGGAGGGGGCTGGGAACACAGCAAGGCCCTTGCAGCTCCTGCAGCAGTTCAGCAGCAGAACTGCATGCACCAGAGCCCTCTCTCATGTTGTGAATCTTCCCCCATTCATAACAAACTTCAAGCCCATGCACAAAAGAGACAATGACTTGTCCAAGTGCATTCCCCAGGGAGGCTGGGTGCAGATCTTGCCCTGTGCCCATGAGCAGTGACCATTTAAACACCCTGAAGGGGAATAGATGGTTAAATCCTGAATTCAGGCTCAGTCTAAGCAAACAGAGCTCACTGCCAGAGGGATTTCACACTGCAATTCTGAGTTTCCTGCTCAGCATTCATTTGGTTCTAATTCTGTACCTTGGCTGTGTTGGCATTGCATCCTCATGTCCCTGCTAATGAGGAAGCAGGGCTGCTGCAAGCTGAGGACTCCTGTAGGGATGTTGGCAGCATCCCAGAGAAGGTATTTTAGACTCACTGGGGAAGTTCCAGACATCACAGATTATATATTTATACTAATCATGCCTTATCAGTGGTGAAAGCCAGGACAGGCAGTGCATTCTTGGTGTAGGCAGGACTATGTTTTTGTAGCAGAAAGGCAAAATCACTTCCAGTGAAGGGAACAAGTTGTCTCCCTAACCAAGAACCAGCACTTTTATAACTGGGAGTATTAAGCACTTGGGAAAATCACATCTCCTCAACCCCCTCCTCTCCCTCTGTTCTTTCCTCCTGGACTTGGTGCTGCTTCAGGCTGGATGTTGCAGTTTGCCAGCAGATGCCCTGAGGACAGCCACAGCAGAGGTACCCAATTCCTCCTTGGAGGAGGGCAGAGGGTGGAAATGCTTGCCCAGGACAGATGCTGCTGCTCCTCATGGGTGTTTGGGGTCAGTGCAGTAGGAGATGCTGAGTGTTCCCTGTGCTGCTGACAAGGACCATGGTGTAACTCCACTGCACACACCTGTGTGACTGGAGAATCCAGCCCAGTGCATACACAGGAGAGCAGAATAAGTGACAGTATCACCCAAACCAGGACAAGCAGCCCTAGGTATGCCTCATCCACGCTGTCCAATCCTATCCCAAATGCAAAACTGCATGGCATGTCACAAACATCAGCTGCTTTTTCTTTATTTCATTGTCTTCAGTCCTCATACAACTACAAATTTAGCACTACTGCTAAAGAAAAAGAAGAGCAAACTACAGCCATTCATGGGGTAACATAATTTTAAACGTTGTGAGACAGCTGATACTATTAAAAATCATGGCATGTTCTGGGCTTTCATTATTGATGGCTACTTGAGGAGACATACACTATAAAATATTAAGATAAAAAGTGAAAGGCTCTTTAGATAGGTGTTCAGCTGAGTGCTGCTAGCATCAAATCAGTGGCACCGGAGAAATATGAACAGACACACGGCACAGCCTCTGGACTAAACGTGTGCACATCCTGGGTCTGCCAAGGCTTCGCCTGCACAACGTACACTTTAAATCAAAGCAACACTGAAGTCAGTATTGATTGTTCTTGGAGATACATTTTACCTTCAGGCACTGCTGTTTCCCAAAGGAGCGTGAGCAAGGACATAAGTCTCTGTGCAGTGCTGGCTGCTCGTGGACAGGGATCTCCCTGAAATCCTCTGGAAACGATTCCTCCTCTGGAAGTACCCGCTGCTGCTGCTGAGGGACCGCTGCCTGTTCTTCAGGTACTCCCGGTAGTTTTTGGTGAGCAGGGTGTAGAGGAAGGGGTTGATGCAGCTGTTGCTGTAGGTCAGGCAGGTTGTCAAGTAATTAATGTTCTTCATCACCTTGGGAGATAAAGGGAAGGATTCATAATACTGGAAGAGGAGCTGCCATATCCAGAAAGGCAAGAAGCAAGCCCAGAAGACCAGCACTATGGTGAAGATTAAATAGAGCACCTTCTGGTTGGGCAGCCTCTTGGTCTGCTTGAAGGAAGCAGTCTGGGACACCCAGTAAATCTTAGCCAGGCGGATGTAAAGGTAGCCAATGACCACCCCCGGGCCCACGATGCTGGTGCCAAAAAGGATGGTGAGATACACTTTGTAGGACAGCTTGCTCCAGGTGGGCAGGCAGATGCTTTTGTTGTCCCTTTGCACCAGCTGGATCATGATGAGCATGGGGAGGGTGAGCAGCAGTGACACCAGCCAGATCACCACAGCAATGGCCTTGCGGTAGCTCTTGGACCTCTTCACCGTGTCCAGGGGCTTCAGCACGGCAAAGTAGCGCTCCGTGCTCATGACTGTGAGGGTGAAGATGCTGGCGTGCATGGTGAGGAAGTCCAGGCTGAACAGGATGCGACAGCCAATGTCCCCAAAGTACCACTTCTGAATGAAGTAGGTCCCGACGATGAAGGGGATGGTGAGGAGGTAGAGCAGGTCGGCCAGCGCCAGGTTGATGATGTAGATGTACATGGAGGCAGAGGAGCGCAGGTAGTGGCACATCACCAGCAGGGTGTAGACGTTGCCTGTCACCCCAACCACGCACATGAGCGACAGGATGGCCCCGATGGTGCAGATGGCAATCATGTCCTCCGTGGAGCCGGCGGCCCACGCGCCATCCCCGGTGCCATTGGCGGAGACGTTGGGCCTGATTCTGAACACGCTGTCCTCACTTGTGTCCGTCACCATGTAGGGAGTGGCAGAGAAGTGGCTCTCCAGCTCGTCAGTGAGGGACATCCTCCTGGGTTTAAATGCCAGAAGCTTTGCTCATGTCACAGGGGTCTGAGGGGGTTCTCTCTGCTCCCACAAACGCGGCTGCTGGGAGCTGTAGAACCATTTCTTAGCAGTGTCTCATCCAAGGACCATCTGCATTCTCCACTAGAGGAAAGACATCAAAAACAACATATTAGAACTCTGCCAGAGCAACACAAAAGTTCATTTAGAAGTTACCTGTCCCTGAGCACATATCTGCACTGCCTGAATGTACCAAAGGTCTTTGGCACTGAGGCCACTCTTATAGAGCTCATGTTCTCATTACAAGAGCCCAGCTGTGAGGTGTGTCCATGGAAAAGAGAGAAAAAAGGTTGTGTGCATCACTGGAACCACTTACTGCAGTCCTTAGTTTGGGGTTGGAGGAAAAAAACATCCTTCCTAAATTTATAACAATGATTTAGAGCTATCAGCATGATTGTTTAAACCTCTTTGCCACATTCTTAACTCTGAAGGAGCAGAAGACCCCTAAAAAGGGAAAACAAACTTTAGATTTATCATTTGCAGCCAAATTGTCTGTTCTGAGTTAGTGATGCATTCAAAGTCCAGTCCAGCATTCCTGCAGTGCTTTCACAGAGCAGCTTCCCTTGAATGAGAAGCTCCTCCTCTGTCCTGCAGTTTCAAACAGCATCTGAGTGATGGAGAAAAAGGCACTTCATAAAGCAAAGTGCAGTTTCCCTGTGGGAATTCTGTGCCTGTAAACACAGGGTTTTTCACTCTCTCTGTCCAGTGTGACACCAGAGATGTCCATGTGTCTGTAAAACAGATCTGTTTCAGCCAGAGCGAGGTGTGAGACAACATGTGAGACAACTCTGTAGGTGGGAGCCTCTGCTTAGCTCAGACTCAGTGCTGCACAAATCAGGACTGTGTTGCTCTGAATTCATTTTGAGTGTAGGCAAACAGAGAGCAAACCTTCCTCAGAGAAATGCTGAAGAAGTAGCTAAAATGCCCAGATTTTAAGGCGTACCAAAAGCCTGTGCCATCCTAAAGGTCACTGCATACAGGAGTGCATTTGCACTGTGTGTTTTACAGCACTCAGACTGTCTTTTTCTTTGGAAAACGCTGAGGGGGAGGAGTGCTGGACTGCCTTGTCCTTGTAGGGCTCAGCAGGCAAAAGCTCCCCTCTGCCTCTCTGCCTTGTTCCACTGGGCAGGCTGGATTTGTTCAATCCTGGGAATTTGCAGCGTTTCCCAGTGAGTTAGGTGTCCCTTTCCCTCCTCACCAGCTCTGACTCCTTTGCCTCTTTCCTCCCACTGTCTCCTTGGCAGGAGGATTACAGTCCCAGGCCCTCCCCTGCTGCCCTTGTGTCACCCTGTCAGTGACCTCTGTGGCCCTTGAGGATGGACAATTTTCATCCTCTTCGTGTCTTGCCCTCACCTTCTCCCATTACCTGCTGAGGATGGTGGGTGCTACAGAGATGTCACAAAAAACTCTGCACAGGAGAGGACAACCCAGTGCAGAGGGAGATTTTCCCTCACTTAGCAATTGGGATAAAAGTACAAAAACCCAGAGAAACACACAGAGCCCATCTCCCACCCCAGTCCCTCGAGTACAGGTGAGAGATGAGCGTGGTTCTGCAGTGGTCAGTGCTCCTTCAGGACAGTGCTGCTCTGGGCTGGTCTCCACAGCTTCACCAGCATCAGGATCCATTTCTTGGACCTTGCAACCCCAAATCTGCCTCGTCCTGCTCCTGCTGTGCTGTGCAGTGCCCTCCTGCTGTAGGGCAGGTGTAGCCAGTCTGTCCCACCCCTCGTTGTCCCTTTTATTGATGTTGGTGTCCAAGCTGTGCTGGCAGTGAAAGTGACTCCCATGAAGGAGACACAGCTGCTCCGGGAGCTGTGGCTGCTCCTCTGCCTCACAAGCAGCAGGAGGGCACAGAAATGAACAGCTCTGCATGGGATGCTCCAGCTGAGCCCGGAGCTGGTCCCACACACAGCTCTCGGCTCGGTGTGCTGGTGATAGCTCATTTTCAGGAGCGTATTTTCATGGCTCAGGTGTTGCCTCCTTGCAGCTGCCTCATTTGGTGTCCCAGGGACTTGTAGCAGATTTGTGCCATGCTGGTGCCTGTCTGTGCAGTTGCCTGGAGTGACAGCTCCTGCTGGAGAGAGCTGAGCCCACTGCATCTCCCTGCTCTGCCCCTCTTCTGCTGAACCTGCCTTCTGCTCCATTCATAAAATTCCTACAGCACGAATTCCATTCAGACACTTCGCCCATCTCCAGACAGAGCTAGAAGAGGAAAATTCACCCAAATGGGGAGCCCTTGCATCATTTTAAAGTTCCCATCACTGCTGCTCTCGTACACAAACACACACACACACACATGCACACACAACAGAGAGCTTGTTATTCCAAGCAGCCATTCAAGCATCTTACGGTCCAGGCGATTTTCCCAGCCAATCTTGCCTTTCCCTCTACGATATCATCCCACAGGAGTACCATGCATATTTACAGCTGTAAACAGAAATGAATTTCTCCTGCTCAAACCTTGCTTTTAAATCCGGCAGATGAAGTTTCCTACAAGAAAGAAAATAATAATAATAANACTGAAATGGAAAATAATAATAATAATAATAATAATAATAATAATAAAAATCGATCTAGTAGTATCAAAGCCGAAACTTAAAGAAAGAAAAACAGAAAAAGAGGAAAAAAATAGAAATAAGAGAATCCTTCTTCATGGGCAGAGAGTGAGAGATCCCAGTGCTCTGTCGCATCTGGAGCGGCAGGGGCAGGAAGGGAGCGTGCTGCCAGCCAAGTATGTTTGAAATCTGGGCGCTCTTAATACTCTCATTCCCCTCCCTCCACTCGTGCCGGCTATTTTTGCTCCCCGGTGACGTTAGGCATAGCGTGGCTTTGCTGCAGCCAGCGAAGAGCCCGTTTAAAGCAGCAGGGTTTGATAACCACGGCTCGCTCAGCTGCCTCCCCTGCCCCGCTCTGGGGATCAGAGAGGTTCAGGTTGTTCCATCCCAGGAGTGGGGAAGGCAAAGCTCCCTCCGGACAGCACACGGAGAGGGCGAATTCCTGAATTCCCGAATTCCTGAATTATTCCTGACGCTGCCCGAGCAAAGCCAGCACGGCTGGGGAAGGAGAGTGGGCCAGGG
The DNA here is from genome assembly GCA_013399945.1 of Ploceus nigricollis. Lineage (NCBI taxonomy): Eukaryota > Metazoa > Chordata > Aves > Passeriformes > Ploceidae > Ploceus > Ploceus nigricollis. The sequence continues at coordinate 115,074 of VXBC01008686.1, read as the reverse complement.
AGGGTTAAAATCCTGCGGGAGGGTCACATTCCTGCGGGAGGGTGGGCTGCCCGGGGAAGCAGCAGAGCTCCTTGATTTGGAGATCCATTCCAAAGCGAAGCTGGGGTTTATTTGGGTTGGATGGCGTATTAAGAGATGAATCTGTGCAGCCGGGTCACACACCGCAGCATCTGAGACATTTCAGGCTGGCAGTAACAAAATATTGCCGAAGTTGTTCGGGGGCTTGGTGGTTCCCTTTCCCCAGTGATACTTGTGAGGAATGATACTCACTTTCAAAATTTTTAAACATGTTTATTAAAACCTTATCAAGAAATACAGCAGAAGACTGAATAGAGAAAATACACAGGGCACCGGGAGCAGAGGATTTTCCTCACCATGTGCTCATCCACACAATGGAGGTTTCACCTTTTAACCCTTTAGCTCCTCCCAAAGTTCTGTCCATCGACTCCTTCTTCACTGTCCAGTGGTGGAGTTCACTTCCTTACATCTGGATTGGAGGTCAGGTGTTGCCAGAGTAACAAGCCAACCCTCCCAAGTATCCCAAATACCCAGGTCACCCCATGATAACAACACAAGGAGGGTAAAACACAACTATAAATCTATAAAACTTCTCTTAACATATATACATAATATTTACCCTTTAATTGTGAGAGTCAACCATTTCATTACTCATTTATCACGTACTCAAACACAGAGATCAGCCCAGCACCTTGAAACAGAGTGGTGTTTGGATGGGGCTGGTGCTGGGAAATCACATTCCCACATAATTTATGCCATTGCTTACTTGATGGGTAACTTCCATTCCCAGTGGTGGTGGCTCAGTGCTGACTTCCAGTGCCTGTCTTCACTTCCCAGAGGAGATTGTAAAGGAGACAAGCTAAACTCTGGATTGTTTTGTGAGCAGCTGAACGTTGTGCTGGTTGCTTGCCCACAATGGGATTGCTCTTGCTCCCAGTTTCCTGCTTTGTCTCTGTGGACTGCAGGGAGTTGCTCCTGATCTGTGCCAGGGGGAAGTGAGGAGCACTCACCTCTCCCAGGTGTCTCCTGCAGGACACAGGTGTGTGGGAGATGCTGGCAGGCTCATTGCCTGCTTCACTGGGCACCCACCATGGGCAGGTGACACTTCCCAGCCCTGGGCTCCTGGGAGAAACCAGCAGCTGGCCCTGGCACATCCATCCTGAGTGCTGTTCCCTCCTCTGCCTCTTTCCATGGATACTCAGATCATTTCTTGTGTCTTCTCAACCTTCTGCACTCTGCAGTCTGGGTGCCTTGAGGTGCATCTTGTGTCTAAGGTCAGTGGGAGCCCAGTTTGGCTCCAGCTGCCCAGGGCAGCTGTGGCAGCACATGGACAGCTTGGTGAGTGTCTTGGTTTGGAAAGCCAGGTGTCTGCTGAGGAAGGCAGGAGCCTCCCCTGAAATGGAAAATGTAAACCCCCTCCCTGTGAATTGTTATAAATTTGAAATTAAGGGGGGCTCTCAGGAAAAAATATGGGAGCAGGAATAACAGGAGGAAAATAAAAAGATAAAATAAGCAATGCACTAAACCAAAATAACACTGCCAGCTTTTCCCCACTGGATTCCCAGAGGAGCAGCTGCCTCTTCCACTGGATCAGCAGAGGAGGACTCCACCTTTCTACAGGATCCCTGCCCCAACAGAACCACCCCTGACACTGCAGGAGGGCTGCAGCCACAATTCCAATGGCACTGCTGCCAGCACCCTGACCCACAGGGTGTCAGGTGTATTCTGACTCTGGCAGTGTTGTTTTGGGTTACTGCATTGTTTATTTTATATTTTTATTTTCTTCCCTAATAAAGAACTGTTATTCCTGCTCCCATATATTTGGCCGAGAGCCCCTTAATTTCAAATTTATAACAATTCAGAGGGAGGGGGTTCACATTTTCCATTTGAGGGGAGGCTCCTGCCTTCCTGAGCAGACACCTGGCTTTCCAAACCAAGACAATTTTCTATCCCAAATATCCTGTGCAGCACCTCTGTGCTCTGCTCTGCCTGGTGCTGACCACACCATTCCTTTGCAGTTTGGTTCTGTGTCCTCAGCCTGTCCTCCTCTGTTCAGCTGAACAGCTGCCCTGTTCCCTCCTGGGACACCATTCTGTATTCTTCAGCCCTCATAGCTGGGAATTAGAAGATTTAGGAAAGTGCTCTGGGGCCAGAAGACTGCTGGGAAAAAGTCAGGCTCCATAATTTCCAGCTGAAGCTCCTGCTGCTGATCCCAGGTGTTTTCTCAGCATGGAGGGCAGCACACATCCTCAGCCTGGCAGCAAAGATTGCTGCTGCTGCTCTCAAAACCCTCTCACAGGAGACAAGAGATGAAGTGTGAAAAGTTGTCTGGCAGTGCATAAAGAGCAGCAAATGTCACCACACTGAGTCTGTGCCACTGTGGACTTGGTGGTGGCATTTGCCATCCTGCACACAGTGGGGTGGGGCTGGGGATGGTGACAGCTGGTGCTGCTGTGGGTCACCTCTCTGGAGCAGCAGATGCTGATTCAAATGCTCCTTTAAAAAGCTGCTTTTCTACAAGAAATCACATTGCCACATAATTTATGCCCTTGCTTACTCTGATGGGTAACTTCCATTCCCAGTGGTGGTGACTTCCAGTGCCTGTTTTCACTTCCCAGTAGAGATTGTAAAGGAGACAATAAAGTCCTTTTTTCCCCCTTGTGGCAGCATCAAACTGAGCCAGAGTCCTCCTGATGCTGTCAGCCCCTCTCTGCTCTGCACTCTGTTCCCCTGAGTCTTGCAGGGCACCAGAAGCATCCAGCCCCTGCCAGGGGCAGTTTGGGGGTCACCGAGCAGGGGTGATTTGAGTGAGATAAACCCTCTCCTTGTGGGAAATGGATTTGTAAAAAATTCTTAAAGTTTGACAGAAGGTTCACATAGTATGTATTTGTATGTAAACTTTGAGATAAGAAATGTTGACTTAGAAATGTATGGAATAAGACAGACTGTTGAGAGAGAAATGGAACTAGAAAAAAGTTTTAAAGGATGGTTTTGTGAATAAAATGAAATACTTTGGAGAAATAGAACTATGAAAGATGTATTGTAGTAGGACTTAGGAGGAGTAATTTTAGTTTTAAGGTATTTATAGTATAGTGTGGTAAAAGCTAATAAGTTAAGAAACACTTGTAATTAGGAAATAGTTGGTTTAATAATTGTGATAGCATAAATTATAACAATAGCTGGCTTAATAATTGTGATAACATGAATTATAACATCTGTATTGTCTCACCCTTCACATAACACTGAAAACAGAATAAAAGTTTTCAAAGCACCTCTCAGTTACCCCATCTCTGAGTCAGAAAAGGGCCTAATCCAGCATTTCCTCTCCTCAAAATCCAGCAGCTGAGTCTCTCTCCTCAGGATTTGTGCATGAACCCCCTGTGCCCTGTGCACTGCTGTGAGCTCCCTGCCGAGGCAGGTGGGAACAGCTCTGTGCAGGGGCCTTGAAAAAGAAAGACTTGCAGCTAAAAGCACTGCCAAAAATGACAGGTGCTAGTTAAAAGACTCAAAAGTATGTGCCAGTTTTTAAATAAAGCATTTTGCCCTCCATGGGTTGCTTCCTGGGATGAAGAACAGGGAGCAGATGCCTACTGTGTGCCAGTCCCTCTCTGCAGGGACATCTGTGTCACCAGCACCAGGTCTGGGCAGCAGCAGAGGACCCTGCAGGGCACAGGGGAGGTGGCTGTGCACTGTTTGTTCCTCTGTTGGAACTTTTGATGTAGGAACAGGCTGAATGAGCAGTGGATGTGGCACTCCACCTGTGCCACTCTCTCTTGTGGCTCCTTCTTTCATTTCCCCTCTCTCAGGGTGCAGCACTCCCCCGCCCCTGTCCCTTCCCACCATTGTTTGCTCCTGCATTTTGGAAACCCTCCTTCAGGGGGAAGTGGCTGCTGGCATTTTGTGTCAGAGGGAAATTCCTCTGGAAATGGTTCTAATGTAGAATAAATGGCTTCATTCCCTGGTCAGAAGCAGTGGGAGGACTGAGCAGGTGCCTGGTTGCACAGTTGGAAACCATGCTTGATTGTCTCAAAATGCTTTTCTTTGCCTTGGTTTGCACCAAAGTAACACTTTACCTGATGGAGGCTTTTTTGTTTCCAGGTGCTGCCCCACTCAGTGGGAAGGGGCTGCCCACAGCACATGGGGGGCTCAGGCTGGGCTTTGGGTTGCTGAGGGCTCACCTGATACTTGATCTCTTCAAGCCAGGTCTCATAAGCTCTCAGACAAAGGTATCACAGCCCAGATAGCTCAGCTACCTCAGATGGCATAAAATCAGCAGGATGGCTTCTGAGACAGTGTTGGAAACAGAAAAGTTTTAATAAAAGGCAAAATAACAAAGCTCTTTGCAGAGAAAACTCAAGCCAGGGCAAGAGGTTCTTGCTCCTGCTAAAACACTTCACAAAAGTGATTACTTCTTTTGCTCTCTTCTTTTTCTGGGGAATTGCTTAGGTGGGACTTTTTGGGTATCCTTAAGTTTGAGGTGATGTCCCCAAGGTCCTATGAGGTGTCTTTTAACCAAATTGAGGAGAGAAACTTCTGGGCTTTTTTCTTTTTTAAGGAGATTTGTTCACTCTGTCAACAGGGGGCACATCCCTACACTCAGCCCAGCCCTGGTGAGAGAAGGGGGTGCAGACAAGCCCATGGAGCTGCCCATGGAGCTGCCCATGGAGCTGCCCATGGAGCTGCCCATGGAGCTGCCCATCTGCAGCCCAGGCAGTGCCCCTGTGTCCTGTTAGACTGCCTGCTCTAGTGCAACTCAGTTTATTTTGAGTTTGCACCACTGTGGTGGCTGAGGCCACACCAAGGGAAACCCTGACCTGCCCCACCCTGCCTCCCTTGCTGCTCTCATCCGTGCTGAGCTGCTCTGACAGTGCCCTGAGATCATTCCCCTCTTATTCCTCAAGCACTTGGTGTGGCTCAAAGCTCCTCTCACCTCACTCTGTGTGTGGGCACAGCACCTTGTTGGACTCACTGCAAATATTTAATTCTCTCTGCTGATTTCCCAGCCATGGCACTGAAAAACTTGTGGCAGCAGCCACAAAAAAAAATCAGCATGAAGACATGGCATGAAAGCGACACGAAGCTGCAGCACAAAATACCCTGGTGGTACATTTTTATTGTACCACTGCTGCAAAATTGGAGGTCTTTAAATTGAAAACAGATTGTTCCCAGTGGGCTGGGAACTGCCTTTGGGTGCATCATATAGCTGAAGATAGGGAGGGGTTTGAGTTTGGATTTTGGGTTTGGGAGGGATGTCCAAGCTGTTTTATTGGTGAGACAAAGGGAACAGCATCCCTTGTTTTCCAGACTGGTCGGAATGTACAAACACCTGTATGTCACCCTGTTCTTTCAAAGTTCTTCTGAGCCTTCTGATGTTTACATTTTTGTAATGGAGTTTCTCATGCACTTTTCAGGTAAACAAAGATTGTTTGCATTCCTTTCTAGAAGAGGAGAGATTTGATAGACTGCTGGTTTGACCAGTGTGGTTGGAGAAGCAGCAATTTCATCCTCCAATCCATGGTCACCTTTGGGATTCTATATATACAAGGTCTGAAAATAAACCCTTCTTGTTTTCTGCCTTTCCAACTCCATGTGTGTGTATCTTTCATTTCGTGTCGGACAGTGACACCTGTATAATGAAAAAACACCCCAAAGGATAAAAAAAGATAAAAACAGCCCCACTCAGTGCAGAAATCAGCAGTTTGAAATTCTCTTGTGTGTCTCCAGACCCTGAGCATGTCACCTCTCCTTTCCCTCCAGGGTGCTGTGGGATGCAGTTCTTGCCTCCACGATTGAGCTGCTGTCTCTGGAAGTGGCTGCTCCAGCTGTACTGGCTCTCTGCTGTTTAATCCTCCTGTTTTGCATCCTGTCTCATGCTGCAGCACCCCGGGGCTGTGCAGATGAAGAGATTCAGGTGAAATGAAGTGCATCCTTTCACATGCTTACACACCATGGCTGTGCTCAAAGCCAGCCTGACTCCACCATGTGTAAACAGGGAGGGAATTTTGCCTCTGAAGTGTGTGCTCAGAGCTGCAGGGAGGTTTCCCCAGCACCTTCTGGGCTCAGAGCACTTCAGGCTGCTCTGGTCCCCTCCTGAGCCCCTGGCAGAGGGGAGCCTGTCCCATCCCTGCCACCCAAACCTCCACAGTTCAATGCTAGCCCACACCCTGGCTGTTCCCATGCTGCCAGCACTATTTTTAGCAGGGCTGAAAAGCCAGCACTGTCTTTAGCAGGGTTTTTGGAATAAGATGGTTCTCCAGGCTGGGGCACTGAGGGTGAGAACAGCCAGGCTCAGGGGCTGGGGCTGGCAGGGAGCCTTGAAGCTCTTCCCACTTTGCAAGTTTGCTGAGTTCAACCCAAATGAGAGAGGCTGGGCACCTGCTGCAGGGGAGGATGGTTCTTGAGAGCCTTTAAACACCTCCAGTGTTAAGTGCAAGCAAAACATTCCAGGATTTTGGTGGCTTGTAGCTCCTTTTGCCAGCCTGCATTAGCAGTGTGTGACTCAATTTGCTAATGACTGCAATTAGACATTCCACAACTTTGCAAAGAGGCTCTGGGTGACCTGTGCTGGCCTTGGCTGAGTTCCTGTCCCCTTGGGACATTATCCAAGTGATGGTCCAGGACTCTGTGCCAGTGCAACATCTGGCAGTGCCTCCTCCTCTCAGCACAGCAAACAGAAATCCCTCAGTTGTGCATAGAAAGCAGTGGGAGCTGACAGAACTTCACTGGGGCAGAAGGGAAGGGCAGATTTTTGCCTTTGCTACCTGTGCCACCTCTGCCCAGCAGTTTGAAGCATTTTCCCTTCAAACCTTCCTTGCCAGACCTTCCCACGAGCTGCTCCTGGCATGGCTGTGCCTTGGCAGCCCCACTGCCATGCCCAGGGCACAGTGCAGGGACCCACGTGGCTGTTTGATGCCAGCTGATTACATGGCAAGGGCTTGGCACGGCCTTTGTAAGCTCATTAATTACATGGCAAGGGCTTGTCATGGTCTGTGTGAGCACAGAGGAGCATTTGCTGCTGGGAGTGCAGCCCTGGCTGGGAGACTCAGACATTATCAGCATCAAAAAGCAAACAAGTTTAATGTTCCTGTTGGACTTCACTCTCCAGAATCTCTCTGCATCATCATCAAGCTTTGTTATTTTCCCCATCACTCCTTTTTCCCCTGCTCACTTAGGAAGCTGCTGGATGGTTGGACACCACAGGTGATTGTCTCTGAAAATTGGCCATTTACCCCCACACTTTCTCTCTTAACTTTTAATCAATTATATATTTGATGACCTCTGCTCTGGGCTCGTGGAAGATTTGCTGTTGGAGGACCTTGACTGCTTTCTGATAATCCAAACAAACTGCTGGAATTATATTTCTATACCTTGAGAGAGCTCCAATCTATTCCTGAGGCATTCTCTTTCAAGACCCAGAGCTGCCTTTTCCCCACTCTGCTTACTCAAGTGCCTGTTCACTCTCTTTACTCCACCATCCTTACTCCTCCATAGTCCCTCTACTCACCACTGAAACCTTCTTTGGAAAACTGGCAGCACTTTCACCTCTTTCTAGTTCTTCACTACACAGAACCTGAAGCAAGAAGAAAAACTCCAGAGTTAAAGCTGAAGCTGTTTCATCCCTGGGCTCTTTCACAGCTTTTGGGTGAATACAGTTCTGGCATCCTTGAAATAAGCTCCTACAGCAGGGAAGATCATAGTCAGGTGTATTTATTTTATTTCATTGATTTTCTGGCTTTTAACTCACTGTAGAAAAATAAATCTATGTTTTAAGGCATGTGGTGCTTACACTGAGTTAAGAATACTTGGACTGAAAATGTTGCTTTTAAAAAACCATTTGGAGATATCAAGTCTGGACTGCTGACCCCAGGTCCTTTCAGAAGTGATAAAGAAGCTGTTAAATGCACCAGAGAGCATTCTTTGACATCTGCAGCCCTTAATACACAACCCCTGGTGTTTTCTGGAGGGATTTAGAAAGAAAAGGAACAATGAACAGGAAGAAAAATAATAATAAAAATCATCTTTCTATGGTACAGAACAAATTCTTCCATGCAAGGGCTGGTTGTGCCCAGGCTCTCACTGCTCCAGGCTGCCTTCACAGCTCCCTCTGATCAGAGATCTTGTTGTGAATCTCAGTGTTTCAGTGTTTTTACACATCCCTAGAGGCATTTTCTGTCAATTTTGCACACATGAGCCTGGAAAATAAGTCCCCATGGGGTGTGTTTATGCAAATTGGTGTGTTTAACCTGAGGGAGCTTGGGGAGCTGTTTGCTCAGAGCTAAGGGCATGCAGTGTCCCAGCAGCTGCCCCTTCTCTCCTCTTTAGCAGCATGCAGCTGAGTGGGAGGCAGGTGTCTGCAGCTCCAGCCTGGTCCTTCAGCAGGTCCCTGTGCTGGGAAATCCTTTCTTCTCCTTTGTGTCCCCGCAGGGAAGTTCAGTTTTGAACAAAGAAGCAATGCTCTTTTTCCTTGCACAGTCTCTACCTGTTTCCAGGTGATTCTGTGCAGCCTTCTGAAAGCTGAAGTGCTTCAGCCTCTCCCTTCTGAGTCATCTTTCTGCTTT
>VXBC01008686.1:43911-95053 GCA_013399945.1 Ploceus nigricollis | reverse complement strand
CCAAGGCCAGGTTGGAAGGGACTTGGAGCCACCTGGGACAGTGGAAGGTGTCCCTGCCCATGGCAGGGGGTGGCACTGGATGAGCTTTAAGGTCCCTTCTAATCCAAACCCTTCTGTGATTCTATGATATTCCTAAATAGACAGAGATGAAGATGATTTGATTAATGACTGTGCCAATTTTGGTTTGCTCCATCCAGCAGCCCTACCCTGCTTGAGCTCAGTTTCAGTGCTCCTGGTCTCAGTGGTGCTCTGTTGCTCTAACCCTGCCTCTCTTGCAGTCTCTTCTATCATTAACCCAGCATCCGGGAGGGAGGGGAAATTTTAAAACTGAATTATCTTCTTTTATTTTTTTTTTTAATATAGAAAACACTTGTTCAGGAGGGACTGTTTCTTCTCTTGCAGAGGGCAATTTATGTGGGTCTGTGCAGTGCTGAAATAAAGCCTCAAATTCAATATTTCCCATGAACATTGTTAATGTTTCCATCTGCTAAAATGGGTTTAATTTGATTGACAAAAATTTCTTAACCGTTGTTAGACAGTGAGTTGACAATGGCAAATAATCCATGCAAAATCCTTGTGGATTAGTTCTGCATTTAGGATGCTGGCACTCTTGGTATTACTATTTTTACTTTTTCTTTTTATGATGATTTTTCTTGCTGCAGAAAACTCAAGTGGCTGATGTTGTGAATGAGGTACCGAGTTGAGACTCAGGAGGTCTGTGTTCAGCTTCCAGCTCCCTTAATCCTTCTGTAAGCCTTATTGAAAAGGATTCAGCTCCTTTAAATTGCTTTTGCAAAAGCTCCAGGTCGAGCTGGAGCCTTGTGAGCTGATGTGCAGAGAGAGGAGAGTTTAACACCTAATTGGGGAAAGTAAGGAGCTCTTGGTTTTAAAAGTGTCAGGCTGCAAATACGTGGCTGGGAGGCAGCCAAGCATTCCATGAGGAATGCATCTCCCTGGGAAAAGGGTCACTCTGGGGTGGTGATTCACTCCTCAGTCCTGACATAGCTGTTCCCATATCTGCAGCCCCCCCAAAGCTCTGGTTGACCCACATGGTGGTGGTTTCTGTTTTAGGGGTGTTGTTTGAAGAGGTGGCTGCTTTGTCTGGCAGCTGAGCTGAGGCAGAGTCACTGGGGAACTGGGTGAGTGCTTAAATAGGAGTTTAAATTGTGACATTCAGTAGGGAAGTTGCAGCAATAAATAAAATCTCGTGAGAAATGGAGTGATGACCTTCTGAGCAAGAAGAAATTCAATATGCTCAGTGAATAAACTTTACAGGTTTGCATTTCCCTTTCCCAGAAAGGTGAGGACTACTTCAATTCCTCCTCCCTGGCAAAGCCCTTGGCTGTTCACTGGGGCTGTGCAGGAGCCTTTTGGGTACTTGGAGTTTCCCCCAGCTGAGGGGAATCCCCAGAGCAGCACTGCTCAGCCCAAGAGGGAAGGAGGAGCAGCTCTGATGCCCTCTCTGCAGCTCTCACTGTGAGCAAGAGACAGGAACTTTGAGACAAAGGCTGAGGCTGCAGTGAGCCACGTGGGCTGTCAGTCTTCCCAAGAGCTGCCAAAGGGGAGGGGAAGGAAGGTCCAGATTGTGTGATGATGCTGCCTGAGGCTCTTCCTGCATCTGCTGGTTCCTGGAGGAAGGAACTGGGTCTCTGCCAGGGTTTGAGTCATCTCCTTATCTGCAGCTCCCTCTGGGCTGCACTCTGCAAGTGGGTGAATTCCCAGTGAGATGGGGACACCTGGAATTCTGTCCCCAGAGGAGTCATTGGATTCTTATCACCCATAACTGCCCTGTGGCCCTCAGGGGGAAGGAAAGGAGCAGGGAGGAAGAGAAGGCACTGCCTGCAATGTGGAGGCAGTAATGGGGGTATCTGGAAATGGATAACATTATTTTTTTTCTTAAAAAAAGAAAACACTATTAAGTGTTTAACACTGAAACACTAATAATAATAAGATTTCCTTAAACACTATTAAGGCTACAAGTAAATCTGTCCTTTCTTTGCCCTCTGCAGAGCAACCANTGGAGTGAAGTGCTGTAGAACTCAGGGTTTGTGAGACTGTAACATAGATAAGAACTAATAAACATCTGAGTCCCAACAAGAAATTCCATCTCGAGCATTTAATCCTGACCCTGGCAAAAAAAGAAGCAAAGATTCTGCACAGGTCCTGTCTCCCTTTGGTTTCTGTGGCACTGCAAGAGCACAGGGAGGGCTGGAGGGATGTCCCCAAAGGGCCACATCTGTCCCCGCTCCTTATATGGCAGCTCTGGATTTTCTGTTTGTCCCTGCTCCTGGGTTTTGATGAGCTAGGCTGTGGGGACAGGTCTTACATCACTGGTGACTCAACATCCCACTGAGTCATGGCATTAATATTCCAGAGTGAATTAGCACATGGGTAGGAGTGTGTGCACAGGCCAGGAGAAAGTTATTCAGCAGTGATGTTGTAAAGGAAGTGATCTCATTAGCAGAGTGGTGTAAACATCCTTTTCACATTCAGGGAACTACTGAAGTATTTCTGTAGGTCTGAAGGAAATGTTTGCTGGAGAATAAAAATACAAAATTAATTGCAAGGCATTTGTGTCTTTTACCATGAAGTACAGCAATCCTGATCTGTGATTGCAATGATTATGAGTGCAAGTTACTAAAACAGCTTTAATGTAAAAATAAATTGCATTTATCATGGAGGGAAGACTACACGTGGCTGGGGAAGATAAAAGTCCGTGTGTGATATACATCAACTGCAATTCTTGAAACATTTTTGAGGACCACTCAAGATTTAGAGTGCTTGAAATGCTGCTCCTCCATTACAAGTATTTCTACGAAGGCTTGTGCAGCTCTGAGTTGGTATGTATGTAAAATCCTTTGGTGGTTTGTGCCCCTGTGAGTCACACTTGAGTCATCAAGCTGAGCATCTGCTTAAGTTTTCAGGAGACATCAGATGCATTCTTACCTTTTACAGAGCCCTGGTGGCCTGATGAAGTGAGGTCATCAGTGAGAACGTGCTCAGTCCTGAGAGGATGTGTTATCCTTGTTATCCTTTTGGGTTCATTACTCCATCCTCAGAGCATGTCACCCTAATTTTCCCAGCTGAATGTCCTTCTTATTAAATTTAGTCTCCTTAAAATGTTTGTTTTGTATTTGTGCCCCTCATAGAGGTGTTGCATTTTGCCATTTGTACTTTTGCTATTTTGCTGTCCTGTCCTTAATCTCTCTTTTTCCTCAGCCTCTGAATTTGGGATGAAACAACTCTTTCAAATATTATGTGGTTAAGAAAATGAGTTGGTCTCCACAGATTCATCTGTTCTTGCAAAGCCACAGCTTTGCTCCAGAGGACACATTCTGCTGATAAACACCTGCCTGTGGCACCCCAGGCTAGGCTGAGCAGGTCTCAGCTGCTGTCACCTCTTCACTGGTTGTGATTTTGATTTGTAGGACTCTGTGACAGCTGTCACCTGTATTTAGGTCCCTCACTTTATTTGTGTCCCTGCTGGTGTATTGATGAAGCTGGTCCATGGCTCTTTCTGTGGGGACAGCCATGAAAGCTTAGGGACAGGTTTGAGCTTGGAAGTGGCACTAAAGGATCCCTGACCAGGGAGAGGTGATCTTGTTGGGAAGGCCAAACAGGGGGAAATCTGCTGGAAGAGTCTTTCCCCAGTGATTGGACATGGCTGAACAAAAACCTAGAAGAAAAGGGGAGCAGGTTCTGGGAAGTGAAGTGATTGTTCTGCCTACCTTGTGATTGCTGTTGTTATGACCTTTGCTCTTGTTTACTTGCTAAGGACTGAAGTTGTGATTCTTCTATTACTATGTTTTTGAAAGTGATCTGATAAAGAGTATTTTTTTCTTTGGGGTAATAATTACCTCATGTCTTGTAGAACACTTGCAGATAAATGTTTACAAAGTCGTAATGTGAGGAAGTGATTTTGATCTCTAGTGACTAATGTGCTGAATAGTTTTTTTTTTCCCTTGTACATGAGTCAGTACAGACATGATGATGCTCTGTTATAAGGAATTGCAAACACAGGTGGTTCCCCTGCATTTCAGGGTATGATTAATATTAGAAAGGCTTGGGTTGGAAGGGACATTAAAGCCCATCCAGTTCTACCCCCTGCCATGGGCAGGGACACCTTCCACTATCTCAGGGTGCTCCCAGCCCCATCCAGCCTGGCCTTGGACACTTCCAGGGATGGGGCAGCCACAGCTTTTGGGGCTCACTTCCTCAGAGAAGCATTGCCCTGGTCACCCCTACGGTCCTTGGCAGTCCCTCTGATGGCATTTACCTTGTCCTGCCTTGGCACAGGAAAGAACAAACTCTCCTTTCACCACCTCTCTTGTGTGCTGTGCCCAGCAGAGCAGCTGTTTGCAGGCATGAGAGCTGCCTCCTTGGCCAGCTCTTCAGGAATTCTCTGTGACTTGGAAGTGCTGTGTTTGGGAATCAGCAGCGTGGATTTCTCCTCTCCTTCCTGGCTCAGAGCAGTTAAAGGATGAGAACTCTAAATCTGATTCTGCCATGACTTTCCTTAGTGACCTGGGGCAAAAACATTATTTACACTCATCTGATGGCAGCCTCTGTGCAGCCAGCAGGAGTTTGGGCTTGAGCTGCCCATGGGAGGACAGCTCCTGAGGGAGAAGTCTCTTGAGGCTGGTGGTCTTTGTGCTGAGCTGACAAATGCTGATGGGATGTCTGTGATATTCACATGCCCTTTGAACAGAGAGAGACTTAGCTTTCTCAGGATTTCTCCTGAGAGAAGGAGAGAAAAGAATGATCAAAACAATTCTTATCTCTGCTCCTGTGTTCTGGAGATTGTTTACCTGCAGTGATTGCTTGATTGGAGTCTGGTGATGGTTGTTTGGATTTAATGACCAATTGGATCCAGCTGTGTCAGGACTCTCAGCAGAGAGTCATGGGTTTTCCTAGTTAGTTAATTAGTGATAGTTCTTGTTAGTGTAATATAGTTTTAGTATAATATAGTATAATAAAGTAATTAATTAGCCTTCTGATACCATGGAGTTCTGCACATCATTCATTCCCACTGGTCAGACACCACGTTTACTACAGGATGTCTTTAGTGCACTGAGGTGGTACTGCTTCTCCAGGAGCCAAGCTGTGGTCTGCAGTGTGGTCTGCAGGGACCTCACTGAAGGGTCGAACACACTCCTCTCATAACGAGGTCAGGAGCTGCAACAGACACATTATCCTGGATTGTGCCCATGAGAGGGAGCACAGGCTGCAATAAATGCTGGGGGAGGCTGCTAAGGCCAAGAAACCTCTCTGAATCTCCCAGGCAGGACTCTCCCAGCTGAGCCCAGCTCCTGCAAACTGGAGATCCTCCCCATGAGCTCTGGAAGGGCTCTGCTGTCCCAGCTGCCAGCAGTGCTGCCACAGAAATGAGTGGCATCTTCTCTGGCTGAGACAGACAGCTGCTCCATGGAGACAACCATTCCTTTTATGTTACATCCCTGCTAGGAGTGTGGGTTCTCTGCCTGTGACTGCCAAAATGTTGAGGGGAACAGGGGAAGTGAGGGAAATGTCTCAAGTTTTCAAAGCCCAAAGCAGTACGTGCTGATTCCCATTCAGCTCTGCTGGGAAGGGTTTACAGCAAAGCCTTTAGAAAGCACAAAAAGGCAACAAAACAATCGCACAAACACAGACTGTTTTCTTCCCAGCAATAATCTAATCATCAAAAAGGGAACTTTCAGTTCTGTGTCTCCTCAGGCTTGGGAAGAGCAGTTAAAGGCAAAGCTGGATAGATCAGCACAACTCATGTTTCCTCCAACAGCTGCTTCCGATTTCACCTCCTGTTTTCCCTGGAAAGCAAGGAGGCTCTTTTTTCTTTTGGACATAATAGGTCTGGGGGATGCCAAAACATTTTCATTTTTCAGCTTTCTATCATGTTTAAATGTGGAAGCAGCGCTGTTGCATGGTGGGAGATGCTTCACCATCAGTTGGTGACTGAAGCACATGGGGCTGGATGTGCTTTGGGAGAATTTTTGGCTGAGTTGTTGGAGCAGGAGAGAGCTGTGGAGCTGGAGGAGTATTTGGTTTCAGTCCATATCACTCCAGTGCACAAACTGTCATGGGCTGTGCTTCCACAGGTGTTGATGTGCTCCTCCTGAACCAAAAACCTGCTGGTTTAAAGACAATCCCTCAAAACTCTCCCAGAGGCAGGCTCCCTGTGTTATAGCACCGTGGTGTCTGGAAGTGGTTCTGGGGTTTAAATTGCAGCCTCTCTCACCCACCTGGCCTGTCCTACTGGCATCTCTGCAGGTCACTGGATGGGGACAGGGGGAGTGAGAGGCACAAGGCAAACTCTGGAGGAGCTGGAGGGCTTTGGCCTGTCCTTTGCAGGATGTCTGAGATGGAGGTGAGCCCCATGAGCCAGATGTCCCCACTGCCCTTGCTGGAGAGCAGAGCCCATGGAGACACAAAGGTGATGGTTCTGGTGGTCAGCAGAGGTGGCAATTCCTCCCTGGAGCCCATTGATTTGAGAGTATGCTCCTATTTTAAAATTGCTTTTTTTCCTGTGGAAATATCTCCCCAGCTTCTCACACTGCCAAAGGAGTGATTGTATCACATGAACCTCTGCTGTGGAGTGAGGAAATGTTTGAGTTCCCCTCTGATCTTCTCACACTCACTGCACAAAGTGGAAGAGCAGCTTTAGCTGGGTGAGTGCTCTGTGTTGGCCCCTCACAGCAATGCTAGATACACCTGCTGCAGAAGATGTTTAAACAAACATCAGTGGCTCTGCAAGAAACCTGACACAGCCCTGCTGCTGAGGTTTAGCTGTATCAACACCAGGATGAAAAGGAAAGTTAAACAAACAACAAAAAAAGGATGTATCTGAAATTCCTTCATGGATGGGCTGCAGCCCAGTTAGCTGGAGCTGTGTGGAAAATGAGCTGTGCAGCAGAAAGCCATGGGAGGAAGTGCTGTGGTTTTAGGATCATGTTGCAGGAAGTCTTTAGGCAGATGAAGCTGCTTTGATGGTGCCTTTCCAGGGAAGAGCTGTTCTCCAGCCTCCATCAGAGCTTGCAGTCTCTATCCCTTCTTCATACTGAGTTACTGGCCTTTTTTTTTTAGTCCCCTATTCTTCCCCCACTGTCCTGTACACACAGGGGGGAAAGCATGGCTGGGCTTTATTCAGCTGCTCTCAGCTGGTCCTGAGAAACACGAAAAAGATTCATTACACCATGAGGATCCTGGAGACCACAAACTATTTGATGAGTAGTTAAAAGACTCAAACTTTGAAGCAAAACTTCAATTTTCCTTCCCCCACTTCTTTTTAGTGAGACAGCCTATGCCTGTAAGAAGGAGATCTTCTGTCCCTTCCAAAACTCGAAATGGCTTTTCAAAATTCAATGGCTTTTCAAAATCTGTATTTTCATGAGCAGTGGATATTTTTCAGAATGTGTACGAATATTTCACCTTGACTCCTCAGCAGTGACTGGTGGCCACTTGCCCTGCATTCCTCTGTTTCACCCACCTGCAAACATCTCCTCTCTGGGTGTTTCACACTCCAGGCAAGGGGAGCAGCCATCCCTAGCACAGGAACTCTCAAGAGTTTAACATCTCCAATGTGCTATAGCACTCAGCATGCTGCCCAGGTTTGTAATTACATCTTGGTGATTAGCAGTCCAGAAAATCACTTGAAACCAATTAAATAATGTGCACCTAACTGAAGGCTGCTGCAGGCTCTGGGGGCTGCTTCAGAGCAGTCACAGTTGATTGGGTCTTAAACAACCCCTCTCCCCCTCCCTGTAAATTATTTACCTACTTCATTATTTTCCAACTCCACCAGTAATTGGTTTTTATGGGTTTAGTAAAGCTGCTATCATTAGTGGTAGGAGTAAATTTTTCTCCTTTATGTACCCCCCTCCCGTGTCTAGGTCAAATCCCTAAAGTGAGCTGTGACTTTTCTGACCCTTGAATCACTGCCTGTGATTTTAATGCTCTCATTCAGAAGTACCACAGGTGCTGCTGCCCAACCTCCCCCTGAGTAAATCAGCCCTACAGCCCAATCTAGCCTTGGAATGGAGCAGCAGTTGATGATGCACATGAGGTCATCACTATTAAATATCCAAACCTCTCCAGGAGCAGGCAATGGGATTGAGAAGGGCTGAGAGCAAAAGGTGCTTTTCTCCTCCATTTTTTTTTCAATATGTAAATACTTTTGCATGAAAAAAGGTCCCTCCAGGGGCAGATGTCCCTGTCCCTGACCAAGGGGGCTGAGAGCAGCTGTAATGCCCAAGGGGAGCCTTTCCTCCCACCCTGCAGCTGCCCCATGAACTGGGTTGGCTGCTCCTGCAGCCTTGGGGACCCCCAGCTCAGAGCAGCCAGAAAACCCTCCTGGGGAGAACCACGTGGAGCTGTGCCTTGTCCCAGGGCCTGGATTTATTCTGCCACACACACAGGCTGGTAGAGAAAATCAAGATGAGGGGACACCCCGTGTTCTGGGGGCGAATCTGCTCATCCCTTATGGGTTCCCTGCACAGGGCCTTGGGGGGTGCTGCCAGCACCAGAGTCCAACTGGCCCTCCTCTGTCCTTGCAGCTTGGTGGAGAATCTGCCGTAGGGCAAAACCAAAAGCCTCCTCTCTGCATGTTGTTTCTCAAGTATCCTCTTGCTGCCCTCAGAAAGGGAAATGCCACACCGGAGCACTTCCCTCTGCATCAAGGTAAGTGCTGGCTGAGCTGCAGGAGCCTCCAGTCTAAGGACCCTTAGAGCTTTGTCCTGGTGGTTTCCATCCTCCTCCATCACTCCTGCAGAGAGGTCGGGCTCTGCAGCACCCTGAAAAGAAAGGCATGTCCTGAAGGCACGTGAGAGTGTCTGAACACAGGGCTCTGGGATGCACTGCAGGGCACCAGGGATGTCCTGGGGGGACATGAGGGCAAAGTGGGCTCTGGGGGCACCCTGAGAGCACCCAGGTGCCCAGGGCTATGCCAGGCCTGTGCCCTGGGTGTTGCTGCAGGCCCCCAGTCGGGTAATAATTAGCATTGACTCCATGATTGTAGAAGGCTGATTTGCTTTATTATATCATCTTATAGTATATTTTATTATACTTATATTACACTATATTACAGTAGCAAGAGCTCTCACTAACTCCTGTCTAGAAAACCTGTTACTCTGTCTGCCAAGGGTCCCAACACAGCTGGATCCAATTGGGCCATGAATCCAAACACCATCACCAGAATCCAATCAAGCAATCACCTTGGGTAAACAATCTCCAAACACATTCCACATGGGCACAAACACATGAACAGAAAGAGAGATAATAATTGTTTGAATTCTTTCTCCTAACTTTCCCAGGCCAAAGCCTGAGAGAATTCTCTCTATTCTCTCTTTGACTGAACTGAGAGCTGCCACACCCTGGGGGACCCCCTGCCCTTCCCTGCCTGGGTGGGTCACTGGGACCTGTTGCTGGGGTCAGGTCCCATGTCAACAAGCACTGGGACCCATAGCTAGGAGCAGGTGCTGTGTCACAGTGGGGCTCTTTGTGACACCCCACTGCAGCACGTGTGGTCAGCATGGCTGCTGCCACAGTGCAGGGTGACAGGCAGAAGCCTGGACCTGACACGGAGCCACCTAGTGCAGCCCATGTCTTGCCCCACCACCCTTGGCAGCCCTGTGGGGCTGAAGTGTTTTGCCAAAGCTTCCCACAACACCATTCCAACACCTAGCCCAGGATCCCCCATACTGCCTATCCCACAGGATGGAGAAAAGACCCCCTGCCACCCCCAGGGAGGCCTGGGAGGAGGACAGCTCTTCCCAGGAGAGCAACTTTTCACCAGTGGTCTCCTTCTACGACACAACCACGATGCAGACACTGCAGCTTGGTGAGCGAGGGGCCCCGTGGGGCTGGGCAGGGCTGGGGCCCACCAGCACACCCTGCATGATGCCAGGGTCATGTTTTCCTGGCATGATGACAGCAGCAGCCCTGGAGGACAGGCAGGATGTCACCTGAATGCCAGGGTGGCTTGGGGCTGGATGCCAGCCCCAACAGAGCCTCTCCCAAGAAAAAAACAGAGCAGAGGGGCTCCAGGGTGTGGGCAGTGGGACTCTGGATGTTTCCTGCCCATATCCCAGCCTGTTCCTCAGCCCAGGGCACTGGGGCCTTCCCAGCTCCAGCAGAGCACTCCTCTGCCCATCACCTCCAGCCACCAGCTGCTCAGGAAAAAGGCTGTGCCAGGGGTGTGGGCACAGGGCTGGCTGGAGGGTAGGTGCCCTTGGCTCTCTCCTGTGCCCAGAGCCTCTGCAGCACCCCCTGCTCTTCCCCTCTGGCAGATGCCAGCTGGTTGCCTATATACAAAGAATCAGAGGACGCTGTGGATTTCATCCTGGCCTTTGTCAGCAGCCTTGACAAGGTAACTGTGGCCAGCTGGACAGTGGCTGGGCTGGCATTTGCTGGCAGGGGCTTTGCTGGGCTGTGGAGTGGTGCTGGCTGGGCAGAGCTGCCTTTCTCACAGGGCACTGCACTCCCAGTGCTCCAGTCCCACTGGCTGTGTCCACCCTCCCACACTCCCTGTTTGTGTCTCTGCCAGGACACCCACAAGTTCACATTTCTGAAGAGCACCTACGTCCTGTGCAAAACCGCCCTGAAACATGGCTTGACCCAGGGCCTGGATCTATTCTGCCAAACATGTGAAGTGGTAGAGAACATCAAGGTGAGGGGACGGGCACATCCTATCTGGTGTTCTGGGGATGGGCACGAGCACCCCTGGCACTGGTACCCTGTGTGGACAGTGCTTGGGACTGGGGGACTGGGTGCTGCCAGGTCCCATCCTCGTTGTGCTCTCCAGGACCTCCTGGAAAAGGAGCCAAGGGACCGTCTGTCCTCGCAGATCCGGTACCTCGCCATGATTACCATCGAAGAGTTAAGGTGGGCCCCTGCCCCAGAGCTCTGAGGCCACCTGCACAGGGCCTTGGGGGGTGCTGCCAGCACCAGAGTCCAACTGGCCCTCCTCTGTCCTTGCAGCTTGGTGGAGAATGTGCTGGAGGGCAAAACCAAAAGCCTCCTCTCTGCATGTTTCTCAAGTGTCCTCTTGCTTCCCTCAGAAAGGGAAATGCCACACCGGAGCACTTCCCTCTACATCAAGGTAAGTGCTGGCTGAGCTGCAGGAGCCTCCAGTGCCCCTGGGCTGCTCCCTGCTCACCCTGTGCTGCCCCATGGCCAGAGATCTGAGGCAGGCTGAGGTCTTGCTGTGGCTTTCCCACCCTGGTGGCTCTGTCCCCTTCCCATGGGCCTGGCAGCTCTGTCCCCAGCACTTTGTGTATCCCTGTGTCTCTCCTGGGCAGTTCAGGTGTCCTCCTCAGGCACTGGGAGTTCAGCTCAGTCTCCTGGGCGTGGGGGAAAGAAGAGAAGAATGACAGGCTTTCACCACAGGCCTCCAGCTGGGTAATAATTAGCATTGACTCCATGATTGCAGAAGGCTGATCCATCACTTTATTATCCTATACTTAATTAAGAAACCCATCGCCCTTACAGACAGTCCAATCCAGTTTTTTCTAATTGATCCTTGATTCCAAACACCATCACCATTGGCCAACTAAGAAATCACCCTTTAGTAAACAAATCTCCATGACGCATTCCACGTGTTCACAACAACAGGTGCAGCAAGTGAAGATAAGAATTGCTTATCATTCTTTTCTCTGATCTTCTCACAGCCTTCCCCAGGACAGTGCCTGGGAAAGTTTGTGGTGCTCTCTGCAGCCAGAGAGCTGCTGCCACGACAGGCACTGCTCTCTGTTGTGTTTGCAGACCCTGAAAGCCATGGACACAATGCTGAGGACAGTGGTGCTCAGCTTTCCTGCTTCCAGTGTCAGCAAGGAGCTGCAGGACATCTTTGAGGTGTGCCACAAGCAGAGTGGGGGTCCCAGGGCTGTTCCTCACCCTGGAGGGGAGGAGTTGCCCATTCCAGTGCAGAGCATGGTGTGAGGAGGGTGTTCACCTCCCGTGAGGGAGCGGGGGCTGGCACCAGGCTCCTCTGAAGCACAGTGGTGCAGAAGGTGGCACCTGCCTGGCCAAAAAGTTGTCCTGGCACCTTTGTCACGGCTTGTGAGGGACCCCAGGGACAGGCACCCCACTGCAGGCTTTGTGTGAGGTCAGAGGAAGCCGTGAGGGATGGTACAATTCTGGCCCAGGAGCAGAGCTGTGTTTGCTCTTGATGCTCACCAGGGGCTTCTCTCACCCCAGATGCTGCTGGACTACACCAGATCCGAGAGAGAAGCTGTGAGGGACAGGGCTGTGGGGAGGATTTGTGTCCTGACCAATTTGCTGGCCACCTATTCCACTCTCAAGGTAAGGACCACACACCCTTCAGCCAGCCCATGCCCCTCTCCCTGCCACTCTCCATGCCAGGGCTGCTGCCCAGCTGGTTGCTCCAAGGGATGGGGCCACGGAGCCCTGCAAAGCCCAGATTCACCAGGAATCCAGCCCTGGGTACAGGCTCAGCACCAACTTCCTTCTCTTAGCCCTTCTTCTCATGCCTCCCTCATCCAGCCCTCTGTCAACTTTGGAAGAGACAGTTGTGGACCTGTCTGCCCTGAAGACATCTCAGTCCCAGCCATGGGAAGGCTGGTGGGACGTCTCGTTCTTTTCCGATATTCTGGGGAACAAACAAGCTATACAGCTTTCCACGCTCTTTTTTCCCTCGCTGAATTCCTCTGTAAGTAAAAAAGAAGAGCAGCTGTGGCCTTCATCCCTGTGCACACAGACCTCTCTTGACAGACCTTCTTCCTGACCTCCTCTGCCCCTCCCAGCTGCTTCCCATGGCATCCCAGCTGTCACTTTGCTGCAGAAGCTGAGTGCTCACCTCAAATCCAGGATCTGTTTGTTACTGCTCTCCTTCTCCCCCTTCCTTTCAGGACCTTGAACCCTGCTGGTCTGTGGCCCCCACAGCCAAAGCCCAATTGACTCCCAGGTCCCAAAGCCCAGTCTTCCCCATTAGAGAAGAGCAAATCCACCACCCTGGTTGGTGCCTCTTGCCTATAGCAAGAAGCTGCTCCTGATGGCCCCCAGAAATCTTGACTGATTCTGTCCTGCTGTCTTGCAAGCAGATCTCAGCGTGGTTTGATGACCTTGCTGGCAAAGCAGCTCTGTCCTACTGACTGTTCTGTGTTTGCCCTCCTGTTTAGACAAGTCAAGGCCAAGGGATGGACCAGATGAATTCTCTTCGGAAGCTGTGAGCACCTCCTCGCTGTGTTACCTGAACACTGCGGAGTGTACCCAGGTAATGATCCCCCTCCTTGCTGGGACTCTTGTCCGTGGCATCAGCAGGACACTTGTGTGAGCAAAAGGACCCAGAATCAGTGGGGCCGGTGGGGCCTCACTGCCCTGGCAAGAAGGTTCCTGCCATCCCTGAGCAGGGACAACACATGGGCTGCACTCTGGTGTCCTGGCAGCAGCTCCAGCCCTCCTGGCCCCCAGCAAGCCCCTAGTTCTCTGTAGGGCCAGCCATGAGCCCTCCTCCCTGACGTGGAGGGCTGTTGTAAACATGCAGGTGAACCCAGGATGGGAAGAAGTGATGATGTCTGACTCTAGTTCAGAAGGCTGAATGATTTCTTTATTATATCTATATTATAATACATTAATATACTATTTAAAGAGGATACTAAAACTACATACTTACTTTTCTAACTACTATATCTAACTCTAACTCATGACCCTCTCCCTGAGAGGGTCTAGACACAGGTGGAGGTGATTCGCCACCAGACCTAAACAATCTTCACTAGAATCTAATCAAGCAATCACCCGAGATAAACAATTCTCTAAACACACTCCACATAAGAAAACAAGGAGCAGAAATAGAAATTGTTTTCTCTTTCTTCTCTCTGTGCTCTATGAGAAAATCCTGAGAGTGAGAAAATGTGCATGCCACATTGGGCCCTCTGTCCTCACCCTCTCCCATGCAGGGACTGCAGGCCCTGCTGCCAGCTTTCCTGTGGGGTCTGCTGCCAGCACTGCCAGGAACCTCTGCCCAGCCAAGCAGCACCATCAGGGCACTCAGTGGTGTGTGTCTTCTGCCACAGGCCTTTGGAAAATACCTCCACTCTAGTGAGAGGACAGATGTCATCCTCGAGGCCATCGAGGCGATGAGACATGCCAGCGTCCTTGACAAGGAGGTGCCCAGCCGCATGCTGCAGGTGGTCATGGAAGACCCAGACTTCTGGCTGACAGATGTAGGTGCCCTGGGGCTGGATTGCCCTGATCTTCATCCCTATCAGGCCTTGTGCCTCCCTCCATCCCTTCCGCACAAATCCAGGTGACTTGGGCACCTGAAGCCATCTGAAGGCAGCAGAGAGGAATGGGAAGGGCAGCTGAGGACACGGCTGCACTCCAGTGGCAGTGCCATCCTCACCTGTATCCTTTCCAGGTGCCCAAGATCCTGAACTGCATTCTTGAGAACCTGCTATGCATCACCACAGTGTCAGGCCGTCTGAAAGTGAAGTCACTGTTTCTCCTGATGACCAACAAGTACTGCTCGGCAGTGGTCATCAGCCTGTGCGGGATGGCTCTTCAGAGAGACAGGTACTGGCCCTGACAATCTGAGGGGCTTGCTCCATGTGGAGAGAGGGACCCCGAGGCTGCCAGATCCAAGGAATACTGCAGGACATCCCACGGAGCCAGGCTCTCCATCCCACAAGCCTTTCCAGCTCTCTGGCATGTTGGCCAGGCTCGCAGCAGCCAAAGCCAGCCAAACCACTCCAGAGCCAGCTTGGTGCTCCCATCCCCACTGAGAACTCCCCCTCAGCCCTGATCTGCCTCGTGCAGGGCCCCTGGGGACCCCCAGCCCGGGCTCTGCTCTGTGGGGCTGGTCCTGGCCATGGTGCTGTGGCTGAGGCAGCCCCCTGGCTTCCAGCACTTTGCAGGAGCTCTGTGACGCTCTGTCCTCCAAGCCTGACATTTTGGACAAGGTCCTAACGGAGTTTGCTACCTTGCTCCGGAACCAGTGGTGCAACCCTCCCAGAGAAGGCACCCGCACCCCTCACAGAGCTGTGAGTGACCAGAAAAGGCCCCAGCCCCTTTCTGTGAGCCCTCTGCCAGCACCTCATGGCTGTGTTTGCTCCTCCAGCCATCCTTGGGGCAGATTGACTCGGAGGAGTTGGGTGACGAGCCCAGCATCAGGGGCAGTCGGGGGCATCCCGATGTGATGATGGCCTTCCTGATGCTGGAAGTCCTCGCTGGGCTGTCAGAGAGAATTGACATGGTGAGCAGGGTGGTACTGGGGCAGCCAGGGCCTGGGCTGAGTGCAAGGCAGTGGCTTGGCCTGGGCTGGGAGTCAGGATGTGGGCTGACTGCTCCAAAAACCCTCCCTGCCGTGGTGGGGCCTGGGGTGGCTGCCCTGGGAGGCCTCCAGACATAGCCTTTGCAGAAAATGGAAACTCTCTTCTTCATCAAGACAAAAATCATTGAAGCCTTCTTGCCAAGCATGATGAAGATACTGGAAGTTGGCAGTGAAGATGAGAAGCTGAAGATCATTGAGTTCTTCCAAAATATTCTGGGTCAGCTGAAAAAGGCAAAGGCCAGCTCCATCGCTGTGGCACTGGTGGGGAGGATCCTGCCCCTCTTTGACTCGGTGAGGCTGACATGGGATCCTGGGCACTGCCCCTCATGAAAGCAGCACCTGGAGCAGGCTCAGCCCTCCTGGGATGGATTTTGGGCTTTGCAGCCCATTGCTGCTTGTGCCCGCTCTGGAATGTGACCCCAGAGCATCGCCCTCACTGCAGGCACGGGCAGGGAGCTGCTGCTTCAAGGCTCACCTTTCCTCCCTCCTCACAGGAGCACGACCAGCTGAGAGAGCTCTCCCTCTGGCTCCTCAGGGACCTGCTGAGGTCCGTGGTGAGGAGGGATGAGAAGAAGATGAGGAGGCAGATGCAGCGTGCACTGATCCCGCTCCTCTTCCGTGTGAGCGACCAGCTCCCCGGCGTGGCCAAGGTATGGATTTGAGGGTTGAGCACTGACATGGGGGGGACTGACACCTCCCAGGGACTCTGGGCATTGGGGTAAGAGGTGCTCTCATTGGGCAGGGCTCCCCCAGTGCTGCCCCTGGGAAGGGGAACAACACAAGCAGGGGTGCACAAGGTGGCTCGGCCATTTTCAACACCTGTCCTGCCTGCTCCAGCAGGGCTTGGCAGCAGCCTGTGGACACTGAGGCAGCACCCAAGGCCTGAACATGTGAGCTTCAGAAGCCCAGAGGCTTCTCAGCTTCCCCACAAGTGTCAGGGGCCTTCAAGCCTCAGTCACTCACCCAGGGGTGGCCCCAAGAGACTCCAAGACATTCGGGCTAGGACAAGTCACAGCTTCCTAAGGGTGGGATCACTGCAGGAATAAAGCCAAGAGGTCTCTTTCCCCAGGCCCTGGTGCCACCTCTGAGCTCATGCTGTTTTGCAGGCTTCCAGGGAAGCCCTTTTTGCTGCTGCAGAGCTTTTCAAATGGAAGCAGCTCAAGCACCTGCTGCAGAGAGAGCGGATGTGGGAGCTTGGAGAATGCTTGGTAAGGACAAGCCACAGGGTCCAGGCTGGGTGAGAGCTGTCCCTGCCCTGTGTCTGTCCCCATGAGAGCCCAGGGGAGCAGAGGCTGCTCCAAGTGCTGCTGGCAGGGCTGGGCAGGACCTGGAGGACCTTGTTCCTGTCCTTGAGAGCAGAGCCCCAGAGGCTCCTCTCCAGGCCCCTCTCGCCTTGCTGTGTCCAGCAGGAGGGAGGGCTCAGCAACGAGGGGTGCTGGCAGGAGGGTCTGCTCCAGCCAGCTGGGGGGCTCTGTGACAAGCCTGGAGACATCCCTGGTGCTCCCTGCAGCTGATGAAGAGGAGGAGCAGGGCTGAAGAGTTCGTACATCAGAGCCTGCCCTACCTGAGGGACCCTCAGTCCTCGGTGCGCCTGGCGGCCGTCAGGTTCATCAGTGAGTCACAGCCCCTGGCCCCTTTTGGGCCAGCCTGGCCACGTCCTTGCACTGCACTGGCAGCAACCCTGTGGCTACCACAACCACCCCGTGCAGAGCCTCAGCCTCCCCCTGCCCCCTGCCACGAGCTGGGCTTGGTGGCCACCTTGCCCAGTCCCATGCTGGTGGCCCCTGGGTCAGCCCTGTGGAGCGGGAGGGTGGCAGGGCTGGGGGTCACCCTGCTGGGAGCACCCTGGGAGCAGGGAATGACAGAGCTCTGTGCCCAGGGTGCGCCACGAGGCACATGAGGGACCAGGATTTGGAGACTCAGGCTCATATCCTCAGTGGTGAGTGGTCTGTGGGGAACCCGGGGGGGCTCTGCAGACACACGGCTTCATCTTGGCTCTGTTTCTTTGGGTCACAGCCCTTAAGCCCTTAGAGAGAGACAGGGATATCTCAATCAGTTCCCTGGCAGTCCACACAGTCTTGATCCTGAGAGCTCCAAGGGTGCAGAGAAGATCGTGGGTCATTCTACAAACACTGTGCTGCTGGTGCCGGTGAGCTCAGCAAAGCTGCAGCTTTCTGTGCATTAATAAAGGTGGAGAAACACATCCAAGCCCATGGTATCCTTCAGATGTGTAGTGCCCTGAGTGTGCTGAGAAGACTGTGCCCTGTCTTGGCCTGCCCCACAGGCAGTGGGATGCTTCCTCTTCACACCCCTGCCATCACAAAATGTCCCACCTGGCCCCAAATTGCAGGCATAGGGCCCCAGAATTTGTGCAGAGGGTCTCAAACTGCATCCCTGGTACCCCAAAATGTTCCCGTGGACCTTGAATTGTATCTGCAGAGCCCCACAGTGTCCTTGGCAGACTCCAAATTCCATTCCAAGTATTTCAAAATGCCCCACTGAGTCCTGGAGTGCAGCTGTGGGGCCCCAAATGGTCTCTGGCAGCCCCACTAGGTGTGGAATCATGAGGGAATGGTCAGCCCTGAGTGGACCTCAGCGGGTCCCAGAGCTCCCAGGGGCTTGAAGCTGGGAAGGAGTGAAGCACTCTGTTTTAAATGTGGCCTCTCTTAGTTTTCCACCAAAACAAGCCTCATCCACACACTCTGGGGAAAGCCTCCAGCTCCCCACCACACATCCCGAGCGATGAGCAGGCGATGCCATCCCCAGGCACTGGGAAAAACAGCAGAGGAGAAGAAGAGAGAAGGGATGAGGAGCCGGGACAGCTGGGGGAGGAACCAGCGTGCCCCTGCCCTGGTTTTGTTCAGAGGGGCAGAACGTGTGCAGGCTGCGGGGTTTGGGATCTTTTCACCAGTGCCGCTGCTACCAAAAGCCTCCCAAATCGTCGGGATAAAGACTCCCTCTGACACTGTCTTTGAGTGGTAGAGAGTAAGGCGTTGCTTTAATTTTGGCCAGCAGGGGTGCCTGACAAGTTCTGGCCTCTGCACTGATGCCAACACAGAACTTTTCCACTTATTTATACATTTTTAGCAAACAAAGAATTTAATGTTCATTCGTTCTAAGTCACATCATTTGCTTAATTAATTTTTATTCTATCCTCTACTGGTTATTGATTTCTCACTCTTCATGCCACTTTGCAACACATTTTTTCATCCTTTTATCCTCTTTTTCTTGGATGGGGAGTCTCCAACTTTCCAGGCCTTCATCTCCTCTGTATCTTCTTGTTGATTGTTTTCCCTTGCTGTGCCTCAGCTGTCCTGTAAGTAGTAGAGTTGTCATGCTCTGTCACTTAATATTAAATCTGACTTTAGCTCATAGCCTTGCCAGTGATTTTTAAAGTTATCTCAAATCTCTCTTTCATAGCACCCAGGTGAGGAGCAGCTGCTCGGGGGTGTCAGGGGACCCCTCTGCTCCGGGCTGGTCAGCTCAGGGGTCCCTGGCAGGTCCCCACCCCGGGCCCTGCTCCGTCCCCGGTGTCCCTCTCCTGCAGAGCAGGGTGGCCATCAAGTGGCTGGTGCTGGGACTGGCACAGGAGCTATTGTGGGAATTTTTAAAATCAGAGGGTTTTGGGAAAGCTGCAAAAGGCAGGCCTCAGAGACAGCAGAACTGCAATTAGAGCTAAGCAGTAGCCATAAGATTTGTTAGCAGAAAAATTATATAAGAAGTAGAAAGTAAGGACAAATAGAACAATGGTCTGTGTATTAATACTTGGATAGAATAACTCTCTAAGTTACAGAAAAGTGTATCTAATGAGATATTAGGAAGTTCTAAGCTTAATAATGGAGCTCTGTGCATTGTGTTTTAAGGCTTACAAGCAGGTATTGTATTCTAAATAAGCAACATGTTCTAACCAAAGGTACGTGTGCTTATAGTGGTTGGATAGAACTACTGTCAATGTGCTTTTGCTTTGTGTGATTGGTCAAAAAACTTTTAAAGTAAGTTGTAACATTGAGTTCTTGGTCTGCTGCCTGGGATGTGAGCTGCTGGCATCTTCCCATTGTCACAACCATGTAATGAGGCTGATGCTGGAAAATAAACAGCTCAAGAGGCGTTCCTCAGCAGTCCTGTCCCATTCCTGATTTGTACATAGACCCTGGTGACAGCTTTTTATCCCAGGCTGCTCCAGGAGAGCATGCAAAACCCCAGTCCTGTTCTGTAGGGAGTGGCAGGCCAGCAAAGGGCTGCTTCTACCCCAGTCACTGGGCCAAACTCAGATCAGTAGCTGAGGGCTCCTCTGGATTTTCCTCTCCTGTGCTTGGCCATTGCAAAGAAGTCTGTGCTATTAATGAAAACTTCATGACCTGAATCTATCTGCTGTTGACAAAATGTGGTTTATAATTGCACAGGAATTCAAGTAGCATGGCTAAAATAACACTAACAGGGCAAAACCTAAAGAGTTTGTTTACTCCCAGAATGAATTAAGATTTCATAACTGAGCTTGTCCTTTTGATTAATAACAAACCTTGTGTGTTTTCTCTTTGCTTCCTAAAGCTGACCACTTTAGATATTTTTGTAAATCAATCCACTACAAATATTCTGAGTTTTGGTCAGCAGATATAAATCAATCCACTGTAAATGGAGTTTTGGTCTATACATTGCAGTTACAATGGCTTGGGAAATGCTGCCTGACTTTGGGAAGGAGCTGGAGCAGCCCTGATGGCTTGGGGTGGAGAAAAATAGTAGGGGGAGGGTTTTAAAGTGAGTTTCTAGTGATGGTTGAAGTCCAAAGCCACAGCTTTGCTCCTGCTCTGCCTGAATTAGGTATTTGGACCTGGGACATGAGCATGTGATGGTTCTTAGGCTCTGGGCTGTGTCTACAAAGAATAGAAGTGGTCCTGTCTGGGGACTTGGTCAGCAGCTCTGATGTCTCAGGGCTGGGAGGTTTTACTTTAGTCCTTCAGTTAACTTGTTTCTCAGCTTTGGAAATCTTGCTGCTTCTGTTTCCATTAAAGAAACTTCTCTTGTGACAAAAATATTGTGAAGGGCACTTAGTCCCTGGGAAGGACAACACAAGCTTTGCTTTCCCTTTCTCTAAAACAATCAATTTACAGACTCTGGGAATGTCAGGCATTGTACAGACACCCTAGGCTCTTGATGAAAGTCAATGTTGTTTTCTATGAATTATATTATCTTACTCTGCAGGAAACAGACATTTTTCTATTTAATTTTGTTCTAGAAAAAAAGAAGTAAGTGAGAAAACAGAAACAATGGAATGTGGGTGTTGTTTTTCTCTGCTAGATGGACTTACCTGCTTTGCTTTTCCTTTTCCTGTTTTCACCTCATGTTGTCAATCAGGACAAATCTGACAGGGTTCTCACACATGGTGAGTAAATTATTCCTGGCTGGGAATAATGGTGGTTATTATTACTGGGGCTGGGGGTGAGGGTACCCAAAAGCTGCAGACAGCCACGGGCATTCTGCTGGTCCTGCAGGAGAGTCTGCTCCACACTGGTGACAATGACACCTCCTGGTGCTAATCTGGGCTCAGTAGAAGCATTCTTTCCTGCCAGGATGAGAAACACAGACCCACAGGCTGCAATGCTTGGGCTCTGAAGGCATTGTAAGGCTGCAGATGGTTCTAATTTGCTAAGATTTTGAAATATGTGGATTTATTCTTTTGCCAGCCCCTGGGAGTATACATGTCCTGACTCTCTGCCCAAGGCTGTGTGACTAGTAAATGATCTCTGTGAGGTGGCAGAGCACCAGGCATGCATTTGGCAGGCAGGGGGTGCCCAGCAGCTCTGCCATGGCTCTTCTGCCACCCCAGGGAACCTCATTCCCTGTCTGTGCCAGCTGTGACACAGGGCCCAGCCATGCCTGCACGCAGAGCTGTGCACTGAGTTTGCTCCAGTTTATTGTTTTCTATGAGAAAAGAGATCATATTTTAATCTTTAAAAAAGAACCAAACCAAATCCCACACTAATGGAGCTTGATGCTTTGCCCTCCAGGCTTCTCCAGGCTTGCAGGAAGGCAGCTGTAAGAGAGCAACACTGAAAAATAACCTGCAAGTGGGAACAAACACAGAGTTCTCAAAGGATCTCCTGTGTACCTGCTGCTAGGGGTGTTTCACCCTAAAGTGACTCTAAATTGGGCAGAGATGGATTTGATGGGTGGACTGTAAGATGGATAAGAAAGTGGTTGGATGGTCACTTCCACAGGGCTGTGGTCAATGGCTCAGAGTCCTGATGGACATCAGTGACCAGTGGTGTCCCTCAGAGGTCAGGCTTGGGACCAGAGCTGTTTCATATCTTCATTACAGACACGGATGAAGGGACTGAGTCCACCCTTCGTGGGTTTGCAGGTGACACCTAGCTGAGGGTGCAGTGCCACCCCTGGAGGACAGGGCCATCCAGAGGGACCTGGACAAGCTCCAGAAGTGGCCCATGGGAATCTCATGAGGTTTAACAAGTGCTGGTGCTGCACCTGGGTCAGGGCAACCCCCAGGCTGGGGATGAGCAGATGGAGCAGCCTTGGGAGAGGACCTGGGATGCTGTGGGTGAGATCTGGACCTGCCCCATCCCTGAACCCCCCCTGCCCTGGGCTGAGCCCCAGCGTGGGCTGCAGGAAAGGGATTGGGATTCTGTCCCTGTGCCCCGCTCAGGTGAGACCCCACCTGCAAAACTGCCCCAGCCCTGGGCACAGCACAGGCAGGACCTGGAGCTGCAGGAGAGAGCCCAGAGAGGCACCAGGATGAGCAGAGGAATGGAGCAGCTCTGCTGGGAGAGCTGGGATTGTGCAGCCTGGAGAAGGGAAGGCTTTGGAGTGACCAAATTGCAACTTCCCAATACCTGAAGAGAGCCTAAGGAAAGATGGAGAGAGACTCTACAAGGGCCTGGAGGGACAGGACAAGGGGAAGGGCTTCAAACTGATAGAGGGTAGGGTTAGATATCAGGAAAAAATTCTTCCCTGTGAGGGTGGGCAGGCCCTGGCACAGGGTGCCCAGAGCAGCTGTGGCTGCCCCTGGATCCCTGGAAGTGTCCAAGGCCAGGCTGGACAGTGTGGATGTGACAGCCTGGTCAGAGAGCGAGAAAACAGAATTTGTTTTCTCACAATGGACTTGTGAGACTTTTTAGAAAGTTGTAGAGAAACGATGATAACTTGTTAATATAAACAACCTGCAGGTAGTGTTTTCCTATTCTGTTTTTCTGTTCTTCTCAAAGACTGTTTGTGAGAAAAGTGTTTTGTTAATTAACCAATCAAGTAAAATGTGTCAAACCTAGTTATAAAAGAAGAGAACTTCATATCAAACTGCTGCTGTGTGAACCAGCCTGCTTGTAGATTTGTGTCATTTCTTACTCAACAGTGACAGGACAGGGCTTGGAACAATCTGGGACAGTGGAAGGTGATCTGGGTGAGCTTTAATGTCACTTCCAGCCCAAACCATTCTGTAATTCTGTGATTCCATGAACTGTGTCATTCTAGGAGTACATGTTCCAGCCCCCTTTTTCCCCTACCTGTCCACCAAACATCTCAAAAGTTAGCAGCTCCTCTCACCATCTAATGATTTTGTTCATAACAAACTACACTTGTAGTCTAGAGTTTTCTCCCTTATCTCATGTTGACATGAGAGGTTTATGGTATGTGTTTTCACACATATCATTTTCATCCTGGAACAGAACACAAGTTCAATCATATTTTGCTCCAGGGGCAAAAAACTCTTGACATATTTAAAAACTCTAGACATAGGAAATAGACCCATTACTTCAACTNTGCTCCTCTATGAAAGTGTCCCGAGGGAGCAGAAAATGTGCTTGCCACAATTTTCTGTGGTGGTGACTGGCTGTGTGTCACTGACCATGACCTGAGTCCATTTGCATCAGCTCTGCCAAAAAATTGATAAAGACACGTGGTGTCATTTCCAGCTTTATCATGTAAGAAGCAAAGGAAGTAATGGCTCTTGTAATGGCTCTTAAAGCAGGTGTGGGAACTTCACAGTGGCAAAAGCTTCAGGAGGGGGTTCCCAGTGCTGATGGCAACTTGTGATGTGACCTTTACTGATGCCTGAGTGCACATCCTTCCCTCCAGCAGTGGGACCTGCAGCTTTGTCCCCCTGCCACCTCCCTGGGCACGGGCTGACTTGCCTGGTCTTCGAAGCAGTTTTTAAAACCAAAGATATAGGGAGGCCAGTTTGAATCCCAGTGGTCTTTAATTACCCTGGCACAACAGATCCCACCAGGTCCTTCAGGGTGGTGGAGCCTGTGCCTCACTGGCCTGTGTTGTTCACAGAGGTCTTTTGGCTCAGCTGGAGCAGGGAGCTGATTCAAAACCTAAAATATGAAATGGGACTGGAAATTCCTGTGACCTGCACAGCAGGACTGTGTGCAGCTCCCAGCAGCATCCTGCTGAGCACAGGGAGAAGGGTCCCAGTCATTGATCCATTTTCCCAGAGGGAAGCTGGTGACAGCTGTGACACAATCCTGAGATCCTCTGTAGCCCACCAATGAGTCAATTAAAGATCTCTCATATTTTCCAAAGCACTTATCATGTCTCTTGTCTGCCTGACAAGCTGGGATCTGTTGGTGGAGCTCTCTCCAGGGCTTTTTGGAGCAGCCCCATCTCCATTACCCTCCCTCTGTGGTTGGTTGCAAGTGACAGCCCCAAGCTCAGCCTCTCCCTGTGTGACAGTCACACGTGGGCTCATACCAGGCGTGGACCCCTCTGGGGATCTGGCACATGCAGGGTGTTGAGCTCCTGAAATTTTCCTGCTCTGCTGTAATTAGAGCTGGAATTCTGGGGCAGAGATACCCACATTGGGGATTGCTTTTAGAAGGAGACCTTTCAGATTTAAAAAACTTCAGTGCGTGTGCTGTTAGGGTTGTTAATGAGCTTTTCCTCTTAGAGCAGGAGCTTGTTTTAACATAGTTTAAACATAGTTAAAACAAGCTAAAACATAGCTAAACATAGTTTTAAATTAATAAACAAAATTTCCAGCCCAAACCATTCTGTAACAGTTTTTGAAGCAGGAGTTTTTGGAGAAGTTTTTTTATTGATTCTGCAGCAGGATGGTAATTGTAGATTATTTTGTACTCTCTGAAAGTAAACACCCATGTAGAGTTTTTGTCTGCCTATGAGTCAGCACAATAGAAGGAAATGGGAGTTTAAAAAGTGTAAGTTAAATGGCTGGAGGTTCAGGAGACAAGGTGAATATCCTAAACATGTATGAGAGAAACCTGAAACAGAAGCTCTGGAAGGACAGCAGTGACTTCTCCCTCGGCTTCCTTGGTGCTTCATGCTGCACTGTAACCTCTTCCCTTCATTCCTCTTATCTATGGGCTCAGGCTCTGGGAGGCCACTGGGAGCAGATCCAGCCCTGCAACTTTTAGCCCAGTTTCTCTTCCTGGAGCTCCAGTAGTGGAAGGGTGAAAGCTCCTGGCTTTTTATAGGAAATCAGCCAAATTCCCTGACGTAATAGAACAAAACGAAAGCATCCCTTAAAGATTCAGGGAGCTGCATTCTCACTTGCAATTTTAAGGTCATATCACATCATGTCAGAAATGTTTCCTCACTATTTTATGTCAACATGTTTGTTTCTCTCTGCTTTTATTATTTTAACATTAATGGCATCAACAAGCTGATGTTGATGCTGAGGTTTTGTCATCTATATCTATCTATCTATCACGTCATCTATTCCATGGATTTCCTATTTCATTGCTAGAACAACAATCATCTTCCTCAGCAGGGACCAGAGCTCTCCCAGGTGAAGCTATGTGCCTGAAAACAGGCATTGAACATTTTGGAGTTGATGGGGTTTTTTTGGCTGCTCGATTTTTTTTTCCTCCCTCAGTCCAGGGAAATTTGAAATTTTAAATTAGATTTTTATAAATTTTAAAGTTTATAATTNCATTGAACATTTTGGAGTTGATGGGGTTTTTTTGGCTGCTCAATTTTTTTTTTCCTCCCTCAGTCCAGGGAAATTTGAAATTTTAAATTAGATGTTTATAAATTTTAAAGTTTATAATTTTAAAATTATAATTTTAAAATTATAATTTTTTAAATAAAAATGGAAATCTTTCAGCAAAAGAAAACAATGATATTTCTCTGTTGCAAGGGCCAGTTTGAGCTGTTGCAGAACAGTTCTGTGGCCATCTACAGTCAGATGTAACTTACTCAAGAGCCAGGCTGGTGGCTGAGACTGAGTGCTTTTCATCCTGGGAGCTTTAATTCTTTGCAGCTGTGCTCCAGGTTGTGGTNTTTGCTGCAGTTCTGTGTTACAAGTTCCAGTGATTTGGATTTGCACCAGCGTTGTGTTGAAATAAATGTAACTCTGCATGTGATTTGGATGTTTCACAAGTATTTTTAATTTAGCAATTATTTTTACATGTGTTTATGGATGGAAAAATCCAAATACAGTGCCTCTTGGCCAACCCATTCTGTTCCATTCATAATCCTTCAGAAACTTGGAGCTGTTTGGATTCAGCACCTCCTGCCTCACCTGTTTCATCCAATTTCCCTCATGCTCTTCTGAGCAGAAAAAGGAACCTTAAAACTCCAGGCCCACTTATACTTCTGTTTATTTCAGAGGCAAAGAACATCTTGACACTTGTGGAGGGCAAACCAGCTCTGCTGGCCTGGGCTGGATCCCAACATCCCATCTCTAAGGATGACAGCGACTTGCAAGTAGCTGGTGTTCCCTTGGGATGGACCTGCTGAGCAGGAAGGTGCTGGAGACTCCCTGAGCTGGAGTTCACATCATGAACTTCAGCCAAAGTGCTAAAAAGCCCTGGTTGCACCTTCCTCCCCTGTATAGTAAAAATATAGGTGACCCCTGTGGGAAGAGAATGAAGGATGTCTGACTCCATTTCAGAAGGCTTTGAGATGCTAAACACTCTCTTTATTAAATCTATACTAAAATACATTAATAATATTTGAAGAGAGGCTATTCTACATACCTACTTCTAACTTACCTATCTTAGACTAACTTAGTCTTAGTCTTAGTCTAACAAACTTGTGACCTTCACTCCAGAGTCCAGACACAGCTGGACCCGGATTGGTCACTGAAGATAAACAATCTCCAACTCACATTCCACAGGGGAGAACAGAGAGCAGAGATAAGAGATGCTTTTCTCTCTCTGCATCTCCTTCGTGCCTCCTCCCAGTAAATCTTTAGGAAAAGGTTGTGCCTTGCTTTCTCTATGCAGAGAAATGAGGCGACACCCCTCGATCTGTCTAATCCCAGATGCACTCAGAGTTTCTGGGCTGGCACCTTGTCCTGCGAACTTCAGCCCTTCTCTCAATCTTTTTAAGCACAGACCACAATGATGGCTTTTGTGAGCCCCACTTTCTTGTCCTGCAAAGACAGGGAGGTGATATTCCTTGTTTCTCAGGGTCATTTACATCTTCATGGCCATCTCTTGCACATCTTTGTTGTCTCCTGTGCCCCTGCAGCCCATATTTCCCACATTGCCCATTTCCTGCATTTGTGTATTTTTCAGATCTAGTTTATATTAGTGGAGAATGAGCTAATAGGATGTGCATATACTGTGGTATCCGTTGTTCTGATCTGTGCTTCCTTCTTAACACTTTCTGATCTTTTCACTTTGACAGAACAAGAGGAAGTGCCCTCAAGGTGTACCAAGGGATGTTTAATTTGGACATCTGGAAGAATTTAATCATTGAAAGGATTGTCAGGTTTTGAGAGGTGGTGGAGTCCCATCCCTGGAGGTGTCCAAGGAATTGCTCTGGGCTCGGTGACAAGGTGGACATTGGGCACAGGTTGGACTCAATGATCCAGGTCTTTTCCGACTGAAATGATTTTGGGATTCCGTGATAACTGCAGGTAGCACTGAGCTATTTTTTGCACATGTGCCATAATCCTGATGTCTCTGTCTTGAAGAGTTGACTGTGAGTTCACTGCTGTGTTAGTCAGACACTGAGCTGATTGACCACACTTCCTCAATTCAGTTCCCATAAGGCAAAACTCCTTCCTGCTTGTGCCTTCACATCTGGATAATGAATTTACTGCCATGTTAATAGAAGGAAAAACCCCAGTAAAGACTGCTGTATTTCTGTGTCTGTTTCTAAAGGGGAATGAAAACATGAAAGGCTTCATTTGTCCCCCAATTTAGTCTGTACAGTCCCTGCTGGATAAGCAGTCTTGGGGATGAACAAAGCTGTGAGTTTCCAGGGTTGTAGTGCCTGAAGTCATGTTTCTCTCTGAAACAGATCTTTTCTGTATTGCACAACTGACAAGGCTTCAACTGCAAAGTGTTAGCAGTAATGAGAAATATCTGTGGTGCATCAAGAAATGAGTATTCTGTGGGACTGGCCTGTAGCCTGCCAGCATCTGGCTGTGCCTCATGGGAGAAAAACATGACTTTCAGTCTTCTCTCTAGAGGAAGACTTCTGACTAGAGAAAGAAGACTTCTGACTCTAGAGAAGACTGAAAGTCAGTGTTGGAGGAAATGGTATGAGTCCTCAGAGAGCACCAGTTACATGAAATGGAGTTGGAAAATTTAATAAAACTGTGCCATAGGGAAAAGTCAGACTTTGGTATGAAAGGGAAACTAGAATTTGTTTGGATAAATAGCTTCAAGTCATCTTTGTGTTGGGTGGGAAAGAGAAGCTATGCTCACATAAGGAAGTCCTTGGTTGCAAAGCAAAAAACCCACTGATTTTTCAGAAATGATGTTGCCATCTGCAAGATCCTTTTACACCACGAGCTGAAATTGCTCCAACAGCAGCATGGTCCAGGTGGGAGGGCCAGGGGTGAGCACAGCAGAGAGGGAAACACAGAGCTGCAAAGGGAATTTCCTCTTAGTTTTATTGCCTTGCCTCAAGCAGTAGAACCAATGAGCCTTGCTGCAGAGTGTCTGTGGGGGAACTGCACTGCAGGGAACTCACAAATGCCCTGCAGTGTTGGGTGTTCCCCACCTGAGCCTCCATCTGCAACAGCCACCAAAACCCTTGGGCTGCAGTGAGGTTAACACCTTCTATCTCCTCAGTATGCAGGAAATATAATAAAGTCACAGGCCTTCTCCTTTTGGAGAAGGAAAAAGGGTTCAAAATCTCCAGATTCTTGGTCCAATGCAACCTGTACAGTAGGGGAGCACAAGACAGGCCCAGGGGTGTCAATGTGCCGGGTGTCAATAGCATTAAACCCCACATATATTTATCCTTTGGAACACACACATGAAAAGTGAAACACTGGTTCTTCCTTTCCAGCTGGAAGCACTAATCTTATCTCAGGCCAGTACAAAATCCCCCTGTGCCACAAAACTCTCATGTGAGATAGGAAATAGATGTCAGTTCCCTGGTCTCTTGTGCCAGGACTGAAATCATTTCCTCCAAGAAATCAACATCCACATCACAAATCAACCTTCTTATAAATGGCCGAATTAAGGGCAGCAGAGTTACATGCAAAGCCTGATCCTACAAGGAAGAACACTGAAGGAGGTAACTTTCACTGTTCATTTCTTTTGCCTCTTCCCTGACCATCTGTGTATATTCTTCTCTGGTTTTGCACAGGGCAGTAGACTGTAGCATGTGAACAGTCTGGTTCAGCATCATGAGATCTTGCAAACTTCTCCTTTCCTGTCTGTGATGCTGTGATTGCCTTCTACTTCTCCTGCTTAATTTTGCAGACTTTAATTCCCACTGGCAGGTTTGCTTGGTGCTGCTGAGCAGCACACTTGGCTTTTTGCTAGCCTGCAGTAGGACGCCTGCAAGGGAGTAGGGGGGTAAAAACTCCTGGGGTTTGTGCTGGGAGAAATGGTTTAACAACTTATTGCACACATCCTGGGGATGTGGCTTGGGCTTCTGAGCTGTTGCTGGGAGGTCTGTAGTGCTGGGACTAGGACTGAATATCAGGATTAAAACTCTGTATGGGGTCTTGAGCTGGTTTTCCTGGTTTGTTATTTGAGCAGTGCTCCCTCCCCTCAGCAAGCAATCTGCTCCCTAGATTGTACCAGATGTCTCTGGGAAAGATGTCTCCTACCATGTTTTTGTTGCCTTTTGGATGTTGTTATTCTCTGGGCAGCACCTGGATTTAAATTCCTCAGAGGGCATATGAGCTGCCCTGAGATACCAGGGAACACATCAGGTAAATTGTCTTTTGAGTTTCCAGTTGTGCTCTTTGCTTTAGGGCAATAACACAACTGTTTGTGTCTGCATCAGTGGACATGCTCTGCAATTCCTTTGGTTCTGTTTTGAGACAGAAATGCCCAAATCCATAGAATCTGCATCCTACAGATGGAGACATGAATGTGAACAAGTTGCTTGTCTTCTAGAAAGAAGGTGGCTGAGGAGGCAGTGAAGTACCTGTCAGACACACTGACCTAGGAGCAACTTGGAGCACTTAGTAACTATCCTGGTGGCAGCCTTCCCCTCTGAATCCCAAAGCTGTTTTTGCTTTAGCAGAGGATAAACTGGAATACAGGAAGGGCAGGATGCTCCAGATCCCACTGAGTGACCACCTGGGATGTGCTACTGGGTGATCTTGGCTTTTAGGCTTGCAGGCCTCTTGGGTATTGCAGACTCAAAAAAAGGCATACAACCATAAGTAAATACACAAATTTCCCAGTCTACCAACCCTTCACTGTCCAATAAATGGTCCCAAGGGAACTTGTAGCTGGTTATTTCCAGGGTCTTGACTGGAGAAAGGGAATAAGACTAAAATATGTGGCCTGGGAGCCAGCAGAGCTGTTGCTGCTGCTCCTCTTCTGAGTCATGTTCTTCTGTCATGATGAAAGACAAAGAGAAAGCTTGACAGCTTAAAGCTGATTTTTCTCTACTTGAGTATTTGCCCTTGCAAAAGGAAGACCCCATCCTGCTGCTGCAGGCAGCACTGAGTTTGCTTGGCCTCTGGCAGGGCAGGGATGTGCAGAAAAGCAGTGATTTTTAGCTGGCAGAAGGTGAATGAATCCCTTTGTGCTGGGGTTGAAAGGACTGCAGCACTGTTTTCTCAGACCTGTGAATCTTTTGGTGAGACCCAGTCTCCTACAGAAGCCAGATGATGGGGTACTAAAAACAACTAAATCTAAAGTTGGGGTATCAGTCATTCAGAGCTGCCCCATCCTGTTTCACATTGTAGAGGCCTCTGCTTTGCAACTGAAAGGATTTGCTCATTGCTCTTTCTCCCAGACTTGTAACTCACTTCAAGCTGGAAGTGCTTTTGATTATGGTCTCAAATGTGCAACCCCAACTTTCCCAGAGACTGATAAATTACCTCGAGGCCATTTTTGTATGAGATGTCACTACATCACCAGTTTTCATGAGCTGGGGCAGGTCATGGCAACAACACACTTGTATTTGGATCTTTCCTGTATTAGCTGGCTGGGGTTCAGCTTTGTTGTGTCTGCACGCATCACATCCAGTCAGGGGACAGTAGTAAAGAGAACAACACATACTCTGCACTAAACCTTGTCTGTGCAGTTCAGAATACAACAGATAGATGAAGGAGCATGAGGCTGGTTGCAAATATTCCTCAGTAGTGACTTTTCCAAGGAGTGCTCAAATTAGGATATTGACTGTCACAAGCTCCAAGAAAAAGTAGAGAGATTAAACTTTCCTCTTGTCAGAGCGAGCAGACTCATAGAAGTAGGAGCAAGGCTAGGCTTGGAAATAAAATCACAGAACAGAGTGGGCAGAGTGTGTTGGAAAGGGGTGAGTCAGGATGGCCAAGACTCAGCTCCTGGTGCTGGGCATGAGGAGAGAGATATGTCCTCACAATCAGATGATGTGGCAATGACCTAGGCTGTCAATCTCCCCTGCAGCCATAAACTCAAAGATAAACTTGTGCTTATGTTGCAACAGAAAGCAAATACTTAGATGATAAACAACTGGAGTGCTTGAAGAGGAAGAGAAAATTAATTGTTTTTTTCTGGAGCTCCTTGGCCCCAAGGGAGTCAGAGGGCTGTGCTGGGACCCCCCCAGTGGTGCCATTTACCAGCAGCTTGGTGCAATCTCTGCCTGGCTTTGGCCTTGGATTTGTGATTTCCAATGAGCCTGTGGGTAAGCTGCCTCTCTGTCTGTGTGTCTGTCCATGAGTCTGTCTGACTGCACTGCAGGATGGCTGCTTTGGGCTCCAGTGCATAAACCCTTGTGGACTTGCTGGCTGTAGGGCAAATCTGCAAGTAGGAGTAGCTTATCTCAAAGGGCATTAGGCCCCCTCTACACATCCCTGTGTCTTAGGACAAGATGGCCAGGGAAATATCAAATTTCTTTAAGATGATTTTGAAAGAAGCTGTGTGTCTCCTTTTACGGGCTGCTCAGAGGACTCACTTTTTAAAGTCTTAACATCACACACACAGAATCACTGGGTTGGAAGAGAC
The DNA here is from genome assembly GCA_013399945.1 of Ploceus nigricollis. Taxonomy (NCBI): domain Eukaryota; kingdom Metazoa; phylum Chordata; class Aves; order Passeriformes; family Ploceidae; genus Ploceus; species Ploceus nigricollis. The sequence goes on along the minus strand of VXBC01008686.1, from coordinate 63,451 downwards.
CTTCAAGATCAAGTCCAACCCAGCCCCAACACCTCAACTAAACCCTGGCACCCAGTGCCACATCCAGGTTGTTTTTAAACACATCCCGGGATGGTGACTCCACCACCTCCCCGGGCACTTTATCATCCTTTATGTAAAAAAGTTTTCCTAATAACCCACCTATATTTCACTTGGCACAGCTTAAGACTGTAGGTGATTAGTTAATGCATGACAAGGCATGTCATTGTGTTGTTATAAAGAAGTCAGAGTGCTGGTAGATGAAAAATTTAATACAACACCAGTTTTTCAGCTGAGGAGGTGTTTTGCAGCCCACTGTATATCTCAATGTGCCACTGGGGCTTATAAGATGTTAAACCACAGCTTTTTTAAGGGTTAGGGGAAAGGGCAGGGAAATGTTCCATTAAAACTTATAAATTTATGTCACCACTGAAGAACATTTATAAGAACATCATTTATGATGTTACCTTAAAGGAAAACTTCAACAAGGGTTAGACATTTGTCTGTCAGTCAGAAACCCTGGGTACCACATCTGCCACACGATGGGGATCCCTGGCTGGAGGGGGCTGGGGGAGGATGCAGTGTGCTCTGCCTGTCCATGAGATGCTGCAGAGAATTTCAGACTTTCTGTGCTGACAGGCACTGACCCCCAAGAGAACACTGCATTGACCTGAGGCTGTGGAGAAGCTTCCAAAATGGAATGATAGAACTGGGATTGTGGGTGTGGGATTTGAATAGAAGTGTGTGATATCACAGGGTGGAAAACTGAGAGTTTAAGATTTTAGAATGTAGTAGTACATATAAAGCAAGATGGAGGTTTTAGGGTGGAGGCTGCTCCTTCTTCTTCACCTTCTTCTCCATGGGGTTGGGTGGTTTTGTGTAATTGGATAAAAAAGTCCGCATTGCAGGGCACGGGTGGTTGGTTATTGGGTTAAAAGTAAAAATAATTGAGGTGTTATTTCAGAATTGGACAGTTTATCCTTCAAAGGCCTTGTAGAGAGAGATGGGGCTCCATTTTTAGTTTGTTGGAGTGAAGTGCTGTAGAACTCAGGGTTTGTGAGACTGTGACATAGATAAGGACTAATAAACATCTGAGTCCCAACAAGAAATACCATCTCGAGCATTTAATCCCAGCCCTGGCAAAAAGAAGAAAAAACTCGACAGCTACCCTGGAAAGTTTATAATTATCCAGCATCCATTTGCAGAAGGCAGTTTCCTCCACCTGCCTTTGGGTCATGCTTGGCTGATTTTTGATCTGAAGGGAAAGGGGATGGGGTAGGAAGTAGAAAAGCCTGAGCCAAAACCTCTAGGAATGTTAGAAAGGAGGCAGCACCTGGAGTAAAGCTCAGGCTAGGTGGGGGGAAGTAGATGTGAGAATATACTGGGGAGTGATGTTAATTCAGCTCTCAGTGTGATTATTACCTGGGGTCTCAACCATTCTGGTTTTGATGTCCTGAGCCTGGCACATGAGTGTAATGGCAGCCAAAAGTCCTGGTGTTGGCTGGAGCATCTCTCTAAGAGCTCTGAACTCTGCAGCCAAATTGCTGCTCTGGTGATGCAGAAACCTCAGGGAACTGCACCTGGTGCACCTGGGAAAACCATGCCTGACATCAGCTTCCTTGTGTGAGCAGCTGTCTGGTGGTACACAGGTATTTGACTAGTGAATTATTTGATCACTTGAATTATAAAAATCACTTTTGTGATGCTGCCTTCATTGCCATAAAAATGTATGGCCCTTGTTATATTTCAGCCATAAATTACTTCATGGACTATTTTAATGACTTCCAGGTTAGCAAGAGAGTCCCTTCCAAACATGAAAGTGGAGGTTCTACAGGTGAGATTTAGAAACCAAACACTACATAACTTATTTGCTTTGTCTCATGGGCTCAGACACCTGGTATTTCAGGAGACTAGAAATTTCCTTATGCCCTCTTTAGTTGTAGGGAAACAAAGATTTGTTAAGGTCACCATGGGGATTTTTTTCAGAGATGATCAAAGAAAATGTGGGTCCCATCCTGGATTTAGTTTACAGCTTTCTCTTTTATGATCCTTCTTTTCTTTTATTAAATGAACACCATGGGGATTTTTTTCAGAGATGATCAAAGAAAATGTGGGTCCCATCCTGGATTTAGTTTACAGCTTTCTCTTTTATGATCCTTCTTTTCTTTTATTAAATGAACACCATGGGGATTTTTTTCAGAGATGATCAAAGAAAATGTGGGTCCCATCCTGGATTTAGTTTACAGCTTTCTCTTTTATGATCCTTCTTTTCTTTTATTAAATGAACAGTTGTAACTGCTGGCTTTGGTATTACACAGTAAGTAAACAACTTATTCTGATAAATTGTTTTAGTTTCCTATCACAGAAGGCTTTGAATCCTGTTTTGAACTGTGATGGAACTGCTCTGTTCAAAATACTGTTGGTTCACAGAATCACAGAATAGTCTGAGTTGGAAGGGACTCCTAAGTGAATAGCCCATTTGAGATCAAACCCAAAACCTTGGCATTATTAGCACCTGCTCTGACAACTCAGCTGATCTCAGGTTGTGTCTCTGCAAAACTGGAGGGGTTTTGGATCTTTGCTTCTGTGTATTCTGATCTCTGGGGTGCTCTTGGGTACTGACTGTGCCATAGGAGTCAAAACCAGCTCCCTTGGATACGCACAGTGGGTGCACAATTGCTTGGAAAAGGGAGCTGTTTCTCCTAAAAAGATATCAAAGCATTTTGAGGTCAGAGAGTCACAGAGCAGATACGGCTCTGGTTTGGCACTCTTGGATAAGAGTGTTCTAGGAAATGTCTGCCTTTTAGAGGAAGCCCATTTCCAGCTTTTGCTGAGGCTTTGGAGCATTGCCACAGACACTTAAGCTGCCAATGTATGTTTCTTGCAAGACAATGGTTGGTTGCATTCCATACAGTAATTTTCCAAATTCTGGTACTGGAGTCTGGAAAAAGAAAAACAAGACTCAGCTATGGAAGGAAGAGAGGTGCTTTATTCGCACTTGCTGTCTCCCCAGACAATATTATTGTTTCAGGGTGATTCAGCCAATATCTGCAGCTCTAAACAGGTCGACAGTGAAACGGAGCACAAGCACAAATAGTTAATGATCTTGTCTTGTAAGGAGAGCAGCTTCTTGGCAGGTTTCAAAATAACTCTCCCAACCACTTAAATTAAAAAAAAAATCATAAGAGAAGATGCCTAATATTTGGGAAGGTGATTGGATCATCCTGCAGTGAATGAATGAGGGAGTTTTGGGTGGCTACACAGCTGCTGGGCCTGGCACAAGCTCCTGGCAGCAGGGGCTGCTCTGTGTGCCACAGCACAGGCCTGGTGGGCAGCTGCTGGGTTGGGCCTTGTTGCCTTCTGATGTTCAAGATCACCTTAATTTGCTCCATCCATCCATCCCTCCATCCATCTGTTCATCCATCCATCCATCCATCCATCCATCCATCCATCCATCCATCCACCCATCCATCCATCCATCCATCCATCATCCATCCATCATCCATCCATCCATCCATCCCCCATCCATCCATCCATCCATCCATCCATCCATCCATCCATCCATCCATCCATCATCCATCCAATTGTGCTGTCAGGTAGTTTTGCTGGAGGAAGTGTTATGGTATCAAGATGATGCTGGCTCATCCAGCACCCTGTGGATTTCTGGAGCAGGGAACAGCACATGGGGCCATCAGACCATTTCCATGTTCATCAGAAGAAAACTGGTGGAATGTTTGTGCCCTGGCAATGGGATCCTGCCCAGCACAGCTGCCCTGCAGCCCTGGGAACTAACGAGGCTGAGGATTCCAGACCTAAAGGGAGCCTACGAGGGAGATGGAGAGGGACCTTTTACAAGCACATGCAAGTGACAGGGCAAGGGGGAATGGCTTCAGACTCATGGAGTAGCTTTAGATGAAAGATTAGGAGGAAGTTGTTTTGCTCTGAGGGTGGTGAGGCCCTGGCACAGGTTTCCCAGAGAAGCTGTGGCTGCCCCATCCCTGGAAGTGTCCAAGGCTGGATGGGATTCTGGACAACCTGGTCTAGTGGAAGGTGTCCCTAGGGGGTGGGACTAGATCTTTAACTACACCTCTAAGTTCCCTTCCAACCCAAACCATTCTGTGATTCTCTGATTTACCTTGTGCCCAGAGCATGAGGGCATCCCTGAGCTGTGCTCCCCCATGGCACACTGAAGAGTTGCTCCTCTAGCAGAGGAGGCTCACCCCTCTGGTGGCTGCATCTCTCTTACTGACCATGGCCTTGAAGTCAAAGAAGTTTGGTCAAATGTTGGACTTCATAATTTTGGAGGGCTTTTCCAATCTTAATGATTCTATGATTCTAAGCAAAAGATCAAAATTGTTTACAGTCCATCTGTCCTTGGGGTTAAGAAGTTAATCTCTTCTCATTCCTCCTCTAAGCAAAAGATCAAAATTGTCTAGAGTCCATCTGTCCTTGGGGTTAAGAAGTTAATCTCTTCTCATTCCTCCCTGTGGTCACCCTTCTGCCTCCAGGGCAGTGCCTGGAAGAGGAGACTTCCTCATGAGGTGTCCATGGGGGCTTAGCACAAGCTCTTTGTGCCTGCAACATCTTGGGTAGCTGTTGATTTCTTCTGCAGTAATTCACAGGAGCCAAGACAAGAGACATGGTTTTTCAGCCGCCTCTCTTCTCGCACTTCTGAGCAAAGCTGAATGCGTATGCTCAAATTGTAGGGTAACTTTTTAACCAAAGCCAGAAAACAGCTTTAGCTTTTCTTGTAGTGCCTGACTGGCGAATGGCTAGGCAATAAAAGAACATTTTATGACCCTACAATGGCTGTCATAAACCACTGGGGTTATCCTTTTTATGCTCCAGCCATACATTATCTATTTTCTTAAGGTACCACGTTGGCGGAAGAGTTCCTCACCACCATGAAAGTGGAGATAAGTGAGATTAGGAAGCAGAACTCAAGGACAAAGCACACTGAGACCAACAGTCTAATAGGACAAAGACTGGGTTAATGCTAACATCTGGAAAAGATCCCCGTGCTGCCTTACTACTTTCAATTTCCCAGAACATGAAATAAGAGATACAAGATATTACAGTTCCTTGAAACAAAAAGGAATAGAAGCCCAAAACACTTCTTGTAATCATGCACATAGCTAAGAAAAACTGAGGTTCTTCCGTGTTCATAGTATTTGACTTCCATATCTTCTGGTTCATTTATCATGTTGAGTTTCTGGGTAAAATTCTGGTTAAAGTTAACATTGGTATTTTGGGCCAATAATTCTGGATTCAGCTAGAAGGGGTTTTGTGCTCTCAGGATGGATCAAAGTATAAGATTCCTTGGCCGTAGGAGAAGGTTCATGTTGGAAGTTCTCTCTCTTGGAAATCAAAATGAAGCCTTGTTCAGGAGTGGAGTTTGTGGGATTATTGCAATATAAATACAATTTAATTAACAAGGATAAGCTCCTTACTGAAGACATGAATTGCTATTATTTTTTTTTCTATTTATCACACAGTTTATAGTCAAAGGATGCGGTGCAAACTCTGTACAAACTAGAACTTCTCCAAGCTGTTTTTGGGTACAGATGATCTTTGCCTGTTCCTGATAATTCTAAATTAGGCAGCCTATGTTACCCCTGAATTTCTGCCCTATGCTTGCAGAAAGCAGATGTTTGAGGAACTTGGTATCACTCAGAGGGAAAACTGAAAATGGAAAAATCACATTATGGCAGGATGTGTCTCTAAGGAAGAAGTGAATCAGAAACAACTCTTGTGTTTGGTATTACCAAATCCTGCTCTTGGAGACCAACCCTTTCAGTGAAAATGAATCAAGACAAAAGAAAAATTAAAATTTTGAGTCATATTCCCAGAATATTGCTATTTTCAGTGGTGCCAGCTTGCACTGGAACAGCTGCTATTTCATTTGGCTGAGTTTGAGTGAAGGGTTCAGTCCTGTTAGCAATTCCTCAAACCAAGCAATCTTCTGGGAGCCCCAAAACCCCCCAAATTGTGGTTTTTTCTGCTACATTTCATAACTGCAGCTCGTTTCCTTATGGTAATTCACATCCCATGTTACCACATATAGAGGCAGTCCTGGCTGAGCAGCTCAGCCCAGCCCGTGACACCCAGTAAAACTCTGTGCCAGGGGCTGTTTTAGGGTGTGAATGCAGTGTCAGGTGGGGTTGGGACTTGCACAACGTGTTTGTTTGGAGCATGACCCTGCTGTGAAGTCACTGCCAGACTGTGCTGAGTGCCAGGCCAGGGGTCTGGAGGGAAAAACACTGCAGACCTGGGGCTTAGTGCAAGAGTGACTACATAACCTTGTTGGGGTCATTCCTGGTAATCATTACTCACCTCATGAGGTAAGTAACTTTTGCCAATATTCAGCTCCTCTGGAGATGTAGAAACATTATGTGTATGGTGAAGGTGATCCTTCTGAGCCAGGGCAGGGTAACAAGGGCACAGGATAAGGGAAACAAGGGGGTTTGTTGTGGGTTTTGTTGTTGGCTTGTTTGGTTTTGGCTGTGTTTGTTGTAGAGGTGGTTTGGGTTCCTCTTTGAGGAAACCTCTCCAATTTAATGTCCTGAGCCTGAAACATGAGAGTGAAATGGTAGACAAATGTCCCAGTTTTGGAGCATTTTTTTAACACACAGCTGCTGCCCTGAGCTGGGACTGTGAGAGCAAAGCCCAGATTCACTGGAGGGGCAGTGGGGGTGTGCAGTGCAGTGATCAAATTGAAGGCTGATCAGTTCTGTATGATGTCTGCTAGATAAACCCCTGAAATTGAGTTTCCCTAAGGGTCAGCCTCCAAGTCTTCCACTACAAGGGCACAGGTGCTGCAGTGCGCTATTAAAACCAAGCACGTGAATCCTTCCAGAAACACTCCTTTTCTCCCAGAGCAAAATTTGCAAGAAGAAACTCTTTGTTTGGACTTTCTGGGTTGAGGATCACGTGATAAAAATAGGGAGAAACTGCAATAAAAGAGAGGCATGGCGAAAGAGTGAACTGTGGGCTGGGACAAGCATTGCTGTTATTAGGTGCAGCTAAGTTGCAGCAGCTCCTGCACTTACTCCTGCAGCATGGGCTTACCTGATTTCCATTACCTGGGACACTGGCTTACCTGGGACAGTGCTGATGTTACTTCTGAACTGAAAGTGAAAATGCATCTGGTCGCAAGGAGGAGCCAGTGAAACGGCTTTTTTTCTGAGATCCCATTGACTTCTCTGTTTCCTCTGGAAGAGGAGCTGAATTGGGATCTGGAAAGGCTGCACAGGCACTTGGAGAAGGGAAGAGGCATGAAGGCTTCCTTGGACACAAACAGCTTCTGAGGTACTGTCTTCCTCTTTAGAGGGTCCTGTCTTCCACCCTGTTCTTTTACAAATTCTTGCTTTCTTGTTTTGAAGTAGACATTCAGAAACAGGCACTGAAATGTCTGTGGCAGGGGGGAAATTATCAGTGTGCTGCACATTTTCTCCATAGGGAAGAACATGTGCTGCTGGTGCTGGTGATCTTTGTAACTAAATAATACCACATCTGTAGCCCAAACTGGCAACTTCCAGAGAGCTCTGTGTGAACTCACACTGATTGTGTGAATGCAGAAACCCAACAGCTTCCTCTTAGTGCATTTAAATAGACGTGTGAGTGACCTCAGAAATAATAGAATAAAGATATTAACAGCATTTTCCTGTTCACGTAATTCCTGAGTAATTTTTCCATATCCATTAACCTTCTTTTTTTTTTCCTCATAGCTCCTTAGCATGTCTTGCTAATATCTTCTTTTCCAAAATTTCCATCCTGTCATGTTTGCAAATAAGGAAGAATTTGTCAGAAGGGTTGCAGGAGAAATCACTGCAGCTCTTCTTTTCAAGGAGCTGACTCTGCATTTCCCCAAGTCCAACCTGACAAATAAACAATCCAGCCTGGCAGCTGTGGGTTCAGAATGAAGCAAAACACAACCAAAACATGAAGCATTAGTGGTTTTAAAATAGAAGAAGTTAAACCAGTGAAACACTTCATTCTACTTAATGTACTGCAGGCAGTAAAAAAAAGTTACCAATGTTTTATAGTACTGTGGAAATTTTTCTTCAGAGCAGGTGGAGGAAAGCCAGAGTGTGCTTTACACTTAGGATTTTTTGCAGAGATTTCTCAGCTCAGCCACAATGTCCTGCTGATTGCTCTGTCTGCAATAGCTTGTTGGAGCTGTGGATACAAACTGCAGTCAAACGCTCACTCAGGAAATAGCTGCTTTATCCCCTCATATGATTTTATATTGTTTTATTTGTCTTTGTTGCAAGGGCTTGTTGATAGTGGTACGAAGCAGACCACTGAGGGAAACGTGATAAGGAAAGTGATACCAAAATTCTCTTATGTAAATATTTCTCCTTTTATGGGAAACAGAGTAGAAAACAAAATCTGGAGGATCTTCTGAAGTTCCTTGACTTTTATTCTGTTGCTGCCTTACTTCCTTCAATAGTACTATTTTCTCCAAACTGACTGCCACTTAAGCCTTGCCCACAGAACCCTTAGGGTGCCAAATAAATCTTTCAGAAATTATGGTGTCTTGTTTCACCAAGCTGGTTCTGACCATAAAACCCACAGAGTAAATTGCTCCTAAAGCTCTAGAGCCCAGGGTATGTGGCTGGAAGAGAGATGAGAAAATGCAGTGTTTACAGCTGGATTTTGTTTGTCCATGACTGTGCTTAGTGGTTGTTTGGAGAGGGGCTGTTAACCCTGTTAGGGGATGTTAACATGTGAACCCTGGGGCAGCAGCTCTGCTCTGCTGGCTCCTGGGGGTGTTGGGGGGACTCTGCATTGGTCATTTTGGGGGTCCCCACTGAACTGTGCCAGAGGCAGAAAGCCTGAGGACACACACTGGAAAGGCAGTGACCTGGTTTAACTTGTGCTGGCGTAGGAGGAAACATGGGTCAGAGTATTCCAGATCATCAGATTGTGAGAGAGAACCTTTGCTCTGCTGAAAGTGATGTTATTGCATTGGAGACTGAATTTTCTCCTTCTCTTGGCAAACACTGGAGTTATTTATTGTCTTGTGTTTGTTATGATGCTACGGGGAGAAGGAAAAGCCTGAGAGTTTCAGGTAGTGATGTTTCCTCAGATAGATCCTTTCAAAACCAAAACCAAAGGACCTTGTTAGGGCTCTGCAGATTTCCTGTCAAATCCTGTTTCTCCTGCTGGTGATCTCAGGTGGGCTGGTTTGTGGGTCAGGTCTGCCCTGGGGGGAAGCTGGGTGTGAGTGGCTGGTGTTTGCTGAAGGAACTCCAGCTCTTCCTGTTTGTTCCTTTATTCACCTACTGCTTGTTCCTGATCTGCTTTTACTGGCTTTACTCTGTTAGAGCTCTGCAGAAAACTTCAGAAACTCTGACAAGTGAAAGTTTGTATTACTTCGAAAAAGAAAGGGAAAAAGGTGGGAAAAAAAAAAAACCCTGGATGGAAATATTTTGTCTGTCCAAAGAATGTGTTTCACTTTAGATTTGAGTGTTTTATTGAAGTAAATTTAAAACTGATAGCAGGAGCTGGCCAAGACAGCTGGAGAGTCTCCAGATTTTAAGACAGATCAGTGGGGGCAAACAGAGATTTGATGGATGGTGTCCTGGCTGTTGAAACTGAAGAGAAGAGGGGGAGAAGGAGGGAATGTCACCAGAGAGAAAAGGAAGGGACATCCTTTAACCAGAATGAGGAGAGGGGCAAGAAGACTACACAAGAGAGGACTAAATGAATGAGGATACAAGATACAGACCTCACAGTGAAAACTACTGGTGAAAACCCAAATATTAACCTCTGGGCAAATAACTCTGCCAGATGTGCTGCAGCTGTTCTGTGCAGCAAACATTCCCTGGGGTACAAATCCTCTGGAGGCATTTAAAAGACAAGAGGAGGTGGCACTTAGGGACATGATCTAAGTGGTGGATTTGGCAGTGCTGTGTTAACAGCTGGACTCCAGGGTCTTTTTGAAACTTATGATTCTGTGATTCCAAGATTGATGTCAATCCCTTGGAACTCTGCTCATCTGCAAAGTAGGAGTGCCAGGCATTGTTAAAACTGTGCTTTGCAAATCAGGAAATGGGATGAAGGAATGTGTGAAATATGAAGGATCAGAAAAAAAAAAATTAAAAAGCCAGGGTGAATTTTTTATGGATGGGAAGAGGAAGATGAATTTTTTATGTAAGAGAAGAGATTGTTGTTAATACTTGTTGGGGCCAGAGGAAATCCTTGCAGGACTGTCCAAGTGAGCAGGAGCTCTGTGCATGAGGTGCAAAGGTGCTGGTGGAAGAGGATGGATCACTCCTTGGAGGGTGCAGTGCCAGGGGCCTGGCTCTGTCCAGAATTCCCTGGATTTGCATCCTGCTCAGGGCTGTCAAGAGCCCGAGGTGTCCCAGGCTTTATTCCACAGGAAATTTTGCAGCTGGACTCAAGGCCAGGGTCAGCACCTGACCTGGCTGTGGGTTGTGTTTCTCCTGGCTCACCTGTTTCTGGGAAATGGGGTAGGACTCTCAGCAGATCTAGATCAGCACAGACCATAGGAGATAAACATTTATTAACTTCTGTTGAATGTATAATTCGGAATTAGCATATAACTAATTTGGAAATTTCCTCAAGGTACTTCTCAGGTAGTGGCAGCAAAAAAAAGTTGTTTTAATGAAAGCTTTTGATGGAAAGCTCCCAGGAACAAAGCAGTTTGGGTTTTCCAGAGCTAGTCTGGAGAGGAAAGTTAGGTGAATTTTCTATAATTTTTTTCTTATTTGGCAAGTATTTTACTAAAACAAACATCACAAAGTCGAGACAGTTTCATTTAAATGAAAACTAACTTCTGACTGAATCCAAGGGTGTTTTGAAAAGAAATACCAAGTTATTGTTTGTTTGTTCATTTGACATGAACAGATATTTCCCATCAGGTCTCCTAACTAAAAATATAATTCGATTTGACAATAAATATTTCATCTTAGGCCAAGTGAAACATTCATTCAGCATAATCCATCTTCCTTAGTTAATTTTCTGGTGTGGTTTGGAAAACTTGAGAAAACTTTGGAACTTGGAAACTCAACTTTGGAAAATTTGACAGCAAATCAAGCTGTTATTTACTGCTCCTACCGAGGGGTGTGTGCAGGGTCACTGCCTGGAGGAGGATGTGGACATGGAGCCTCCTGCCCAGCAGGCTCAGGAAGGATTTCCCTCTCCCTGCAGAAGGACCTCGTGTCTCCTGCTGCTGTGGATGAGCCAGAGGTGGAAAGGGCTGTGAGTTTGGCCCTTGTGGAGTGCAGTAGCAGCTGTGTGAGCAGTGTGAGGGTTCCTCTGCCTTGCTCCCATCCCATGACCTGGGCTGGCATTTGGTCTGTGAGCTGTTATCTTTTTGTCTGGACAAAGAGAACAGAGGCACTGGGTGCTAAGCACTGCCTTTAATTCCCCACAGGGAGAAGACTGAGGGAGAAGCCTGGCACTCCTGGCACTGTGGAGGATCTGGATCTGAGCCCCCCAGGCAGCCCCATGGACTCTCCCCACCTCCTGCACGTGGGTTTCCTGCTCCTGGCTCTTGCTGCTCCCCGTCCAAGTGAGTCTCTGTGTTTGACCTCGGTGCTTTGCCCTGCACTTCCACACTCAAAACCTCTGAAGTGTTAGGAGAAACTCAGCTGTGCCCAGTTAAAAGCAAGACCACAGAACCTCTAAGGTGAGAAGAGAAATTAAGGAGGTGAAGGTTGATGTGTTTGACCTGTGACAATCTCCTCTTTTGGGTGACTGTTTGGGTCTGTCTGATGTCAGGTGAGGTGAGTCCTCTCCCAAAGGACTGACTCTTTCCCAGGAGGGTCTGAGGGAGGAAACCTGGGACACTGCACCCTGACTGGGCAGTGTGGCAGCTCAGCTCTGAGTTTCTGTGGTCCTGGGATCTGGCAGTGTGTTGGAGGGACACCTGGTGGGATTGTGCCAAGGAGTTTGGGAAGGAGAGAGGACAAGAACAGATGAGCTCAGCAAGAGAAATATCTTTCAACTCACCTCCCAAGCTGCCAGCCTTCCAGTTAAAAATACAGTGGAAATAGTGGGGGAATTCTATCATGTTTCTACCCTGAAAGTTATCCTGGGAACTGGCCCCAGTACTGTATAAAATTTGCCCATTGGCAGACAATGTCTCCGAAGCCATGACTGAGCTTGTCCACCAAGACCCATCTTGTTCTCTAATACTAAACAACCGGGGAGAAAACTGATGGAAAATTTTTTCCTTTTTGTTTTTTTCTCTAATTTAGGTATTGCTGTGTCCAATGCTGGCCCTGCTACCAGGACACAAGGCAGCAGAAATGTGATGGTCTACTACTGTAAGGACCATAAAAGCTGCACGTGCAAGAAAGGGCAAAACAGTCTTGAAAACTTTACAGAAATCACCAAAACCAAGACAAATACTAGTCCAGATGTAACAGTTGAGTTGGTGACCAACGAATCACACATCACTGTTTGCTTTGAGAGAGCAAATTCTGATCTTGAAGGAATTTATGGCATCCAGTCGTACGAAATTTATGCACCAAAAATCTGGTGTGGCATCCTGAATTCTGGAGGTATGCTGTGCTGGGAACCTGGTTATTAACTGATGGAAAACATACTTCTGGGTAGGAAGCTGAACTGTTCTCTCTTTGGGCAGACAGCAAGGGTTATGAGTGAATAAATGGAATTATGGGGTTTCTTCTGTGAAAAAAAAAGTCATAAAGTAATTCACAAAAGTAAATTCAGTTTTTTCAGGTCAAACACTGCTTAAAACTACACTAGGAGAGATTCAGATAAACACATGTTACTCTGATTTATAAAGATACGTTTTTATTTTAGGGTTTTTTTTAGCAACAGCAATTCCCATGGTGAAATTCTGTGCCATGTTGCAATATGTGAATCCTACCTGCTTCAGCCAGAACACACCCAGACCTAGGTCCAGCCTCAAGAGCTGCTCTGTGCTGCTCTTCTGCCCCATTCAATAAACACCCAGGAGCATCTTTCCAGCTTCTTCACAAAACTGCCAAAATCAGGAATTCAAACCCCTGTCAGTACATGGAGCAGGTGGCTCCACGAGGGCAAAACTTCATGGTGGCTTAGGTGGCAGGGGTGTGACTTAGTTGAGCTCCCTCCAAGTCAGTGATATTTCTATCTGTAGCTGGTTTTCTGAGAGCAGCTTTTAGCACCTCTCCTATTGGAGTTAGAGCATCCTTTCTAATTTTCTTGCTGACAGAAGAAAAGAAAAAGTGTTCTCCCCTTTGTACGCTTTTATTTAGCCTAACTATTCCTCCTGCATTTAATTTCTGGCCAACATAAACCATTTCTCTCCTGTATTTATGTTCTGCAAAATATCTGCATGCTGTCACTACGGTGTAAAACTTTGGTGACACTGAAACATTCACAGTGAAGTCTGGAAATTGCTGTAGACAGGGATGCCTGTATCCCCTGAGAGGGGAAGGGGTGGATGTATAGGTGAAGGTAGGAGGGAGCTCTCCAGATTCTCTTAGAAGAAGAATAAGCTCTATAATGGCACAGTGGGATGCAGGGTTGGTAGGAGATGCACTCCAGGGTCTTAGAGATTTACTCAGCTACTTCTAGATATTTACAACAAGCTACTTGCTCGTTCCTCTTCTTTGGTTCCTATGGGTAAAAGGCAGCTGTAAAATTTTTGAATAGATTTTTATTGCATAAAGGTAATGATAAGCTTGATACAGATGTTTTGTTATTCTTGTGAATATGCATGTGAAAACTTTCTTACCTTCTTCAAATATTTCCATTCTTGATTCCCAGAACAGCTCATCAGCTTTGGTGAGAGGGAAATCTAATGACAATGGTTGATTTGGGCTGTTAGGGAATGAAACATCTCCAGCTCGTAGCAATCATAGCAATCTCCAACATTTTGTGCAACATTATCCACTTTTTAAATCTATTAACCTCTTCAACATCTTTAGCCCTTCACTGAAGATCTTCTATGCGATCCATATTTATAATCAAAACTTTTTTACCTTTCATCTTTCTCAGAAAATGGAGGAGGTAACAGCAGTACTGAGAAGAAGAATGTTTGCTGTGAAGCAGAGGCAATTGCCTGGAAACACAACCCTGACCTGAAGTGCTACATTCAAAAGTCACATCCAAAACCCACTGCACTGCCAGCTGCCGTTGCTGGTGAGGCAATTCTTTTGTCTTTGCTTTGAGAGGGGTTTGTCCAGACAGCTTGATGTGAACAGAGTTTTACACGGGCAGGGAGATGTCCTGTACATTCATAATTTGAATCCACACATGCTGCAGCCAACCAGTCTCAGAGACTTTGCCTTGGCAAATGGACATGTCCAGTCCTGGACAGAGATGTCCACAGGCTCAGGTTCCTGTAATTACATAGTGACAGACACAGAGATGCTGAGGGAAGGGGATACATGATGAGTGTGCAACAAGTTCCCAAGAACTGACTTTATCTGTAAGTGCTAAATGAGACTTTGCCTCCAGACTAAGAGGACATTTGTCAACTAAAGGTAACATTCATATATTCAAATTTCTTTCATGGTAGAAACCCCTGTCATCTTCCTTAGGTCATGGACAAAAAGGTTTTTAAAAACCAGTCAAACTGGATTTCCTTATTTGAACACTTCATCAAGGATGGGTCTCACCACTTGTTGATTATTTCAGTTAAGATTGATGTTAAAGGTATCTGTTGTGGTGGGGTGACAAGAATTTGCTTTGAATGTTGATAAAGTGAGCATTATGCCAGGTACCTTCTGTAAAACATGATGAGCCAGAGACTCTTTGTTCTCTCATTGATCAGTTCCTTCTCTCTTTATCAGATGGGGCCAGTTCCTTTGTGTGGTGCTTACAAGGCAGCTCATGGCTTAGCACTCCTGCTTGCTTCACTTGGATGCTCTGTTTTCTTCTGCTCTGCAGGTAATCCTGAATTTCTCACCAGCAAAAAGAGCAGCCTTGGCATCTTGTTGGCATTCCTGTTTGTTGGGGTTTGCACAGGATGGGGCACCATGTTTTACTTCTTGCGGCTGCGGCGTCGCCAAGGTACAGTCTGACAAATTGTGTGTTGCCTGTGGTTCCCACACCTGGAAGTGGGAAAACCATAAAGGGTTTTCCTCCTGGATCTCACCGCCATTGTGTTGTTCCTGCAGTTCTCAATGATGTTCACTGGGCTGGCAGCTGGGATGAGCTCTGCTCCCGTGGCTGCCGTGACAGTGCCCATCCGGTGGCTTTGTTGTGAAAAATAAGCGCAGAAGGAATTTCCTCACTGCTTCCTCCTGAAACAAGGGAGAAGCACTGGCAGGGCCAAGGAATCACAGGGTTCAGCCTTCCCTCCATGGGATCCTGCTCTTTGGAGCAGTCCCAGACTGCAGCATTGCTATGCAGTTTCCCTGGCAGGATGTGTCCCAGCCAGGACATCCAGACATGGGCTGACAGGGCCTTCAGCAGAGTGCCTTCCTCTCCCAGCCCTGCCCACTCCAGAGCCAGCTTTAATTTAAGAACAAGTATTTCCTAAATGCATCCAGGAGGGAAGTTTGTTTTGCAAACCAATATGAAAGGAGAGCGGTGGGATGGGCTCTGTGGACACTTCTTGAACCTGCCATAATGGCTTTCCCCCCACCCCTCTGTCCACTTGGCTCCAGTGTTTTTGGCACCTTGTGTAGGCCAGAGGCTGAGCCTCCTCTCAGTTACTGAGCTAGTCCATCCCCTGGTGCTGGTTGTTTCTTTCTGAGAGCCAAAGGATTAAATTTCCAAGTCTGAATTTTTTTCAGGAGGAGTTGCACAAGTGCTTGCACAGCCCAGCAAAGGCAGCACAAAACCAGTCTCGCTGTTGTTACATCAATAGATTAATGGAAATATTGGTGTGAGGGGTAAAACATTTACCAGTAATGACTGCCCTGAGGTCCTGCCCTGGGGTGCAGTGTCCAGTGATGTCTCAGGTCTGTCCTAGAGCCCCTCCAAGGCAGAAGTTGATAGGTCACAGCACCAGGGCAGGGTCACAGCAGAGCTTTGAAGCTGCCCCCTTTGTGGAGCAAGGGGTGGCCCAGTAGCAAACGGGAGAGAATGATAGTATAGGGATAAAATGTTAAGGTAGGCCCTGGAAAAATGTTGGGCTTTACTGGATCATGTGAAACTGCACCTTTATAATCATTTTATGACTATGATAAATTATATGATTGTTATACGATAAATTATATGATTGTTAAATGTGATTATTGTTTGGTAATTTGGTAATTGGATTAAACAACATGATTATTGTTTAATCATAACAGGAATCATGAGAAACGATGTTTGGGGGGTTTGGTGGAGATGACAAGAATCCATGCTTGGATGAGATCATTGTATACAATAGAACAATATAAGTTTAATAATTAATATGTAGTTATATAATGATAGAATATAAAAACGTGTTCATCCTGAACCCATGGTGGAGTCAGATTTGGGTCTGTGCCCCTGACACCCAGAGCTCTTCAATAAAAGCACCTGCATATAATCATTCTGTTTCTGAATGCTGACAAGGGGAGGTGCCTGGAGGACTTCACAAATGCAGGAATTTGGTTTATAATTCTGACTGGAATCTACCTGTTTCTTTGGTGGCCTCACAGATTTTTTTTTTCAATTCTGCAGCTCTTAGGCAAGACAGACAGACTTCTGACAAAGAAAAGCTCACACCTGCATGATAATCATCTACAAGGGAGAAAACCTCTTAGCATCCTCCTCCTCCCTCACAATGTACAGAAACCGGCTGAACACAGACTGATTTTCCATGAGAACTCCTGCCCTTGTATTCCCAAATACTCCTGTTTTCACAAATGTACCTGCACCACATCCACACCTCCCCCAAGCCCTGTGACTCTTGTCCAGCTCCAGGCCTTTGTGAGCAGCACAGGCAGCACCAGGAGCTCCCATCCTCTCCTGATGCTTGGCTGCAGAGAGCAGGCACCCCAGGGTGTGGGGCTGACTCAGCAGCACAGGCTGAAACCAGCTGAATTCTCTCTGTGACAAGGTGGGAACAGCTCTGAAACACTTCCCATGCCCTCTGCATGCCTTTCACTTGGTAATGCCACAGCAGCACCCAGGTGTCTGTATTGTTTTCATTCTCAGGACATCTCTGCACTCACCAAAGCCTTTTGCACCATGAGCTGGCTGGTGGGTTGAACTGGAAGAGTTTGGAAGAGATATTTGATTTTGCCCCCACTGTAGATTGAGGACATGTCTGGGTGTTTGTTCCTGTGCAGGGCTGAGTGGGAGGCTGTGTCCAGCTCCCTCAGGAATGGCATTGGGTCACGGAGACCTTGGTCTCCCCCCAGGCTGAACAGAACTCTGGTATCAATCTTCCTGACAAATTAGGCCAGTTTAGACAGCGTGAGATGAGTACAGCCCCTCAGGAATCCCACTGGGTACTTGGTGTCCTTAAATCATTCCCCATTCCCACTTGATTTGAATAAATCCTCAGCTTTTGCATTGGATCTAATTTAGTATCAGGACTCTTGAGCAAAAATCAGTGGTAGCACAAGGGGAGAAGGAAATCCCTAAAGCAGTGTGAATGTTTGCTGAATCACTGCCCTTTTGTCACACAGCTAAACCCAGGCACACACACGGACACTTCTTTGTTCATTTCTGCTTTGACTGGATTTTGTTTGTTGCTTGTTTTTTCCTCA
The DNA here is from genome assembly GCA_013399945.1 of Ploceus nigricollis. NCBI lineage: Eukaryota > Metazoa > Chordata > Aves > Passeriformes > Ploceidae > Ploceus > Ploceus nigricollis. Next base: position 45,836 of record VXBC01008686.1, on the reverse strand, counting down.
ACGTGTCTTAACCCACCAGTCAGCAGCAGAGTGAACCTTGGCAACAAACTCTGTTGTGCTGGTGCTTAATATCAAATCTGGATTTTACTGATCCCCTTGCTGGTGATGTTCTAAGAGATCTCCAACACTTTGAGCAGGTGTTTCCCATTTGATCCTTCTGTTCCTTGCTCTTCATTGCACAAGTGCTTCTTGCTCAGTTTCTTTGGATATTGGGGTCATTGGAGAGCTCTAAGGGTCTAATTATACATTTGTATACCTTTGTTTCTCAGTATAGACTGGATTTACACCTTCTGCAATCCTCCTTCAGAAAATCTGTATTCTCCAGTTCCCTGATGTTATTAAATCATTCTTTAAAAAATAAAGTGTATTTTCTTCTATTCTCTGCCACTTTTCCTTACCTTTGCCTTCCTGATTTAGATCTGAAATCAGCTCCAGTTACCAGTCTGAGTTTACTGCAGCTTTTATTTTGAGAACTAATGGGATCATCCTGGGAATCTACAGAGAGAACTACATTTTCTGTGTGAGTGACAGCAGCCACTCTTTTGCCAAGGCCTTTGAAGCTTGGGAAGGTGCTGAGCTGCTCAGGTCACTGGGCATGAAAGGCACTACAGGTGCCAGAGCAGCCAAGAAATGACATGTCCAGCATGGGGACACTGAGGTCCAGTCTTAGAGAGCAGCTCTGTTGGTGGAGGAGTTGGCTTTGAAAAGTACTTGGATATGAACAGACCAAGAGGAGCTCTGATATTACAATTTCAATTGCATTTCTTATTTTTAGGTGAAGCAAGTGAACAGTCAAGAGAACATCTATCAGTGCTTGGGAGGGAGACTCCACCAGCATAACTTGCTCAATGAATGCTTCAGAAAATGAACATGTCATTTCTGGGCAACTCTTTTTCTCAGTGGGCCATTTGGCAAAGATGTGGAGTTATTAAATAACCACCACTGTTTCCATGAAATATTTGGATTCTTGTGTAGTAACTTCAAGGGTTTCTGCTGAATACCTCACAGCTGCCAAGGGACTGCTCTTGCTCAGAGCAGCCAAAGGGGCAGAAAGCTCTGCCAGCACCAGCACAGGCTCTTCCAGTTTCCATAAGGAGATCCCTGAGATGGGAGTGCAACAGTGCATGCACAGGGCTCCCTCCTTGTCTGCAAAAGTAGGGGTTCAGCTCACAAACAGGGGGTGCTGTGCATTTCCTTTCCCTCCTTTCTGGCTGTTCTTTGAGACCATTTGCAGTGAAGAACCAGGACCAGAAGAGGATGGCCCAGAGAAAAAGGGTCAGTGTGGATCCAAGGGGGCAAAGGGCTGGTGTCTCCTTCACTGAGGTACCTTGGACTGGGGTTGTGTGACTCCTGTCACTGTCACAGCCCTCTGTGCCTGCTGTCACGGGGTATTTTCTCCCTTATCTGCATGTCAGAGGATATCTGGTGCCACGCACTGGGAGATGGCAGCACACACTGGCCTTCTGTTGGTTTCTTTATGACCTGATTGACCTGAAGACTGCCCTGTAGATATGTTTTCCTTGTCTAACAGCAAAGTGGTTTTCCAGGAGGAATCCCAGGCTGTTTCAGATGCCAGGGAAGGTGCAGTGGGTGGTGGGTCAGCTCAGGGTGAGCTCAGCCCAGCCAGCAGCCGTCCATGAGATGTCTGCTCCCACGGGTTGCTGTCAGTCCCTGTGAGTCTGCAGCAGTCCCAGCTGGCTGTGACTGGCACAGGTTTGTTTGGAACAGGAGCTCCCTGTGAAATCCCTGTTAAAAAGGCTGTGCTGAGAGCCAGGGTGGAAGAGAGCAGTGTGGTGAAAGGGTGAACAGATCCAGCTGCAGTTTATGGCAGCCCAGGGCTGGGACTGCTGCTTGTCACTGCCTGGGGGACAGCTGGCACAAGCTGACAAAAAAAAAAAAAAAAAAGGTTGTTCTGTGTGTCAAAG
>VXBC01008686.1:14441-29696 GCA_013399945.1 Ploceus nigricollis | reverse complement strand
TGCTCTGTGTTACTGATGCCTTTTTCAGGCTTACCTAGAAACAGAGGCCAGACAAGGTTAAAGGAATAAAAGCAGCTCTATTTACTGAGGTGCACTGAGGACAGACAAAACCTCTGCAAGAGGCTACAACCAAGATGGACAATGGTCACCAGTTTGTCAGAGAGATATAAGTTTGGTCTTTTTGCATATCAGGGGTTAATTCTCCAATTACACCTTCAGGTAATGAAATCATATTCCCCCAGTTTGCTTCTCCCCAAATCAATTTTGTTTATACTTTTCAGGGCCTGAGGCTGTAGGGTGTCCTTGAGTTTCAGGCCCAGAGGAATTGTTTTGTCTGACCAAAATGTGAAGGCAGTAGCTGGCACTTTATATGGAGTATAGAATTATGGAGTTTAGAGTTATGCACTAATGCAGTGCAGGATCTGAAAAATATAAAGGCTAAAATGTTAAGGCATCATTACAGCTGCCTGTGGCCCCTCAGTTCCCTCACTGTCACACTGTGCTCTGTGCTACAGCTGCCTGTGGCCACTCTGTCACCCAGTGGAGACAGGTCCCTGCTGTCCCCAGGGCAGCTGGCCTTGGCAGAGGGGTTGTTAGCAGGTAGAAGTCAGGCCCTGTGGTCAGACACAGTAAGGGATTGCATGGACACATGGGTGTCACCATCGAGTCAGGAACAGATAATAAATAACACAGACTCAAGGTCAGAAAGCTAAGGGGCTAGAAGCCCCAAGTTTATTGGAACCCCTTCTTTTATACCGTGTTCTGATCCAGGTGGACCTGATTGGTTATTCAATCAACACTCCTCACATAATTGGCTAATTAAGAACAACACCCTTTGGTAAACACCTTATGGGAAAAACAACTTGTTCAAAACACCACCTGCAGATAGTTTACCATTTTTTTACCATATTTTCTCTCTGCCTCCCTAAAACTTCCCAGACCAATTCATGGGAAAGCTTATCTGGCTTCCTTTGTCTCTGACCAGACTGTTTTATCCACACATGGATGTGTCTCCAGGCCTTCCACAGCCACACTCAGCCCCCAGGGCAGAGCTGCAGCCCTGCTGGCCGTGGCCAGCGTGTGAGCAGGGTTTGATCTGCTCCAAGCAGAATTCACTGATTAACTCCATCTTCTGCTTTTCCCAGTTTAAAGAAGAGAAGCTGAGGCACTGGGTAACTGATGCCCCTGGACTGAGGCCACAGAGTCAGGCAGTAAAGCAGTTTTCATTCATTCCCACCAACATAAACACGTCCCTCATATTCCTGTTCTGTTGTTGCATGGAGCGAGCTAGAAGAGGATAAAGTGACCATCAAACCTGTTCAGGGAGGAGCTGGCACCACTATCATTACTTCACATTTTAAAAATTTGATTTTTTTATGAGCAAACCTAATCTACTTCTTAGCACAAGGACATAAGAGAAAGTGCTTCCTGATTTTGCTTGTTTTTTTTCCAGCAGGATGTTTGGTATGTGCCAGTGGCACGTTGTGTTTGGTGACTGTAACATCTCTGTCACCACAAAATACAGTCAGTGACCTTGTTCTGACAGTCACAGATGATACCATCTGAGATTTTATCTTTTGATGTGGTTTGTTTATCTCAAATCGCATCTCTGACCTTACAGTGGAGAGCTGATGTGGGATATTTATGGCCACTGATATCCCCTGTGAGCCTCTCAGCTCCAGCACTGCATCACTTTATTTGGGCATCTCTTCTCTGTGCACTGCTTGCTCAGACAGCAGCAGCAGTCTGGCTCCTGCAGACCCAACTTCTGGGCTCAGAAACTCTGCCCACAATTAGATCTCTCCTGGTACCTCGTGTTACAGCTTCTCTGGCTATCTCAGGTATCCCAGTGTGGAGGCCATGCAGAAAGGCAGCTAACAATGCTCAACTCCACAAATGCCACAAAACTTGGCATTTGTACAGGTCCTGAATAAATCCAGTGGCACCTGGGATGTTCTGGGCTCCAGCTCAGAGCTGTGCTCAGTGCCTGAGCTTGCTGGGTACAGCCCTGAGCCTCAGCTCTGTGTGGCTGTACTTGGCACCTTGTGGGATCATGAACTCCTGTCTGGCAGGGACAAAATGGGGAGAGGGGACCACCAGTCTGTGGCATTAACAAAGAACCTGCCTAAGAGACAGAGGAAACAAAAAAGAGACAGAGTAAACAAAAAAAAACTCCAAAATTATGTGTTGGAGGGTTGTTGGTTGCTGATTTTAGGTTTTTCTCTTGTTGGTGGGGGGAGCTTGTTTTGCTTTGGTTTGGGTTTTGTTTCTTTGAGTTTTCTTAAATTATTATTTGAGATTTATTTGCTCTTTTAGCTATTGAAAACTGCTTGCTGGCTGGGAAAAACCATGCTCACACACACAGAGCTCTCTGTCTGCTGGGTTCAGAGATGTGTAGCAGTTACACTTGAAGGGTTATAGGGAAAGTAGGGACATTCCTTGGCATTTCAGGCATAAACCCAAGACTCAAAAGATCAGTAATTGGACATAGAAAATGTTACCCACTACTCAGCTCATGTAAGAGCTGTGTAATTACCTTTTTGCAGCATTGATCTGCTGCCCCCAGTCCCCCTGAAATGTGATGTGACACGAGCTGCTACTGACCCCTGTCAGCTTTTGGGTGGCCCAGCTGGTCCATACCAAGGTTCCTCCTAAAATGCTGATATATTCTTGAAATGCTCTTCACTTTGAGTCACATAGGAACCAACCCACAGAGTATTTGTATCTGCTTGGACAACATATTATCAGTTCTGAAATGTCCTCTGCTGGTTGAAGGATTCCTTGCTGTTGGGAGTAAGTTTTCCCTAAAAAATTGTAAATTTTAAGGCTGCTCAGCTGTACATATAATCCTCTTTAAGTGACTCTGATGTTCTCTCATTACACAGCTGGGTGTAGAGGCCATTTCACATCAGCAGGAGGCAGGAAATCTTGAGGTTCCCTGCAGTTTAGGTGGCCAGGTAGTGAGGTGCAGCTGAGGGTTCCTAAGGCACTCAGGGAGCCACGATGTAAAACAGAGGAGCAGGAACAGAGGGGGGTGGTTTGGCTGAGCCACTTCCCAGGATTTTTAGGTAAGTGCTGTTTTAGTCTTGTTGGAGGTACAGCTGTGTTAGAAAAGCTGTGCAAAGTCATTGTCTAGTTCTGTACTATTTATTAGGGCTTAGCAGCCAGGCCACAGATATGCATTGATTACAGAGCCACAATATCTGCAATAAATGTTTTTCACCCCATAATCAAGTATGGCTTAATTAGAGAAGAGTCATAATAAATAGAGTGGGTAGGACTCTACGACTAAGTAAGACTTGCCTTTATAATTGAGATTTAATCAGCCAACTCTTGTATGTTCATTGAATAATTGATTATTGGTTGGGTTTTGTGTGTTCTGGGAACTGCAGGTTCTACAGCTCTAGGTTAGAAATACTGATATACAGAAATACAGATACAATGCTCTCTAGGTTAGAGAAAGCAGCTGGGTTTTTGAGGGAGCTGATCCTGGGGCAGGGCCTGCTGATATGGGTGCATGGAGCACCACTGCTGTCCTCCAGCAGAAGCTTGTTCTCAGGAAAACAACCCAGCTCTGTGTGGTTAATGTGTGAAACACGAGCTCTGTGAGGGGGTGCGCTGTGAATCTGTGAAGCTGAATTCCTTGTAATTGTCAGACATCCTGGAAAGAGTGGGAGATGTTCACAGCTGCAAAAGGCAGCGAGTGCAGGGGGTACCCTGCTCTGAGGGAGGGGCTGTGTTCTGGGGAAGGAGGTGCTGGATGTTCCCAGTGTCCCCAGGACACCCAGCAGCCTGAGCTGGCCTTGTGCTCACTCTGNCCAGGCCAGCCTTCTCAAGGCATCGTGGAAGTGCTCTCAGCCAGGCCAGAAGTGAAGGAGGGGATGTCACAACCTTTTTCAGCTCTGCTGTGGTTTAGTTGCACCTTGTACATCACCTGGACTCCACCCCCAGGCAGCACTTTCTGTCTCTGTGGCTGCCCTTTGTCTAACAGGGGCCTAAATCAAGCCCCCAGAATAACTGTGGCCTTTTCATCTATGTGGAAAGACTTTAAATAAAAAGGCAGGCACATGCAATGCCTCAAAAACTCAACTCTTCATTGTGAAGTTTTCCTTAATATTTGTGTGGGCAGCGTATTTCCTCAGGAGCAAGTTTAGTTTGTAAGAATTGGAAGCTGCATTTTTATTTTTTTTGGCCTCCTCCTCCCTGCTTTTGTGTCTTTTTTTGTTTCTTTTGCATCAAAACAGGATGTGTCTTCAAAAATCACAAGTACAACAAGTGTTAGCTCTGAGGTGCTTCAGTTTACTACTAGATTGTGGTTAAATCTGCCTTTAGCTCTGCCAAACAGCTCGGCCAACTGAGGGGAAAGGAGGAAAAGGGTTGTGAGTCTGACACTCTTTTTAGCTAAAGAAAAAGGAAATACCAGTCTAAAAGAAGGAAATCCGTACTCAATGCTCTGTGGCCTCAAATATCTTTTTTTTACATCAGTGAAAGCACATTTAAAAGATTTTTAATGGTGAGTACTGCAGCAGGAGTTGGCATCAATGCTTAACAGGAAAACATGTGATCACAGAGTGGTGTTTAATGGTGTAATAGTGTCAAGGCTTTTATTAATATCTGTTCCTATGCTCAGATTAGACACCACCTGCCACACCTCCGGCCATACCCATTAATGAGGGAGGGAACTCCCTGGATTGTTAAAAATGGAGCATTTTAGGAGACTGGAGAAAGACACAGAGTGTTCCTAAAGGGTGGGAAGAGGCACCAGGAAGGATGCTAAAGCAGAGTCGTGGGCTGTTGGAACCCTGGGCACTGAGAATTTCAGAATTTCTCTGTTGATAGACACTGACCCCCAGGAGAACACTGCATTGACCTGAGGCTGTGGAGAAGCTTCCAGAATGGAATGACAGAACTGGGATTGTGGGTGTGGAGTTGGAATAGAAGTGTGTGATATCACAGGGTGGAAAACTGAGAGTTTAAGGGTTTAGAATACAGTAATATATATAAAGCAAGATGGAGGTTTTAGGGTGGAGCCTGGTCCTTCTTCTTCACCTTCTCCTCCATGGGTTTGGGTGGTTTTGTGTAATTGGATAAAAAAGTCCCCATTGCAGGGCATGGGTGGTTGGTTATTGGGTTAAAAGTAAAAATAATTGAGTTGTCATTTCTTAATTGGACAGTTTATCCTTCAAAGGCCTTGTAGAGAGAGATGGGGCTCCATTTTTAGTTTGTTGGAGTGAAGTGCTGTAGAACTCAGGGTTTGTGAGACTGTAACATAGATAAGAACCAATAAACATCTGAGTCCAAATAAGAAATACTGTCTCACACATTTAATCCCAACCCTGGCAGAAAAGAAGCAAAATAATCGACATTGGGCTAGGGCCAGCAAGGTCTAGAAAGGACTTGCACAACTCCAGCTCACAAAATAATTCCGTGTCTAGGTCCATCCCATCCCAGAGTGAAGTGTGTGCCTGATCTGTCCCTGAAGCCTCCTGCTGGTGGCATCGTTCACGGTCTGTGCTCGAGATAATTCCCTTTAATTCCCTTTAATTCCCTTCTGACTTGTCTGAGCTGATACTGAGCTGTGCCCAGGAGTGCCAGGAAAACAAAGCTGCTCCCTTTCCTTGGCTCATCTCAGGGGTTTTGCCCAGGTCAGGGACCTTGAGGAGAGGGACTGGCAGTGAATCTGGTGTGGAGCTGGTACAGCCACACAAGAGCTGTTGTGAGAGGGATATTCCTGATGTCAGTTTGTGCTGAATGAACTGCTCTGGGAATATTTTATGCTAGAACCTGGAAATGCTGCATGTGGAGGGGCTTGGAAGGGGAACAGGGTGAAGGGAGAGACTGATGAACATCACAGTGAGGAGGAGTTTGTGCTCCCTGGCTGGCAAAGGAGCACAGAAGCTGATGGTTGTGCTTTTGCATGGCAAAATCTCTTAATTTTAGACTCTGATGGTTGTGCCTTGCGTGGCAAAATCTCTTAATTTTAGACTCTGATAGTTGTGCCTTGCGTGGCAAAATCTCTTAATTTTAGACTCTGATGGTTGTGCTTTTGCATGGCAAAATCTCTTAATTTTAGACTCTTGGGCAGTGTCTCAGCCTTTAGAGCTTTCTGCATGTACACACAGATGTGTGTGGGAGTGAAGGTGCTCTCCACATTCCATGCTGAGGCTATTCCTATCAAATATTCATCAAAGGAAGATTCTCATCTGTACATTTTGTATTATTCAGGCTTAGAAATATTTCAGTGGCTTTCATGTTGCCTACAGGATTTAGATACCAGGGATAAAACAGGAGGCTCTTTAATTTTCTACATTTAGGATTTCTGCTTCATTAAAATTCTTTTGAAGATAAGTCCTAATGATAAATCTTCAGCTTTGACTCTTCCTCCCAGGAAAAAGCAGCTCAGAGCTGCAAACAGATGATCCCACTCCAGAGGAATCCCTGCCATCTCCCCATCAGCTGTGGGTGGAGGATGCAGGTAGCTGTATTTCTATTCAATATCTGCCTTACCCCAAAGGGTCTGCATTTAGCCCCAGTGTGAAATAGCTTCCATACCCTCCTCCAAGATAAAAATGGGGGAGTATTCTCCTTAAAGTGATCCTTTCTGAGATACAGTAAAAAGACAAATTATTGAGCCAGTTTGGACTGAGTTTTAAACCATCAATATTCAGCACTGGTTTTTATTAAAACACACAGTTCTGGTTTGATTTGTTACATTTGCCTGGTTCTTCAGAGACTTTGAAGCACCTGACTGGCTGCTTAAAGAGACTGTGGGTGTTTGCCATCCTCTGCAAGGCCAGTGTGCTCTTTGCTGCCATCAAACCTGGGTTAGAGGCACAAACAGATGGTTCCAAATTTATTGAGAATATGATAATACTTGGGGTGCTGTGGGTGGAACTTCTGGGTCCAATTTACCAGCCTGGGGCTGGTTGAGCAAAGAGAAGAGCAGAGTTGTTGTTTTGAGGTTCATTACAGCTGGAGGGAAGGGGAATGCCAGTGGCTGTTGGATGGAAGGTGGTACTTAATATTCTGTGGGATTAAAAATGGTTTGGGGCCAAAATTACTTTCAAATTATAATTACTTTATAAGTATAATTTACTTATAATTACCTTACAAAGGAGCATGCAGAACTCCTGAGGAGGATCCCTCACTAGCAGATAAACCAGAATGTTTGACTTGAAGAGGAAGTCACAGCATCCCTGTGTTCAAGGGGCTCAGATTGTTGTTGCCTCTTGTGCTCCCTTGGTGGCCCAAAGGAGACCAAGAGGCACCAGAGTGGCTGGGACAGTGACTGTGGGTAACACTGTGTGAAATTGGGGGTGTCAGTGTTTGTTTCCTAAAGACCAAATGCAATTAAACTTCCTCTGGTCCCAAACAGGCTTTGGCTGGGGCTGACCCTGGTGCTTTGCATTCAGCTTTTCACATTTTTAATTTTTTTTTTTGGCAAATTTTCACCATTTCTGGCTTGTAGGGGAAGAAAACCCTGAAGCAGATAATTCCCTGATAATAAACAGATGGATAATTCAATTATGGTATTTTGCAAGATCCCTTGCTAGGAGGAATCCTGCCTGGGAAAGGCAGGATTTGCCAGCTCTCTGAGGAGCTTTGGGGTTGTTTCTGTAGTTCTTAGCAAAAATCCTTCTCACTTCTTCTACTTATGTTGGTGTCTGCTGCAATTATGTCCCACCAGCTTTGCATTAGCAAATCTTGCTTCGGATTAGCAAACACATTTAAAAAAATATGAGCTGGGCAAGTGCTTGTAATGCTGGGTAGTTAGAGCAGGTTGAATGATTTGATCTGAATAAAAGGAAAACTCAGAGCAATGCTCATTTTAAATCACAGGAAAAGACAGTGGCTTAGTAGCCTAAACTGCACATCTTCAAACCCTGCAGAAAAGCACCAGAGAGTCACAGAGCTGCTGAGCTTCAGCAGTGCCCTTAAATCTCCTTCCAGCCTACCTGTTGTGCATTTCTGGGAGCTGGTGCTGTGGGTGTGTGTGTTTATTTAGGAAGGGTTCACACAGACCCTTTCCTTTCCATTTTCTCTGTTTCTGTGGTAGATCTTACGCTGCACCAAGGGAAATATAGGTTGGATATCAGGAAAAAGTTTTTTACAGGAAGGGTGATAAAGTTCTGGAATGGCTGCCTGGGGAGGTGGTGGAGTCACCATCCCTGGGTGTGTTTAACAAAGCCTGGATGTGGCTCTGGGTGCCAGGGTTTAGTTGAGGTGTTGGGGCTGGGTTGGACTCGATGATCTTGAAGGTCCCTTCCAACCCAGTGATTCTGTGAATTCTGTGATTTTCTGGTACCAGAGTCTCAGCAAGCAAGAGGAGTTAAATTCCCATAGCTGAGGGAAAGCAAACACATCTTGGGCACATTGTGATGCTCTTCCTTTTTGAACATCTCCAGTTGCTGAACTGGGAGTTGAAACTAAACTGTAGACACCTGGTGATGTCCAAAATCTCCTGCAGAAAGGCTCCTGCCATGAAAGAGTTACAAAGCTCTTGTGCTTTTGCCTCTCTTGTTAATTGGAGTTAATTGAAGTGGGGACCAGCACAGAGCTGCCTCTTGGGCCAGTGACTGGAAATAGCTTGACTTGGAAGGTTTTGTCAACCTTTCAAGAAATGGGTGAGAAAATAAAGTTCAGAAGGTGTAATATCATTGAGCTGTACTTTCATCTTGCTGACCTTCAGTTGTCTTCAAGGTGGGAGTGAACCTGTGAGGCTGCTGGAGGAGCAGGATGTTGGCAGCACAAGATTAAAGGAAAAAAGTGATGAATAAAAGGAGTTGGATGTGTCCTACAAACCAAACCACAGCATCCCCTGCTAGTGCCTATTCCTCTCCCTGGGCTGTGACAGATAAACACCAGTTCAGGTGTCAATGTCCATCCTGCAGAGACCAGTTTGGACTGGTGGATCCCAAACCTTGTGGTGGAGCCTCTTTTCAAAGCACTGGAGGCAGAGCTGGGAGCATCCCAGCAAGGCTGGCACATGGAGAGAGGGGTGAAAACACTGCAGCAGCTTCCAGAGCTTTCATTGCTGGCAGGGCTTTCATGGCAGGGCTGCAGAATGGTTTACACTGAGCTTGGAAGAGTGTTGTTAATTAAATAATTAGCTGTTTAAAATGTATTTATTAGGGCTTAACAGCCAGGCCACAGATATGCATCAATTACAGAGCCACAATATCTGCAATAAATGTTTTTCACCCCATAATCAAGTATGGCTTAATTAGGCAATGCTGAGAGAAGAGTCATAATAAATAGAGTGGGTAAGACTTGCCTTTATAATTGAGATTTAATCAGCCAACTCTTGTATGTTCATTGAATAATTGATTATTCTACACATTTATCAAGGATTAAAAACTCAGTGGTAGATATGCAAATCCTCTCATATTAAATACATCTGAAACTCTCAAATAACATTGAATGCCTATTAACATTTTGATTAAATCTAAGTGACAAACACATTGTGGAGCTCATGCCTGCAGTTGGCTATTTTATTGCTATTTATCACTTATTTTTTTTCCCCCAAGCTAAATTGCTTGTGTGCTTGTGGCTTTTTAAAGGAGATGGACAGAAATATGCAGGGAGAGTGAAATGGGAGTTGGCACCTTGTGCACTCTGGGATGAGGAAGCTGAGCCTGGATGGGAGAGTGGGAAATATTTTTACTCTGGCTGCAAGTGAGCAGACCAAACCAACCAAAAGCTATGGAAGATATGTGAAGGGTTGCTGTCATAATTAGTGCTTTGTGAGAGATGCTAAAATAGCCATGGACAAAAGCAAGAACAAAAACAAAACAGAATAGAAAAAGAAACCCCAAAATAAATTTTTAAAAACCCCAAACAAATTTTAAAAAGCCAACAACAACAAAAAAAAAAGAGACAGTAAAACACCTCCCCACCCCCCCCCAAAAAAAAAAAAAAACAAAAAAAAAACCTAAAGACCCAAACAAAAAAAAATAGCCCCCAAAAACCAAACCCACATGCAGAAGTGATGGGGTGAGCAATGCCAGGATTAATGAGGGACCAGCTCACAGTGTGTCCCCTCCTTGCTGGAGAGATGCCACCTCTGCAAAGCCCAGGAGAAACTGCCCTGAGCCTGCCTGGGAGAAAGGAGAACAGAAAAAACTTTCACTATGGAAAACAGTCAAATCATCTTTGCAGAGTCTTTTAAATTTTCTATTTTTTTTGCCAAGGATGAAGTAAGCATGAGAAAGAGCATGAAATTGTGGTTGGTAGTGACAGCTCATGCCTGAAGTGGGGTCTGAGTGGCAGGTGAACATCTCAGTTAAAAGGGAAAGCCCAGTTTAGCTCACAGGAGTGCACCTTGGCAAAGCCCCCTTCTCACCTGTACCAGGTGCAGCTCCCACCCCATCCCACAGAGTGCCTCAGGTTCTTGGAGGCAAAGCCCAGAAAAGTCCCAGGTAGGTGGCACACCGAGCTGATTTTGGTAAAAATTTAACTGTTTTTAGCAGAGCACTGGCACCAGCAGATGTGTGAATATTTATTTATTTAATTGCTGTGCACAGATCCCTCCCTGATTTGTGGTTCCAGCTGGGCCAGGCTGATGCCAGGAGCCAGTGGGAGCCATGAAGGTCTCTCAGTGCTAAGTTAATTAATGCAGAGTTAATTAATATCCATGTCATTTGACTTGTGTGTGCATGGAATCACTGCTTTTCACCTTTCACAACTTGTAGAGTCCTAAGTGAAGTGGGATTGAGGGATTATTGAGTTTAAACCAGTACCAGCAGAGCACAACCCTTTCTGCAGGAGCTCTGGAGGGCAGTGTTGGATTAAACCTTTTTCTGACCCAGAGATGGGGCAACTGAGAGGTGTTTAAAAACTTTTATTCCATTTTCAGTCTCATGTGAAGGGTGAGACAATACAGGTGTTATAATTCACACCATCACAATCAGAAGCCAACTATTTCCTAATTACAATACATTATAAACATTTCTTGACCTATCAGCTTTTGCCACACCATGCTGTAAATGCCTTAAAGCCAATCATCTAAAATTACCCCTTGTGAGTCCTGTTACAACACATTTTTCTACATAGCTCTATTTCTCCAAAGTATCTAGTCTTTTTTACAAAACCATCCTTTGAAACTTGTTTCTAGTTCCATTTCTCTCTCAACAATGTCTGTCTTATTCCATAGCATTTCTAAATCAATATTTCTTATCTCAAAATCTACATACAGATACACACTATGTAAACCTTCTATCAAGCTTTGAGAGTTCACTATAAATCCATTTCCCACAGGGCAGCTCCCCTATCCTTGCCCTCAGTCTGGAGACTTCTCTAAATGGAGAATTGGGAGCCCAATGGCCACCATGGAGCTGTGGTGATGTGGATGCCTTTATTCTCCACTTTTATTTTTATTTTCCACTTTTGGAGCATTTCTTGCTCGCTTCACTTTGGACACAAGAGGGTGATATTTCCTCAGGAATTTCTGTGTGTTGAAGCGTGAACAGGCTCGTAGGGGAACGTGCTCTGGAGAGAAAATCACCACATTTCGTTTTCCCTTCCATGGCAAGGTTATCCTTGCTCCTGCTTGGCATCACAGCCTGGTACTGGAGCTGGGTGGGCACCAGGACGTGCTGCCTCTGGGCAGACACAGAACCATTTCATGTGACCACCAGCAATTGTTAGAGCACTTCCCAACATCCCCAACACCCCTGTGAAGGCCCCTTTGCTCCCGTGGTTTCAGGGATCCAAGCAGGGGCCGTGTCTCTGGTGGGTTCTAATAATTCCTACAGCTCACCTGTGGGGCACAAACCCCTGGAGACCTGCTGTGGACTGTGCCACCATTAAATGGTTGATGAAAACAGAGTAAAAGGAGCAGTTTCTACCCCAGGCAGGGATTAGGATTGGGCTCAGAGCAGTGCTGAGAGAAGGAGCTCTGTCCATGATCCTGCACATCACATCTTGCTCTGCCCAAGCTGGGCTCACCTGCAGGGGTGTAAATCTTAGGGGCTGGGGGCAGTGATGGCTCTGCCAGAACCCTGGGCACTGAGAATTTCAGACTTTCTGTGCTGACAGGCTCTAACCCCCAAGAGAACACTGCATTTGACCTGAAGCCATAGAGAAGGCTTCCAAAATTGAATGGCACAACTAAGATTATAGGTGTGTAGTTTGACTAGAAGTGTGTAATATCACATAGTATAAAACTTACAGTTTAAAGTTTTAAAATATAGTAATATATATAAAACAAGATTAAAGTTTTAAGGCAGAAGCTGGTCCTTCTTCTTCACCTTCTTCTTCATGGGTTTGGGTGGTATTGTTAGATAATTAGATAAAAAAGTCCACATTACAAGCCACAAGTAGTTAGTTATTGAGTTAAAAATAAAAATAATTTAAGTGTCATTTCTTAATTAAACAGCTTATCCTTAAAAAACCTTATAAAGAAAGAAATACAACTCCATTTTTAGTTTGTTAGAGTAAAATACTATAAAACTCATAATTTGTGAAACTGTAATATAGATAAAAACTAATAAACACCTGAGTCCAAACAAAAAATACCATCTCACACATTTAATCCCAACCCTAACAAAAAAAAAATAGTTAAAACTCAACAGGCTCTGCTTCTCACTTTGTACCTCCAGCTTGGAATGAGGACACAGGTCAGTCTAAACAGCCCCTAAATCACCACTTTTTAGGAAGTGTCTTCTACTCAGCTCGGGAGTGTTGGTTAAATCTGACCTGCTGCATGGGGTACCCAGGAGGTGAATGCCATCACTGCTGCTCCACCCTGCTGTGCCAGCCTCTCCTGTGGGGGTTTTTGAAGGATNTGTGTTTAATTCCAAGCTTTGGCTCACAGGCCCAAAGTTCTGAGAATTCCTTGCATTTTGGATTCCAACACTCTCCCATCTCCCTGGACTGGCCTGGAGCCTCAGTGCAGCCTTGTGCTCTGCTGGGTCCCTGAGGTGCCTCCTCAAGGCTCTTGCTCTGCTTTGGTGTGACAGGTTTAGCTCCAGGCTCAGACTGGTGACACTGCTTGGCCCAGGTGTTCAGTTACAGGTGATCTTTGTCTCCTTTAAAGGTAGAAGCTTTGGGCTCCTCAGGAGATGTCTCACAGCCATTGGCCTCCAAATGTTTTCTATCCAACCAAGTTCCCCTACCCAATCTTTCCTTACAAACAAAGTGAGGGAGCCTGAGTTGGAAATGTTTTTTTTGCCAGTTGGAGGGTTTTGGGGTTTTTTTTGCCATGTTAAGGATGCTGTGGTGGCTCTTGTGCCTCATCCTCTCTGCCATGAAGTGCCCATGACTGTGCCCTGGCAGGTAGGACTGCCAAGGAGCCTCACCCAGTGCCCACAGCACTTCCCTGGATCAGTTTAATGGCAGCTCTCACCCTGCTCCACACACAGACAGGATTTGGGATTGTCTCCCTGAGCTGCCACTCAGCTCCTCTGAGCTGCTGTGGTGCTCTGGACCACGAGATCTCTCAGCCTCTGGCAGCAGCATGAGGAGTTGAGTCTCCAAAACTCCAGGGTTTCCCAGAGTGCTGGATGCCTCACTGGATATGTAATTCCTGTGCTTGGACCCTGCACAAGACAATGCAAAGCAAATTACTGCAGACTAAATATATGGTCAGGATGTGCTGGAAGTTGGCAGCGTGGCTGGAAGGGATGGCCAGGGAGGGAGGAGAGACATGGTCAGCTTTCTTCTTTTGTGTTCAACTGGATAATGCTTGGGATTCCTTAAAAGACTTTAACATGGGTTTGGAAGGGAAGGGCTGGAGGAGATTCAGCTGTAAAAAGCTGGATGAAGACTGAAGGGTGCAGTGTGCCTGGGAATTGAGAAGGGATCAGGAGCCAGCTCTCAGAGAGGATGAATTTGGGAGTATATAATCTTTCAGAGCAGTCCAGAACACGGCTGTGGCAAATTCTTGGACTTCTGCTCTGATTCCTTCCGTGATCCACAGCTCTGTTCTGATCCTTTGAATTCTGCTGCATGCTGGCAGCATTTTCTCCAAGGCACCATTTTTATCCTCCTTAAACACCAAACTCAACATCAATGTCCTGCCTGTTTTACTGTAATTCCTAATCTTGTTACAGGGAAAGAAACTGAAATTCAGAAAACTGAATTAGAGCTCTGTGCTTTAATGGACTTTTTTTTTTGTATTTCACCTGGTTTGCTCAGTGATATTAGAGCAGACTTTCCTTACTTTTTCTGTTCAGTCACTCTCTGGCCCTTTGCCCAGACCAGAAGAGCCCCAAGCTCTTCAGTACTGAATGCTGATTAGAAGTGAGGCCAAACTCTTCTCTAAAGTGCTCTGCTTTGAATAAGGAGACAGCTGTAATGATCACTGTGACCTTTACTTTTCCTCTCCTACAAACTGGAAAATTCAATTTGATGGTACTTGAAAACCTTAACATTTTTTGTCACTGGGCAGTGCTTGTTAATGTGAGCAGTGATAGAAAAGGGGAATTAAGAATTTTATCGGCATTCTGAGGGCAAAAACCCACACGGGCACCTCGGTTCTGCAACATTTAAGAGCAGCATGACATGTTGGATGGGGTCTAATGGTTGAAGTGGCCTCATCTCACCTTCTTCCTGCCCGTGGGCAGCACATCACCCACAAAGCTCTGCCACGAGTCACACTCATTGTACTCTTTTTCCTGCTAAAGAGAGAGCTTTGGCTCAGAGCTTATCCGTGAAAGAAACCTGTGTTTGATCACCTTTGTCCTCTCCCTGCAGCTAGAGTGATCTGTCAGTAGATTTTATTCCAGGCCTTCAAAGGTAACGTGCAGCTTCTGGAGTGCTGCTCGGGCTGCCTAATAAATTCCCTGCAAAGCTCCCTTTTCTTGCTGGGCGTTCATCCAGCCTGGGAAAGGCACGGGGGACTCCCCCCACGCTCTGAGCTCTGATCCAGCCCATCCACAGGCACAGCAGCTCCTCTGATAAGCACTTCATACAGGTGAGGCATCCCCTCTCCCCGTGCAGGGAAAGTGGGAAAGGCTCTGTTCAACAGAAAAACCTTTGTGTTCCACTAAAAAACAGGATAAATCTCCTATTTTAATCCCCCGGGAGCTGGGCAGGTTTCCAGTCCCTCAGGCTTGACCTGTGTGTGTTTGAAAGGTTCCCCAAGGTGACCCTGTGCTGTTCCCCAAGGCACCAGTTCAGAAGCAGTGGGCACATAAACTTCCTGCAGCTGCAGCCTGAGGGCTCTCCCACCCCTGCCAGCAGCTCTTCCCAGCTACTTCTCTTACATTAAATAATTTATTAACCAATAGCAAAGAATAATTTATAAACCAATAA
>VXBC01008686.1:0-14130 GCA_013399945.1 Ploceus nigricollis | reverse complement strand
TAACTAAAATCAAAATTAATAATAAAACATAAATAATCTGCTCAATAAATTAAACCTTACACCATAATAAAAAAATTAAAATAAATGTATATATAATTATCATCATAGTTATATGTATAACAATACCTTATCTATTCCAATACATACCAAAAATAATTAACAAAACCACCAAAAAATATTCTTAATACAAAAGAATATTTTGTATATTGTGAATATTATTGAATATTAATATTATGGAATATAATTGAATGTTAATATTACAAAAGAATATTTTGTATATAACTGAATATTGATATTAATGTAATTGAATATTGATATTTTGTGTGGAGATGCAGGTGGGAGCTGGAGCATGGAAGGGCTTCTCAGCTGCTGAGGAGTTGGGGTTTGTGCCGTGCTGGGGGCTCAGGGCTCAGCTCTGGGTGCTGGAGGAGAGGTGACAACAGCACAGAGCTCGTGCTGTTCTTGTGCTTTCACTAGGCTGGGTTTATCTCCAGCTCTCTGTTCCTGCCTGCTGGAACATATTGAGAAATAATTATAAATGATAGAATGATATTCTGTGCTGCTGTTGAAATCTCCTGCTAGCACTCTGATTTTGCACATGTTGGTGCACGTTTGTGTGCCTGGTTTGGTTTCCCTCGTGCACATTGAGTTAAGCTGGTGAAGGAGGGACCCTTCCTGTGTGTAAATACACACTGTGCTTAAAATGAATGTGTTTTTACAAGGTTATTTCCTTTTCATGAGAGAACAGGACCATACTTGCAGCCATAAATAACATTAGATCTTACTTCATTGTTTGCAATCTGCCCACGTAGCACTGGAAGAGTAAATAGATGTCAGGTGTTCCCTCCCTCCATGGCCAAGAGGGCAACAAGAAAGCTTCAAAACCATTAAAAAATATTATGTTCTGGTATCCTGACTTTCAAATTGCAATTCTGCTAAGGAGAAAGGGCATGGCTGTGGGACTGACTGCCCAGAGGACAACTCAAAGCTGGAAAAATCCTGGGAGATATCAGAGCATAAAGGACACAGTTGCTTCCAGCCATTCTCACCTGGCCATGTAAAGCTGCTGAATAAGAGCTCCCCTTGTCTTTAGTGCTGTACCAATAAAGCAATTCCAGCTTCAGCCAACAGCTTGGCACATCTAATAGATAGTTTATTAATTTCTTTACAGGTTCAGCTGGCAGTGAGAGATCAAACCAGGAAACCAAGGAGGGCAGGAGGAAGGGGATTAAGAGCTTAGGCTCAGCAGCCCCCATTGGGTTTTGTCCCCATGGGCAAGTGCTGATGAGCATTCCCCATTTTGTTTCTTCACTGATTAAACTAAGAAACCAAACCAAAGGACGCAGGAGAGAAGGGTTAAAGGATTAGGAGATGGTCTTTGAACTGCCATGTGGCAAGGTAATGAGGCATGAATTATTAAAATGATTTCAATTATAACTGGCAGCCACATGCTCTGCCTTTGCATTGGCTTTCTTCCTTGCTGTAAAAAGACAGCTTTGTAAGAGCTCATGGTTTCTTGGAAGAGATATGCTCACCCAGGACTGTTAATTGTATAAACAGTGTGATTTGTCATTGGCCAAGCTGCTCTTATGGTGAGATAAGTTGAAATGCCAATGAAATGGGCATGGCTCAGCAGCAAGACAGATTTACTCCTCAAAAACCTCGGGGTTGGAGCCATGCTGCTGAGGGGCTGTGGGTATCAACAGCCTCTAGAATCTATTTTTNATGGTGGGCTGTGAGGCACTGGTTGTGTGCTGCTAGTAATAATTATTATAAAAATGGTTTTGGCTTTAATGGAAGGAGAAATGTGTTTGTAGTTGTGTGTTCTTCTCTCTGTGCGTGGCTTGGAAGCAGCGGCTGGAGAATGGCTCTGTTCAGACACTGATCAGACTGATTTATGCTCGACCTCTCCAAAGACAGGCACCACACTGCTGGCTGCCTTCCCCATAGCTCCTCGTGATAAAAAAAGGAAAAAAAAAAAAGGAAATACCATCGGGAACAGCTCCACCTGGTGACTGCTAAAATTTCTGCACAAAAGCCTGGATTTTGTGTCAAAATGAACAACCTTAGGTCTGACTCCTCGGGAAAACTCCTACGGCCACGAAGACCAAGTAGTACAAGTAAGACTTGAAGGGTTTGGTCCTGCGGACGGCTGTGGGGATGTCCTGGGGAGATCAGAATCTGCTGGATGCTCCAGGAAGAATTATTTACCTAATGCATCCATTTTTTTTTTCTACTCCTGAGCTGCCTGAAGGGGGAGGTAGGAGAGCTGAATCCACCAGTGCTCATACTGAAATGTGAGGTATTTTTACCATAACACTATCCTGAAGCTGCATCTCCTCGCAGTTTAGTTAAACTGTTACTTTCCACTTTTCTCCTCTCCAAGACAGTGTTTACAGGCAGTGTTTATCCTCAGAATTCTGAGGTTCAGAGAACAGAATTCTCTGTTCAGAGGTGGTGGCTAAAAGCCACGGCCAGGTGGGTGCACCTCTAGTGACTTGCTGTAGTTTCAGTCTTAGGGGGAAAGAAAAGGAAAGGTAAAGAGATGATGTTTGTAGCTGACTTCAGCACACACAAGGACCTCACTGGAAAAAGAAAAAGAGCTGTCTGTGCTGCTGGCAGCAGAATGAAATGGGTTAAAGCCCTTGGATAATCACTACAGCACCCGAGCCAGGGGAGGGCAAGGCAGGAACAACCTGAGTGACAATGAAATCCATCAGACAGGGCCACAGGGGTGAGGGCAGCAGCTGTGCCAGGCTGGGGCTGGCAGTGGATGGAGCCCTCCATGGGCTCTGACTGCTCCCAGCCCTGCTCCTCTTGGGAATACAAGTTGTTAAACACAGCAGCAGCAGGAAGGCTTTTGCACTAGGGCTTGTAACACCCCTTTTATAGTTCCTGTCCCCCCCTCCTCGGAGCAGAGCTGTTTGCCTTTGGCCACGGGTGAGGGGAGGGTTTTTTGGAGCCCCGACCCTCCCAGCAGGTGACTGTTTCTGCAGCTACTCCATGGAGCTTCCCTCCCCAGCCCGTGTGGAAATGGAGGCCAGATCCCCCTGGGGTTTCTGGATCACAAACCACTTTTTCCGAGTGGTTCTGCTCTGCCTGGTCCCGGGAGCAGAGGGGGATGAGGAGGGAGGAAGCATTCCTTGCTGCTACATTCACAAAGCTCCTGGCACCAGCCAGCTCCTCCTGAAACCACTCCAGACTCTGAATCATTTCTGTTGGGAAACCATTCATGCCCCAGCCTGAGCCCCAGCTGACTCCTCAGAGCCCCCCAAAACCCTGGCAGCAGCCTCTGATGCTGCTTGGCTTGTCTTGGCAGGGCTGAGGGGCTGGGCTGACACCACGGCCTGTGTTGTTCTTGGGCAGTAGCTTCCCTGCATCATTTTGCAGTCCCTGCCAATTTGTACAGAGCTGGACTCAAACCCCAGCTCTGTTTGCTCACTTGCCTTTAATGCTGTGCCCTCAGTGAGGAAAGAGGCAGCTTTGATTTTTTTTGGGTCCTGTATTTTCTCTCTTCCTCTCTGGTGCTGCCTTACAGGGCCTGTCTGCACCATGTCAGCACAAAAAAAAACCCCCATACTTTGTAAAGCTGAGGATATTTAAATAAAACACAGAAGATGAAAATACATATTCAGGCTCTAAGTGTTTCTCCAGGGATTGTCCCCTGTGGGGGCTCAGAGGGTCTGGGCAGGAACATGGATTGGAGATGTTTGTACAGAACTGGACTCATACCCCAGCTCTGTTTGCTCACTTGCCTTTAATGTTGTGCCCTCAGTGAGGAAAGAGGCAGCTTTGATTTTTTTTTTGTGTCCTGTATTTTCTCTGTTCATCTCTGGTGCTGCCTTACAGAGCCTGTCTACACCATGTGAGTGTCAGCACAAAAAAAAAAAATCCCCATAGTTTGTAAATATTTTTATATTTATAAATAGGATATTTTAAAGAAACACATTAAAATGAAAATACATATTCAGGCTCTAAGTGTTTCTCCAGCAGCAAGGCTGGGATTGTCCCCTGTTGGGGCTCAGAAGGTCTGGGCAGGAGCATGGGTTGGAGACGTGCTCCTGCACCCTCCCTCTGCCTCCCCAGGCTGTTTGAAGTCCCTCTGAGGTGGGTATGTCAGCCCAGTCATGCAGGTACCTGCTGAGCAGCAGCAGGCATGTTTCAGTGTTTAAATCACCTCCCTGCTCCTCTCTCAAGGGATGATTCATGGTGATTGATCACCCTGGGCTGGGTGTGAAGGCAGCCCTGGCTGCTTCCTTACTGGCACAGCAGAGCTGCAAATGAAGCTGATTTTTACCCTTAAAGCCACTGTGTGTCGCAGCTCCTCTGTCTTTTAGATTTGCTCCTTTCACTGTCAGTGGGAGATTCCCCAAGAGCTTTCTGGAGCTTTCCAAAGGAATGTGTACCCAACTAATTTGGAAGTCTTGGACTTGTCAGCTTGGGGCTTGTTGTTCATGTGTGAGTTGATTGGAAATGAGTTTGGGTTTTGTTTCTCCACTCTCCTAAATCTTGGGCAGGTATTTTAGCTGCTGCTGGTTGATGGCAAAATGATCCTTTGAAATTCTGGAGTAAATTACATAGATGGAAGATAAAGAGCAATGAGAGATGAAGCAGTGCCAGTGCAAGAAAAGAGAAAATAACAGTGGAATGATGTCCTTAGCAAGCAAGGCAGAGACACAAGTGAAGGCTGATGCTGGGTGACAGTGCATCACAGATCAACCTGCCCCAGTTTCCAAGAATATACAGAATTTTATGTACAATAAAAGTCTAGGACTACAGCTCTAAAGCTGGGCTAAACCAGCTGCTTTCTGCCACCCTTTTGTGTCTCAGTTTCCCCACCTGTAAAGTTGGACAATGGTAATTTCCTCCCAAAAGAGCTGCCAGTGCTGGCTGGAAGCTGCTCTGTGTTACAGCACTGAGGAAACAGTGGCTATTATTAATCATGCCTCATATTTTTTCAACCTTCTGCATAACTAAACTTTGTTTGTTTTGATTTTTAAAACTTGGAATCCATGGCTGGACCAAATTATAGCTGGAAGCTGAGAGCTATAAGAAAAGACATCCAAATGCTGCTCAGTTTGCTCTGTAAAGGACAGAACTGCTGAGGCTGCATCACTTGTGGCTTCTGAGCCTGGTGCCAGCACACAGAATTCCCTCCTTGCAGCTTTTCCATAGCACGTGCCAAGTATCCAGCTCTTCAGTCTGCTACAAATCATCCCTAATTCTGTAATTGCTTTGCTAGTGATTATAGGCAGACTCTGGTTGATCCTTCAGTGGTTTTCCTTCATCCACATTTTCAGTGGGCTCTTTAATTGCTGATTTTATTTTCCAGTTCCTTGCTCCCCTTTCCCAGTTCTAGCAGGCCCCATGGCTCCAGTCCAGCGTTCTCCCTGCGAGAGACAAGGCAGAGCCCCCTCTGCATTTGGGGCTGCTTTTCCATCTGAGCTGTCAGGGGAAGGGGCACCTCGTGCTTCTGGCTTGCAGACAGGAGGAAAACATGTAAGGTCATGCAGGTAGGAATAAGCTCTGAATCACTCTCCCAGGGCTGGGAGCTGCGTTCAGGGCTGGATTTGGAAATCGTGGCACACTCAAGCAGAGCTTGCAGCATGACTGTGCCATCCCTGCCTACCCAGGGATGTCTCACAGGCACAGGAGCAGCCCAGCAGTGGTGCCTGGCTTGTTGGCACGTGCTCAGCCTGCATCCAGCCTGGTTGGTGCTGCTGAGGAGCTCAGGAGAGCTGCTGTGTTGTGGGAATCAGAAAAACAAAAACTTCCACAGACACTGAAGGATTTGATCTGCAGCCTTGGAAGAAGCTTAGATTGATGTAAAAATGCAATACACAAACATTAGGCAGAAAAATAATAAACTTCTGTTCCTGTAGTTGTAAGTAAGAATATGCCTTAAATAAGTGAGAAACTTATTATATTGATAAAATGGTGAAGGGTTTGTAATGTAAGGGTGTAGTTGTATAAAGTAGCTGAGAGTTTAGAAGTTATAATAGAAGCATATGTGTGCATGTGAGACAGAAAGCCATTGGGCAAAAATATCCACAGTGCAACAAAATTAAGTGAAAGTGATAGGTTAGGAAAGCAAAATACACCTTGTGGCAACTGTTCATTAGAGTAGAAGGTTATATATTGTCTTGTAACAAAGAACTTGTGATTACTCTTGAGCTATGGCCAGCTGCTTGCTCCTCTAAAATCTCACAGCCTCTGAGACTGATGTTTATCTGAGCAAGAAATCATTCTTAGCCCAAAAATAGTCCCATCCCTTCATTTTTAACAGTGATACTGTGTGGTGCCTCTCCCCCACACCTTGTGTGCCTCCTGCCACTGCAGCAGCAGCAAGCCTGGCTTTTCTGGGCTCCAGCTCTGTGTCCTGCTCCCCTTTCCCCCCTTCCCTAGGGGTGCATGTTCACCTCTCTAAACTGCACTTGTGAAAATGCACCTGGGGATTCTGGCACTGGGGGAAGGCCCTGCTCTGGGTTAGGTGTGATGCTGGATGAAAATTAGGGATCCTCTCACTTGGTGGCAAGTAAGATCCAGATCCCTTCTATACCACTTTGGAAGGACATGACTGACACAAAGCTGAGGTTGTTGCTTAATTCCTGTAGTTTCAACTCAAACTCAGACCATAAAAGCCATAAACCAGGGTTCTTTATTTGTGAAAAATGGATTAGAGCTGCGTGGTGTTTGAGAGTTTGACTTTGACCTGCTTTTGTTTTTCAAACTTGCAGTTAGATTCTGAAGTGCTTAGCTGGCAGTTCTGAAAGCAGCTCAGGGATTTTACAATGATTCTTGGAGGGGGGTGGGGGATGTATTCATGTGGGTCAGCTCATGAGCCACCTTGAAGAGTTTTGTTTTCAGAAACTGGAGCTATTGAAAATGAAAAACACTTATGACCTTTCATTCAGACTTCCCTTACATTCAGGGATTTTCCTTCCATTGAATGGGTATTGACTACTGCCTTTAATTTTTATTTTGTTGTCTTTTAATGCCCTCTTCAACTTTAATTTCAGGTTGAAGTATTCTCTTCCCTAACCATTCTATGAAAGTGGCCATCTGATGTACCTTGTGGTTGAGCAGATGTTATCTTCTTTGGTAATGAAATTCTGCCCTGAGTAATTGGACATTCTTCCTGGTTCCTCATAATTAAGGCAGAAGAAAAGAACAGAATCTGCTGATTTGATATGAGTAATTGCTTCATTAAGCTATTTGCTTCCTTACCATAACTATCACTCCAATGAGAGCAGCCTGACCATCAGATCATACAAAAAAGGGAAAAAAGATAGGAAACACACAGCTAAATCATTTACCTCTTACCCATAGGCAGTTCAGACCACAGAGGGCCTGGCTGTGTCCTAAGCAAATGAATCAACCTCTGGAAAAAGCAGAGAGAGAGTGATGAGGCTTTAGGTCACCACAGCTGCCTGGCCTCCTGCATCTGAGCATTGTGGATTGATGCTGACAGGCTGAACATCTGTGTTCTCCTACTGTGGAGCAAGAAGGGGAGGCAGCTGCACGAAATCCTGGCCAGTGGCAAGAAAATTCATGAAATCCTGGCCAGTGGCAAGAAAATGTGATCCAGGGTGGGCTATGGCAAGTTTTAGCAGTGGTGGTGGCCTGTGCCATTGCTGTTGTTTGTGTTTAGCCATCCTGGGTTTGGGGACACAGGGACCCACAGGTGGCCACTCTGTCCTCAGTGACATTGAGGACAGGGAAATAGGCCTGCTCATGTGTTAAGTTACACAGATTTAGCTGAGATCTCAGCTGTGATTTCCAGTAGGAGATTATTCCCCATCCATGTGGGCCTGAGCTGCTCCCACACACATCCCAGCACCCCATCTCCATGGTTCAGTGGGTTTGGTGATCATGAAGAACAGGTCACCCCAAATGCACTCCATAAACCTACCCCTGATTTCCTAATTGCAAGCTTGAGAGTCAGTCATCACAGCAGCCACATGATTCATATGTGCCTACAGATGAAGTCAGGGCTTGGAGGGTTTTTGGAAGTGAATTCCACTGAATTATCCCCAAATGCTGCAGAAAGCAGTTCCAGGTCACTGCCAATCAGCCCTGCAGAGCTCTGCATGAGCAGCCTGTATGATCCAGGAATGCTATCAGGGACTTTGATCATGGAGCTGATTCCTATCTCCCTGTCCAAGATCTGGGCAGGTATGTTTTTATAAAGCTCCACTGAGCTCAGAGCAGCCAACATTCCTGCAGCTGAAAAGTTTAGGCAGTAACAAGTTAGACAGCCCAGAGTTTTAATCCCAGTTTGGATAACCCTGTCTCAGAGCTGTTAAAAGTGAAAATATGTGTTTGCTTTTTTTAATAACTAAATGAGGGTAATGAATGTAAGTAAGCAGTGCACTGTATGGATTAACTGACTGGCACAAGAGGGGCATTGTGTGAGTGAATGCTCTGCTAGGGCTGCAGGGGAAAGGGAGAGCCATCAGAGGTGCCATAAGAGTTTAATTTCCTCAGGAAGATGGCAGAGAGAAGGGCAGATTCTGCCAGTGTGCAGTGCTGGTTGCCAGGTTTTGTCCTTTCTCACAAGCATCTCCCTGTCCTGGGCACCAGCAGTGGGAGTTGTGCCCTGCAAAGGGCACAGAGCAGGGCTGAGCTGGGCCACCAGCAGCCAGGCTGCTGGCATGGAGCTCCTCCAGTGCAAGTGAGCAGATCCAGTGGGATGAATGAGCTCCTGGTCCTTTCTGCTGGCTTAGTGAGCCCCAGCTTTTGGATTCTGGGTGAGTCAGTCCCACTGCACGAGCAGCAGTGCCCAAAGCCCTCCTTGGTACCTGCCAAGGTCTTGGCCAAACCCCACAAGGTCTCAGCTCCTCTGTGGTGCTCTCCTGCTTCCTTTCCCTTCAATCCAGGGCTCTCCACGCTGGGTTTTGCAGGGATCCCCAGGTCTGAGTGCAGTGTCACCATCCCCTCCTGCCAGCCCCAGGCTGCTGGGGCAGAGCAGGGTGGAAAAGCCCTCTGCATCTCCTCTCCAGCATCACAGCCACAAAAGGGTGGTTGGTCAGGAAAGGAGCTTGGAGGATCATTTGTAAAACAAACAGAGCTGGAGAGGGAGGTGAGGGGATTTTTAGTCCTGACAGCTGAGGTTCTACCCCTGTATCAGAGATGCTGTTCCCCAAGCTCAGGTCTGCTCTGCTGCACATGGACAGGTCTTTGCAGTGTAAATTCCTGCTTCTCCTTCTTCTTAGACACCCAGGGAGTTCTGTTCTCTCCATGACAGCCACTTCTGCCCACCAGGCAATGCCTTGGAACCTCAGGAGCCCTGAGCCTCACCCCACCTCTCCCTGGGAAAACTCCATCCTGCTCCTCTTTTGTGAGAGCAGCTTGGTCAGAGAGATGGAATGAGTCAGTCAGAGAGGCAGTGACACAGCCCAGCACTCCTCAATGGCTCAGGACATGTGTGTGAGTCCTTGTAATCAGCTTTTTTTCCATGGGGCTCATCCTTTCCTTACTTGCACCCTTTCCTCCTCACTCCAGTGTGCATTTCTGGGTGCTGCTGCCTCTGCTGTTCTCTCTCTCCCTCTGACCCTTTCCTGGGCCTCTGGCTGCCGGCCTCAGCCCACGGTGTGGAGCTGGCAGTGCTTGTCTCTCCCTCCTCTGATCCCTGCTCTGTTTAGTTTGGGAGATTGTGTTTCTGCAGGCAGGACCCCCACGTGCTGGGGAACGTGGCTCCCTGGAGGAGGATGCTGGGGGAGACACAGCACAGACCCCTTGCAGCTGATGCCTTAAGATTTTAGCTTTTGTATTTTTCAGAACCTGTACTGCATTAGTGCATAACTCTAAACTCCATAACTCCAATCTCCATATAAAGTGTCAGCTATTGCCTTCACATTTTGGTCAGACAAAACAATTCCTCTGGGCCTGAAACTCAAGGACACCCTACAGCCTCAGGCCCTGAAAAGTATAAACAAAAGTGAATTTGGGGGATGCAAACTGGGGGAATATGACTTCATTACCTGAAGCTGTAACTGGAGGATTAACCCCTGATATGTAAATAGATCAAACTTTAAATTGTCTGAAAAACTCATGCCCATTGTCCATCTTGGGTGTAGCTTCTGTGAGGCTTTTGAGTGCCCATGGTGTATCTATTGAAGGCCTTTAATAAATACCCACTTTATTCTCTTAACCTTGTCCAGCCTCTGTTCTACAACAACTCTAACACACGTGCTGCAGGAAGAACCATCTGCTGAGGGCACCACAGCTGGGCCAGGCTCAGCAGCTGCTGCAGGAGGTGCAACATCTGCAGCTGCAGGTGCCACTGGGCTCAGAGCAGGCTCAGGCTCAGCCTGCCCAGGCTCATCCCTCCCAGGTCACTGGTGTGTGTGTGGAGCTGGGCACCCCGAGGTGGGGACAAGCAGGGCTAACACAGCCTCCCTGCAGGGTGGCCAGCTCTCTGGCCAGCTCTGTGGCACTGCCAGGGCTGTGCTGGCACCCCAGTGCCAGGGTGGGATGTGTTTGGCAGGGGGTGTTCAGGGCTGGGGTGCCAGGGCTGGATGTGTGAAGCTCACACAGTGCTGCCAGGGCTGCAGCCAGGCTGAGCCAGCACTCCAAATCCCTGCTTTCAGGAACAGTAAATTCCCTCAGTGACTTATGAAAGAGCAAGGGAAAAAAAAAAAGCTCTAAATGACTTACCTATTTAAAGCCTGTGGGCTCTGCATTGTGTTAAACATTAACCTGCCCTTCTGGGCCAAGCCACTGATTCTCTGGGCAATTCTGAGGCCAGGCAGGCAAAGAAAAGGATTCTTTGTCAGGGAGTATTTCAGAAAATTATCCCTTCAGCCATTTTCTGTCTCATGGTGTTTGTTTGGCCCTGCAGTAGGACGCCTGCCCCACAATTTGCTGTTTATGTTTGTGCAGTGGAGCTGATCAAACAGCCATGGCTCTGAAGGAGCTGCTCCCACCACAGCAGCCCTGGGATGATGGCACAGACACCCTGTGCACGTGTAATCACACCAGCACAGGACTGGACATTGAATTGCACACATGAAATTGCACACTAAAGTAGGCACACATATCCCCATAATCCAGAAGGGAAAGCTGCTTTTTGAACTGCTGTAAGGTGTGTCCCTGTGAGTGCTGAATGTCACACAGCCATGCCCCTCAGAGAGGTGCAGGCAGGAGCAGGACAGTGGGACCAGGAGTGGGTTCTGCTCCTGACTTTGCCCTTACTTTGGTGCACAAGGTGGGGCAAGTCGTTGCATTATTGTTTCTCCCCCATGACTTGTGACCAATATGAAAGAGCAAGGGTGTGGAAAAGGTAATATATCATTACTATTGCCTTAAAGGTGTGCTGATTAAGCAACAAACCTTCAGAGGTTTTATTTTGATGGAAGTTTTGTTGATGACAGTGTTTGCAAACATCTCCCCCCTGCAGACCCCAGCACTGGAGCCATGCAGTTCTGTCCTGCAGCCCTGGGGAGCTGTTGTTGCTACAATCCTGGCAATGTGGAGTGCTCCTGAGCTGCTCCAGTGCAAAGTCTGGCTGCTTAGCACTGAATCCCCCAGTGACCTCAGCCAGCTCTTCCAGCTCTGCACTAAAGCCAGAGAGAGACTCAGAGAATCCTTTTTCTCAGATCTGTTACAGAGGAGATAATCTATGGCTGAGAAATGGAAAGAAATCCTGATAGGACCATATCCTCTTAATCCAGCTCATCTACTGCCTTTCTCTGTCCCCGTGCAATGCCAGCTTTAGGGCTGGGGACAGAAAACTTTTTTCACACTCTGGAAGAGTCTGAAACCAAGCAGAAACCCTTCCTGTGGAATCCATGCCTTCCTCAGAGCTGGTGGAATTCTCTCACGTGAACAGGACTTGTGCTCTGCACCTCTGTGTGTGGGTGACCCACCTGAGGGGCTGTGGAAACCTTTCCAGGGAGCAGCCTGGCCCTTCCTCCAGCAGCTCCCTGTGCTCACTTCCCTGTGCCCTCAGAAAAAATTAAGCTATGACTTTCTTCCTGTCTGCGTTTGCAATGCCCCCGGCTGATTGCATTTGTGTAATTAATTGCCCAACCTGCGTCTCCAGGGGAGCGATCCGGAGCACGTTCTCCCTCCTGGCACACGAGGAGCAGTGAAATCCTTTCCCCCACACCTGGGGCGATGTCTGGGGGCTGTTTCTGGGCTCCGTGGCTCTCTGCCAGCAGCGATAAGTGAGGTGTGAGCCTGCACAAACGTTTCGCTCGGTTCGCAGCCTTGAATGAGCGCTGGACGAGCGGGTTTGGAGAGGAAAGAGGCGTTTTCACGGGTCACTAATGCACTTTGAACTAAAGCCGGGAGAGCAGCGCTGACCTGAGCTGCTCCAGTTGAATCAAACCCATGGGGTGCGCCGGGCTGGGGGCGTGAAATTCCATCCCTTCCCTTGGCTGTGGCGGCTGAATGCGCNAGGATTTATATACCTTTGCAAATGCGCTGGGATGTGCGGGGCGGGGAGGCGGCAGGGCCGAGCCCCGGGGATGCTTTGCGTGCCGCGGGGCTAAGGTGCAGCCGCGGGGGAGGCTGAGCCCCGCTCTTCCCCTGCCAGGAGACTTGGAACAGCCCTCCCCGGTGTGTGTGTGCGGCTGGCAGAGGTGTGTGCTCGCCACCGGGAGCTGGCCCTCGGCCGGAGCCACGCACGGATGCGGTGGCACCGTGCGCGTCCCCTCCCCGGCGCTGCCTACAAAAGGATCGCGGCACCGCTCAGCCCAGCCGGCCTCGCCCCTGCTCCCATGTCACAGCCCGGAGCGACGGCATGAAGAAATCCTCGTATTCAGGTGAGCCTGCCTCTCCTCTCGCCTCTCCCTTTGTGTCTGTACTGGGAAAAGAAAAAGGTTAAAACCCCCCCAGGTGCGACGCGCACGATCCGTCCTGGCTGTGAGCGCTCCGCGGAGGGCGAGCAGCTGTTTCACTGTGTATAAACAAGTGGAAAAGGCTTAAAAAGCAAAGCAAAGCAGCGGGGCGGTTTTTTCCAGGCACTGTGGGCACGGACTTTGCTATCGGAAGGCACCTGTGCCAGCACGGGGTGGCATCCAGCGCCGAGCGGCAGCGTGACATGGGGACAGGACTGTGGGGGGTGGGTGTGTGTGACACTGGCTGCCCTGGGCATTTCCAAACGGGCTGTAAGAGATGGGATCCCCTCATGCTGGGGGGCTCTGTTCTCCCTTATCCCCCTCCTGGCTTTGCCAGGCTTGCCCTATGAGGTGAGGGCATTGTGCCCTCTGCTCCTTCTCCCTCCTAACTCAGAGTGTGCAATCATGCCTAGTGTCGTTCCTCTGAATTCCCCGTGAAATCCTGCCCCAGGAAGTGCCTGGTGCTCCTTCTCCCCACTAACTCAGAGTGTGCAATCATGCCTAGTGTCGTTCCTCTGAATTCCCCGTGAAATCCTGCCCCAGGAAGTGCCTGGTGCTCCTTCTCCCCACTAACTCAGAGTGTGCAATCATGCCTGGTGTTGTTCCTCTGAATTCCCCCTGAAATCCTGCCCCAGGGAGTGCCTGGTGCACCACGGAGTGGACAAATCTCCTCTAAGAGGTGCCCTGCTCACCTTGTAAAGCTCAGGTGCCTCTGGCAGCTCCTCCAGCTGCTGGACTTTGCTCTGCAGCTGATTTCTGCTCTGCTCCAGGCACCAGCCTGTGGCTGTGCTCTGCAAGACAAGTTCTGCAAGACAAGTTCTGGCTTTGCCCCAACCACCGTGGGGACATGGTGTCATCACCCCAGCATCCTCCTAACACTCCAAGCCACGGGTCTGGCCATCCCTCAGGCGTGCTGGTGGCAGCTGCCAGTCACTTGAGCCACGTCATTGCCGCGGGACTCTGCCCGAGCTCATGAGACACAGGAGCTGGGGGTTCGGCTTCACTCAGAAAATTCACTCTGTGATGCTGCTGCCTGTTTATGGTTAAAATTAATTAGCAACCTTTCTCTCTTGCACATTTTTCTTCTCCCATTAGCGTTGCTAAATGGGCTGCCGGGAGGGTTTATTAGGGCTTGTGTTCTGGGAACCTGAGGCAGTCTGAGTGCGATGATTAGCACCTTGTAATGGATTAAATTGGCTATTAATGGTTGTGCCCTGTGTGTAGGGAAACCTGTTATTGGTTGTGGCCTCCTGAGGTGGTTGGAGCAGGGAGGAGCAGTGCAAGG
>VXBC01008684.1:93819-123765 GCA_013399945.1 Ploceus nigricollis | reverse complement strand
AAGCTAAACTCCTAAGGCACCAGCTGCATCCTCTGTACTGAGAGAACAGCACGGTCAGTCTGGAATTACAAACATTTATTTGGTGCAGAATTTTAAAAAAATGGAGGAATAAAAAGAGGGTACAGCAGTGAGGGGCAGCCCCAGAAAGCGCTGAGCTCTCCCCAGCAGTTGGGCAGCAGCTCTGCCTGTTCCCAGTTTTGGCTCAAAACACCCCAAAATCCCTGCTGGCTGTACTGCATGAGCAGCAGCAGGAACTCAGGCCTAAAAAGATCATGACCTTTGGAGAGGTTTGATGTAAAAATCCAGTTTTTCTTTAAAGAAAATGTTTGTGTTACAGAAGTTATGTGGGTTTGGGGAGGGAGCTGAGTTGTCACTCACCTTTCTGGATCCAGGCAAAAAAACTTTCAAGGCCTGAGGATCGCTGCAAAAATCAGAAAAAGCTTTAAGGAAGCAGTGCCAACACCTAATTAATGAATTAATGGTAGTAAATGCTATAACTAATGATGGACACACATTTATGTCCAAGAATTATATTTTATAACCAATTTAAATGATCAAGTGGGTTCTCAGAGGCCAGTTTTTGCCTCCTGTATCACTCACACCCCCTTTTCTCCTTTCCCCCATAATGGTACCAATCAACTTAGAAGAAGAAATGAACCATTTGGCAAAATATTCTTTGGGCAGCAAACAGAGCCCTAAATGCCATAACTCTGGGTAAAATAACTGAAAAGTGGGGTTTATTCCCATTCCATCATTATTCTCTGTACTATTGGGGTGTTTCCAGACCTTTGGAGGATGTTTTCCACCCATCTCTGGACTTTTTAACCCTTTTGGAGGACTGAAAAAAAAACCCCTGAAAACCTCAGGGGGGTTTTGGCTCTGGGAGACCCAGCCCAGCACCAGAGAAGCCCTGATGGAGATCGAGGGTGGTGGAATCCCCTTTCCCACCCCAGACTTGTGGGACTTACTAAAATACATCTGGCACGCCCCAGCTGTCATTGGCACCTCTGTCAACTGCAAAGAACAGAGAGAGAATGTTGTGTCAGGAGAGCAGGGGGCTGATGATGATGATGGTGATGATGCTGGTGACCAGACCAGGAGACACCTCAAGAGGAGGCTCCACTACTCCCAAGGGCATCAACCCAAAACCAGGAACCTGGAGAAGTTCCAGGGTGATTCCTCATCTGTCCACCAGCTGGATTTCACTCTGAGTTCTCCCAGCAGGAGCTCCCATTTCACTCTGAAACCCAAACCAGCAGGTTTTTGGCTCATTTTCAGCTCGCCAAGGGACACTGGTGCCTTGCTGGCAGTGCCTGGCATGGGATGGTCCTGGGGATCCTAAACGCTGGGAGCACCTGGAGTCAGATGCTGGCAAAGCTTGGCGAGAACTCACCTTTAACATCACTAATTTATGCACTTTTATCCCTAAAATTCCACTGTGGTAAAATGGATTTGGAAGGATTTGAGGATTTTCTGATGATAACCTGGAATCAGCACCAGGCCACCTCCTCCTAAACCCCTTTTGATGAGCAGATCTGAGAAACTCTGGTTTTGGGATTTTCTCTCTTTTCCTCAGATCTGAGCTGGATTTGGAGATGCAGCAATATGAAACTACTAATAAAAATCAAGGAAAACAAAAAAGCAAAGATCCATTACAACAATAAAATCTACAGATAAAAATATCTTGTGCTATCATCTCCCAAAAAGATATTTATGAAGATTTCCCCCCTTGTCATTCCCCAGTGAGGGGGATATGTGCACAAAGATGTTTTGCAGCTACCTCGATCTCTGTGAGAGGGGTTGAGTGAATTAAAGTCAGTGATCACAGCCATGAGGGATGGCAGCTCCTGAGCTCAGGGGTGCTCCATGGGGGCTCAGGAATCACACTGGGCAGCATGAGGGCGAAATACCCTTAAATTAGACCCAAAATATTCCATATTATTTTCACTGATTCCAAAGGAGCACAGGTCTCACTAATTAAGGTGCAGGAGTGAACACCAGTGCCTGAAAATAAGCTTGAAAATAACTTTGAAAATAACCATTAAATAAGCCCTTGCAGGGGTCAGAGTTCTCCCTGTAAATATAAATACCTGATATTCCTTAAATCAAAGTGCTTACTTTGATCTAGGGGGTTCAGGGAAAAAAGGAAGCTCCATGGGCGGCACCTGGCCATGGCTGAGGGCAAAATTCCCTCGCTGGCACATGGTCATTTCCAAGAGCCACCTGGTTATGTCATAGGGCTGCATGAGCAGGTCCAAGGGCCACGTTCTGTTGTTGGCAACCATCCCAGGACTGAGGTCAACATTCCCTTGTGGCCACCCCATCATGCCTGGGGGCCGTGTTCCGTTGCCATGGGAGAGGAGCAGGAGTGATGCTGTGTGCCCCAGCTGTGAGCAGGGGAGCCGCCAATAAAACAGCTTCAAATTCAATCAGAAGTGGAAGAATAAGAATTTTGATATGTTTTCCGTGTTGTCAAGGCAGAACAGAACCAAAAGACAACAATAACACCCCACGGAGTGATGAAATGCTGCCTCAAATGGCCCTTCTCAGCCCTTCCTAACCCAAAGAACATTTTGGATCAGGTTGAGAGGAATGGCAGATTTCTCTTTACAAACCAGCTGTGGGTCTGCTGGTAGATAAAACCAGCACTGAGAGATAAAAGAAACAATGGGAAGGATTCCACTGATTGATGAATGGAAAAAGATATTTGCCTTTACAAACAAATTGTAGGTTGGCCGATAAATGAAATTGGATATTGAAAGGTGAAAGAAACAATGGGGAGAAACCCTAAATTCCATAAGAATTAAAAATTAAAAGGGAGGGTTGTACATTAGAGGGGAATCTTTGGTATCAGGTGTTCTGGGAAGTCTGAACCTCTCAAGTACCTCAGAAATGGGGAAAGAGAGAGGGAAATTGGGATAAAAAGGAGGCTGCATCCTCCAAAAATTGGAGAGACCCCAGGGGAATGCCCCATGGCCTGTCCCTTTATTGGAATAAAATAAAAGGACCCCTCTGTCTCCTTTTTGGACATCAATCTCTGATGTTTGTGGATTAATTTTCCTGACAAGGTTCAGTGAAAACAACTCCTCCCTGGAGCCACAGTGAGGGTCCCTCATCTTGCAGCTTCCCTGCACTCTCTCTCCACCTCCAGCATTCAGAATTTAGTAGCTTGTAATTAGTTTATACCCTTAAAAACACACTTTACATGGTGACAAGAGTTTGAAGATTAAATTATTGGGAGAATTAAAACTCTTTCTGAGGTGGGAAGTGGAGGAAAAATGGTTTTAACTTTATGGTGTGAGACAAGGTGATGAAAAAGTGGGCGTTTTTATGATTTTGCTTCATAAGATCCAGATGAAATTGCTTTTTTTAAAAAGTGTGGATTGTCCTTGGCCTCTGCAGAGGACTTTATGTTTCTGAAACACTTTAATCCTCATGTTGTTCTATGAGGAGTGTCATGAAGCTGAAAACCTGTGAGCTGGGACACTTTGGGGTATAAAATAATTTGAAAAAAATGAAATAAAAGTCAAATGAAGCTCTTCCAACTGACTTCCATAGCCAAACCACATTCATGAGATGATTTCCACCCTGGAGCCCTGTCCAAGGGGGATATTTTGGAGTATTTGGTTGTGAGATGAGGAAACAATGGGATTCAGCAAAGGGGTCACATGAGAATGATGCCAAAATCCTGGATTTATTGTCACAACTGGCCTTCCATGGCACTTCACACATTGTTAAAGTAAAACCTGCTCAGTGGAGCATGTGGGAAACACATTGGGATCCACAGGGAAACATCCTTGGAGAAACCATCTTAATGCAGCTGGTTAATTACCACCATTAAATCCATATCCGTACATATCAAGCATTACAGTGTTGTTTAATTAATTAATTGCAATAAATATTCAGAAGTTTTGAGCCTGCTGGGGTATTTTGAACAAATTTTGCCCCAATTTTTGTCCCCAATTTATTTCCAGCCTTTGATGCCATTGATTTGAAGGATTTGGGCCCATCTCAACCTATCTGAGGTGACCCCAGGTAGATTTGGGATATTCCACAATTCTGAACACAGGAAGGGAAAGGCAGAAAAAAAATAAAAGGAGAGAGAAAAGGGAATGGGTGGAACAAAAGGGAAATGGGCGTGAGGAAGGGAGTGGGAAGGGAAGGAGGGAAAAGGCAAGGAGGGAAAGTGGAAGCAGAAGAAAAGCAAAGGGGGTCAGTGTAGATGTTTATATTGATGATGTCTCTTTTTACTTGTTGCTTTTGTTGCATTTTGCTGTTCTGGGAATGATGTTGAAGAACTGTGGAATTACTTGTGCAGTTTTACCTTTTTCATGCAAAGGTTGTTGACAAATTACAAAAAAGGAACAAGAAAAAGGAAAAAAAATTTGAGAAAAAACCTCTTTTGCCTCCTTGTTTCACTCCAGCACTGCTGGGTTCTGCTGAGCCTCTGCCCTGGGGCAGGGAGGATCTCCCAGCCCAGCCCTGCTGGTACACCCAGCTCCAGGACATGGGAGCTGTCACCTTTCCCAGCCCCTGGGCATCTCCAGGGACAGAGATCTCCCTCCACACCCTGCCTGGTGCTGCTCCAGCTCAGTGCTTTTCCTCCACTTTCCTCCTTAGCTCTGGGCCTTCATGCCTGCTCTCAGCCCCCTTGGGCACGGAGTAGGTCCCTCCCTGGGCTCTGTTAAAGCCCATGGGGTGGTGGGGGTGGAAATGGGATTTCTTATAGAAGCCTATGGCTGCAAACTTTGGAGTGAAATAAAGGCAGAACTCATCCTTTAATTTAGAGCTCTGCCAGCCCCACTTCAGCTTTGCTCTCCTCTGTAGGGCCAGAAGTGGGATGGGGACATGGGTAGGAGAAGAAAGGCTGGGGAAGAAAAATGAACAATTAAACCCCCTTTTGCTCATCAGCCCATCCCAATCCCACTGCCATCTGCTCCTGGAGAAGTCGTTCCCTCCGTTGTCCTCGCCCAGCTGATGGCCAGCCTGGCAGCTGGCACTGCAGGCATTCATCCTCTGCTGCCAGAGCTCACACTCAGCACAAGGTACCAACACTGGAGATATCAAGAAACCCAGCACAAATTCTCTGTTGCTGATTTCATTGACTTTTTTGAAGCATTTATTTTTAGTCAAACATGCCTCAGATTTTACAGAATTGAGGCCACACTGAGGTGATGCCCACAGGGATGCATTTCCTTGTGAACCAAGTGTCACAGACCCCTCCAGAACAGCTCCTTCTCTGCTCCACAGAAGTTATTTATGGTGTTGTCACAGAAATGGACATGGGAGAGCAGCCACTGGCACTGAGAGGGACAGATGAGCACGGTCTGGCTTGGGATGAGAGGCTGAGCTCACAAACAGCCAGCTCTGCTCTGTGCAAACACCAGAGCTCAAGCATGGCATGTCCCTGATCCATGGCACGTGGATGGCTCTTGCCTTTTCAGCAGCAGCTGGAATAGATGGCTTCTAGAGAACCAAAATCTCCCCATTCACCATCATTTCATCACGAGTAGGTCCCAGTGTGCTATGGTGAGGGTGAGAGTGCTCGTCCTTCCTCCTCTGAGATGGTGTGAGTGTTGCCTTTCTGTTAACCTGGAAATGCAACTCGAGATCGTTTTAGTCAGGAGGTGATATAAAAGTGGATCTTTATTTGAAGGCCTTCAGGGGCAGTTATGGAGAGATGTCCACAAAAGCCCACCCCCACAGGAGTTAGGACATTTTTAAAGGTTTTAGGAAATTGGCATAATTGGTAAAAAGCACCAATTAGGAGGACAAGTGGTGATGCAATTTCCCCCCCAGGTCAAGCTCTTTCTTTGGAGTCTCCCCCTTGGTACAGCTGAGCTTTGTCAATGAAATGCATCTCAAGGAGTTGTTCTCAACTTTAGCAGCCTGGAAGAACCAAGAGAGCACAGGGGCCTTGTGCCCCTGGGGCTTGGAGCTCTGGAATTTGTTTTGTCTTTGTGCCTAGGGAAAGGCCATGGAAAATTACTGGGAAAGCTACCCACTAATGCAATAGGTGACAGAGCTCCAAATATGGGTGTGAAGAATACAGAGAACATGGAAAAGAAAAAAAAGGCAAAACCTAAAATGGCATCATGGGTGCCCGTGTTACACTGGGAAGCACGGCAGCCCCATCAGTCCAGCTCTGTGGCTCCACTTCAACAGATTTTGGGCAAGCTGATGTATTTCTACCTCCCAGCTGGGAGCCTTGAGACACAGAGCTGCAGGTTTTAATGTTCTGCAGCACAGCTGTGTCATGGTTTAATGTTCTCCAATTTAGTATTTCGGCTAAAACCACATGCCGCTTCCCTTCCTCCTCTACCTCCAGCTGGAGGCACAAAAGGCAAAGATCATGGCTTGAGAAAAGAACAATTTACTGGAAACAGCAATGAGCTAAGAAAACTAACAGTAACAGCAACACTATTGATAGCAAAAGGTATGAGAAAAGAAGGATTTGCATGGAAAGCCTGTCACAATAATCAATACCAGCTACTCCAACACTTTTTCTTGACCAGAAGGAACCCCTTGTCCCTGAAAGAGATTCCCTTCACCTCTGCCCCAGCAATGATGAGAGGTGATATAGGATAACCTCTGGGTCCTGGCCATGCATGCTCCCAGCTGCAATAAAAATTATCCCCTGTCCTGGCCAGAAGCGGGACAGGCTGTCACAGCTGTAGCCAGTGAAGGGCAACTCACCAGCGTGAGGCAAACCAAGACTTCTGGAACAGGATGGATCCCACCTTCACAATGCCCAGCATCACCCCAGGAGATACAGGGCACCCACAGCTACCACAGGAGTGTGGCCAGGACCCACCAGGGCAGCGTGGAGGGGCCAAGACTCAGCACTGCAGCCTTTTCTGGGTGTGTCCATCCAGGGCTGGGGACAACAAGGACACACCTGCCACCGACCCACACTCCAGGGGGGTTGCAGAGTTGAGAGCTGGCAGACACAAGGTTTAAGACCCAAGTCCTCCTTTGGAGGGCCCAAAGCCATCTTTTACTGCTTGAAGCTTTCATTCCAAAGCTCAGTCACAACCCTTAGCAGGTTTTGACTGCTCTGGCTGCTGTAGGTCCTGGCAGCAGCAGGAGCTCTGATGGCCCATGAACAGCCCTTCAGCATCAGCACCTGAGTGGTCCAGTGACTTCCAGCTGCCAGGATGTGGTGGCCACAGGGCCAACAATGTGTGCTGCCCTGTGTCACAAAAGTGGCAGAGATGTGGAACCTGTGACTGGTGATTGTGAGCTCACCTGTTCAATGCTTGGTATCCTGAGCCAGCAAAAGCCCTTTTGGACTGGGCTGGGCATTGGGATAACTTGGCTCTTTCCCCTGCTACCTGTATGCCTGCCTTTTCCCAAGTATTCTTTGTCTTTGGCAGCAGCCACAAGCACCAACAAAATGCTTCTGACAGCTGAAGGTGCTTTTTGGGTATCATTTGGGGTTTTAAAAATCAGTTTATTGAGCTACAAATATTTCCTTTCCCAACAGGTGATCTTTCTGGAGGAGGTCCTGATACCCTTTGTCATCCAAAGCTTTTCACTGTGTACCTGAGAGGAGCAATGGCTGCAACAGGGAATGACTTCTTTGAGTAACATTTGCACCAGCTGGCTTGGACTTGGTGAATGCCCACGGACCACGGACATGGCCACTGCTGCATCCCTAAGTGTTGATGTGCTGACAGCCTGGAGTGACTTCTGGGGCATTCCCTGAGAGCAGCCGACCCAGGTGTTGCTTGTTTTCATCACATTACAACCAGGAAAAGTGAAGATCTGATAATTGGAGGCGCTAGAGGGAAAGGAAGGCAGCCTGAGGCCCAGAAATCAGTGTGGATTTGTTGGACTTTTGGCAGATTAAGCAGGGGAAAAGCCTGTTTTCCAGAAGTGTTTCCCTATCAGTAGATATCAGTAGGGTGTTAGGCTTCCCCTGATGTTTCTGGGTTAGAGCTGTCATCCTTGGTGTCATATAGTGAACTCAGCATTTGAATATTCACATACAGAATCACAGAGTCAGTTAGGCTGGAAAAGACCTCTAAGGTCATCGAGCCCAGCCTTTGACCAAACACCACCATGTCAACCAGACCATGGCACTAAGCTCCATGTCCATGTATTTTCTTCAATACCTCAGGGATGGTGACTCCATCAGCTCCCTGGGCAGCCCATTCCAATATCTAATCACTCTTTCTGTAAAGAAATTCCTCCTGGTGCCCAAGCTGAACCTCCCCTGGGAGAGCTCCAGACTCTGTATCCTCTTGTCCTATTGGTTGTTGCCTGGGAAAAGAGGCCAACCC
The DNA here is from genome assembly GCA_013399945.1 of Ploceus nigricollis. Taxonomy (NCBI): domain Eukaryota; kingdom Metazoa; phylum Chordata; class Aves; order Passeriformes; family Ploceidae; genus Ploceus; species Ploceus nigricollis. The sequence goes on along the minus strand of VXBC01008684.1, from coordinate 115,480 downwards.
CCACCTGGCTACAACCTCTTTCAGGTAGTCACAGAAAGTGATAAAGTCACCCCTGAGCCTCCTTTTCTTCAGGATAAAATGTCCCAGTTCCCTTAGCTGCTCCTCATAGGATTTGCCCTCTAGACCCTTCCCCAGCTTCATCGCCCTTCTCTGGACATGCTGAGTACATCAATGTCTTTCCTGAACTGAGGAACCCTGAACTGGACACAGCACTCGAGGTGTGGCCTCACCAGTGCCAAGTACAGAGGGACAATCACTTCCTTAGTCCTGCTGGCCACACCATTCCTGATACCAAGCCAGGATGCCATTGGCCTTGTTGGCCACCTGGGCGCACTGCTGGCTCGTGTTCATCCAGTGTTGACCAGCACCCCCAGGTCCTTCTCGCCTGGGCCACTTGCCAAGCACTGTGCCCAGCCTGGAGCGCTGTGTGGGGTGACTGAAGTGTAGGACCTGGTACTTGGTCTTGCTGAACATCGTACTGCTGGTCTTGTTCCATCGATCCAGCCTGTCCAGAGCCCTCTGCAGAGCCTTCCTACCCTCCAGCAGATGGACACACCACATTCGGTGTGCTCTGTGAATTTACTGAGGGTACACTTGATCAACTCATCCAAATCATCAGTAAAGATAATTAACAGGAGCTGGGCCCAACACTAATCCCTGGGGGACACTCCTGGTGACCAGATGCCAGCTGGATGCAGCACCATTCACCACCACCCTCTGGGCCCTGCCTGGCCATTACCCAGGGAAAAGTGCACCTCTCCCCCATTGTCCCCCACTGTCCCCCATTTTCCCCTGCTGCCCCTGACCCCAACTCACTGTCTCCCTCACCTGTTGTCTCATCTCTTTTCAAATGTTGTTTGCCCGCAGTCAAGGGAATGACTCCACCACAAAAGACCCTTTTTCCCCCAGAGAAGATTTGCATGGACTGGCGGCAAAAACGGAGACCTGGAGCAGGACTTTACAACCTTGGCAGTACTTGCTACGTCAACGTGGTCCTGCAGTGCCTGACATACACTTCTCCTCTGGCTAATTACCTGCTCTCTCGTCAGCACAGCCGGTTCTGTGAGTACTTTCAGAAATATCTCCTTTTAAATCTCTTGGGCTCATCCCAAAGATTCCCAGAACCTGCAGGTGGGTTTAGGAGAACACCAGCCCTTCTTTGTTAGCCCCAGGAGCTTATGTTCTTCAAACTAAAAGCCACTTCTCCTGTCAAGGTGCATTCATCTTCACCTCTTCCTAGCCCAGGGTCTGTCCCTTTGAGTTGAACCCTCTTGGCTTATTGCACGGGAAACTTGTGCCAGTTTAGCCTCCCTGTGAAGAACATTTTCTATGCACTAAAGTGTCCTGGGCTTGTCAGGACACTGGCACCTTGGGAGGAGAGGAGTAGAGAGTCTTTACAGCTTCAAGATTAGAGAGTCTTTACAACTTCAAGACCTCCGTTAGGTTTTCCACGTGGGGATTGTTCTGCTAAGCTGAGAAGCTTCCCTCCTCCCTCAGGTCACCAGCAAGGTTTCTGCATGATGTGCATCATGGAAGCTCATGTTCGGAAGGTCCTGTATTCCTCAGCCAGTGCCATCCGGCCGAGGGCTGTCATCAGAGACCTCAAATGTAAGCAATTTCAGGTGCTTCAACAGGTTTTCTTTCTTTCTTTGAGGGGAGAACTACTAACTTCTTTCTTAGTCATAGGAGAATTTAAGCCTGACATCCCGGGAGACGCCTACGAGTTCTTACGCTGTACTCTCAGTGCCATGCACAGAGCTTGTCTGAATGGAAGCAGCGAGTAAGCACAGGAAAATTCCCTTTTCAATGTTCCTGGATCTGTTGGACTCCTTGAAGTGCTCCCATCAAGGAAAACCTACACCCAGGGCTTTCAATGCTAAACTCTTGGAGGAGGTAACTCTCTGCCTTGCCATTTATTTCCAGCTTGGATGTCTCTTCCCATGAAACTACCATCATCCATCAAATATTTGGGGGCTTTCTGAGATCCAGAGGTATGCTTGCACAGCTACTGCCCTTCTTGGCATTTTCTGTGCCCTTATGTGCCTGTGACATGCAGCTGGTCCTGTGAGGACTGGCCTAGAAGTACCCATGAGCATAAACTGACATCAATTAACTTCCCTCAGCATTTTGATTTTCCTTCCAGTCACATGCCTGAGCTGCAAAACAGTTTTTGATTTCTTCAAGGTCTTCCTGGATGTCCTTCTGAAAATCAAGGTAAGAAGTTTGCCATTGTGCTTCAAGAGGTCCCAAAGCCCCTGTAGCTTTCCAGAACCAAAGCATTTGTCTTAAAAACCTCTTTTGCAAGCACAAGGGATCTTGGTGGTGAGTGGGAAGTGGAATGGACAGTGTCCTTCTGCAGAGGCCGTGGCTCTGGTCTCTCTGTGGTGCTGGGTTTAAGTAGTATTATCCCCTCTGCACCCTTGGTGTACTCTCCTCCCTCTTCCCTTTGCCCTCCCTCAACACCCATCTGACAAAGGATATCAGGACCTCCTCCAGAAAGATCACCTGTTGGGAAAGGAAATATTTGTAGCTCGATGAAATTATTTAAAAAACCCCAAATGTTACCCAAAAAAGCACCTTCAGCTGTCAGAAGTGTTTTGTTGGTGCTTGCCAAAGACAAAGAATACTTGGGAAAAGGCAGGCACACAAGTAGCAGGCTGATGGGTTGGATCAGTTTTCACTGCTGATGCCCCTACATGCCATCAGTAGCTGAACTGAGCAGTGGCACTGAGAGGGAGCTCTAGATGGCCCAGGAACCCCTGGAACACAGGGAAATGTTCAGTATCACACCCTCTGTGTCCTTACAAACACTGCCTGCAGGGTCATGGTGGGTCTCCTCAGCATCAGCTGCCTGGGCCTTCCTGTCACCTCCTGGGAAATGTTTGGGTGAGGACATTTCCCACAGCTCAGCAGCTCCTTTCTCACTCCTCCAGGGAGCTTCATCCCTCACCACAGCTCTGGAGGACTTTGTGAAACCCAAGCAGATGGATGGGAAAAAGCTCTTCAAATGTAGCAAGTAAGATGATTTCTTACAATACATTAACCCCAGACTCTGCATGAGGGGCTGGGTGAAATCAAGCAGAATCAGTTTCTCAGGTTTAATGCACAATAATGGGATGCAGCTTTTTTTATTATGGCCTCACAGCCTGGAATAGCCTTAAAGTCAGTGCCAGGGTGTGAGAAAGGAAAGGTTGTCTGGCACTCTTGAGGTAAGGCTGGCTTCATTTCAGCACTCAGCTCTGTGCTTGGGTTCAAGGTGTAAGAAGAAGGTTGCAGCCTCCAAGATGGTCACAGTCCATCATGCACCCAGGGTCCTCACGGTGTGTCTGGGAAGGGCTGATCATCAGAGCAGCAGGAAGCTCAGCCAGGTGTGTGCAACCAGAGCAGCCTCCTCTTTGGAGAGAAGATTCCCCAAGGCTGTGTCACAAGCTGCTCATGCCTTTTCATGTTCCCTCCTGGGGAGAGGAGACTTCCCGTGGGAAGCCCAGGCTGGACTCTGCTCTGGCAGAGAACAGTTTCCTCCCACCCAACCATTACATGTCAAAGGCTGTTTCATGTGGTAGCTCAGGAACATTGCTGGGCCATCCTGGTTTCTCCATAGGTTGTGGAGTATCCTGAGTGCTTGGATCTTCGGCCATACATGTCTGACCCAGCTGGAGAGCCCGTCCTCTACTCCTTATATGCTGTTGTGGTGCACACTGGTCACACCTGTCTTGGTGGACACTTCTTCTGCTACACAAAGGTGAAGAGCAACTTCCCTCCTGACAGGGAAGAACGTGTGCTGGGAAGTCAGACCATCCTGGCAGTGTTATGGGCAGCCAAGGCTTTGGGGGAGTTCCTGCTTTGGGGGTGGATTGGACTTGTTTTGGTGTGCCCTTGGTTTGGCAGTTTTCTGTGCAGAAACACTGCCCTTCCCCTCCAGAGATGGATGCCTTCTTTGCAGGCCAGCAATGAGCAGTGGTACAAGATGAACGATGTGTCTGTGGAGAGTTGTGGCATCCACACAGTTCTGGGCCAGCAAGCCTATTTGCTGTTCTATGCCAGGTAATACCAGGGTGACCTGTTCACAATTTGTTTCCTTCTCCTGGCTTTGCTGTTTGTGTCTCATCCTCCTGAGTGTTTCTGCCATAGGAGACAATTCCTCCCTGCATCCTTCAGTGCTGTCAGTTCTGAACTATCCCACACCAGTTCTTCTCTTCCCGTGCTGGGCTTTAGGCTGCTGTCCTGTGTAAGCTGCTCCTTGTCTGCTCTCTGAAGCTGGCTAATGCAGAGAAAAGGACTTAAAGGGGCCTCCAGGAAAGATGGGGAGGGTTCTTCATCAGGGAGTGTTGTGACAGGACAAGGGGTAACAATTCAAAGTGAAAGAGGGAAGATTTAGGTTAAATACAAGGAAGAAATTCTTCCCTGTGAGGATGGTGAGGCCATGGCTCAGGCTGCCCAGAGCAGCTGTGGCTGCCCCATCCCTGGAAGTGTCCAAGGCCAGGTTGGACAGGGCTTGGAGCAGCCTGGGATAGTGGAAGGTGTCCCTGTGCATGGCAGGGGGGTTGGAATGGGATGAGCTTTAAGGTCCCTTCCAACCCAACCCTGTGATGCTGTGAGTCTGTGAAATGGAGGCTGTAGGGGCTATAAAGACAAGGACTTCCTAGGACAGGGACAGACCTGGTCAGAAGGCCCCAGGTGTCTGAATTTCCCATTGGTGACCTTGGTTCTCTATCATAAGAAACCACTCCAAAAAATGACTGAATCCCAGATAATTCTGCAAGAAATGCCCTAAACAGAGATCCCTCTTTTGTTCTTCAGGTGCTCCAATTCACAAATGGAGGAAACGGCTTCTACTTCATCGTTCCATTCCTTCCTCAGTCAGGGGGAGGCCAGCAGCCAGGCAGGTTCTGCAGGACCACAGGGTCTGCCTGGTAGGACTAGGGTGACAAACAGCCAGAGGAACAGTGCCAGGGAGAGGGAGAGGAGCAGATCCCCACAGCGGGGCAGTGAACGCCGCAGAAGTTTCATGAACACCACTAACCACAACAACTCAGCAGGGACGAGGAGGAAGAGAACCAGTCCTCCAGATCATGACGACGCTGACAGCGATGCCACAGCTCCAGGGCCCTCCAAGAGGAGCTTCCAGCCTCCTCCAGAACACAGGGCTGCTTGGGAACAACCCCTGCCAAGAGAGAGACGGCAGAGCAGACCCTCACAGCAGGGCTGCGAGTTCTCCAGACGGTTTGTGAAGCTCAGGGAGTACCACCAGTCAGAAAGTAAAAGGAGGAAACACTCATTTGGAACCTACAAATGTAAGAGCCAAAGCCATAATTAAAACCCCTTCTTGGCCTTCCATGACTATTTTGCAGGGTGTTTCTTTCCCTTTAGGTTTTGGGGCAATTGGTGGAAACACACAGTGAGGGATGTTGGTGTGAGGGGATTTTGAAAGCTGTGGCTTGCATGTGCCCACCTGGCAGTTTTGGTTTTTTAAAATACGAAGCTCAATTCACTCAAAGGAACATGGGTTGCATGAGCCAACAGTGACCAGGACTGAAAAGGGCTGGACAGCTGGGCCCCAGGGTGGCTGCTCAGCAGCACCGAGTCTAGAGTGGAGCCAGGAACAAGCAGTGTCTCCCAGGAATCAGCACTGGCACCTCTCCTGTTTAACATTTTCCTTAACTAATGGTCTGGAAGCTGGGGCAGAGGGCACCCTCAGCAAGCTGGAGATAGATAACACCAAAATGGTGGTGCTTAGGCCAGGTGCTGTGTGCACCTTTACATTTGTGCTCTCTCACTGAATCCAGCTCTGTAATTTTAACTTGGAAACAAAGAGGGGGAAACAGTTGCTGGGTTTCACATTGACTTCAAAGATAGCAACAACATCATGCAAACCAAGGCTATGAGCTTCTCTTTCAAACTCAATGTCCTATCACATTCTTTCAATCTTGCAGAGCTGCTGAAATTAAACTAACTGTATCAAATGTAAAAACTGGTCACAAAAGGCTCCAGCTCAGCAAACTGTTGCTGTCTCCACATTTAACTTGCATCCTGGGAAAAGCAACACATCTTCTGGAGTTTGGCACTGTCCTGCTCAGGTGCAGGTCCCATCACATTCTTCCACTCTTGCAGAGCCCAGCTGCAAAACTTAATATGTCCATCAACTGCTCCCAGACCAGAGATCCTAGAACAAAAAGGAAGTGCTGGCCTTCACTTTCCCCCTGCAGCTTCTAAAGTGCAGCACACGCAGCTCTGTGTGCTCAGCTCCACTTTCACAGGGTCCAGTTCCAAAACTAAGAACATTCAGGAGTTTTCAGCACAGAAAAGGTTCTGGAAGAAAGAGGCAGTGCTGGAATTCGCTTTTCTTTTGCAGCCTATAGACTGCACAGTCAACGATGAGAGAATTCATCTTCCTTCCCAGGAATATGCAGCATCACATTCTGTCAGTCTCCAAGAGCCAGGAGCCACAGGGGAACCCCGACATTGCCCTCACTGCTCCCACACCAACAGTGCCAGGATACAAAAGCTCTTGGCTGTCACCTGGCAAAGGTCAGCGCTCATAAAACCACCACACAACGGCGCTGTGGACTTGCAAAAGAAGCCAATGGTCCTTGCCTATCTCTAAACCACCAAAGGGCAGATCCGAGCTGAAAACTGCTTTCAGGTGAACTCTGCCAGGACAAAAAGATTTCATGGACCTTCCCCCTCCAAGTACAAAATCTTATTTGCGCCACACTCAAACGGCAACACGAAATCCTTTCTGCTGATAACTGTTGTCACTATCACAGAGTTCAGCTACAAACCCAAAAACATCCAGCAAAAGCAGAGCTCACAAAAGTGCCAGCTGGGAAAACTGTTGCTGGCTATAACCTGAACTGCAGCACACCCCCTGGTATCTGCACTTTCCTCTCAGCTCTGGCCACCATCGTAATCCTTCTGCCTGGCAGAGTCAGGAACCAAACTGAGCAGCACCAGGGACTGCCCACATGCTAAAGGACAAAATTCTCACCAGCTTAGCTTCTGCATTCCCCTGTAATGGTTCACAGCTCTAAGAGACAGAACTCTTTACTAGAAAAAGCAATTAAATTCACCAGGACCACCCAATGTGTGGATCCAAGACTGGTTTCTTTGCCAAAGAGAGGAACTATGACCCCATCTCAAAAGAAATGGGATACCCTCCTCCAAAACAGCAAACATTCAGGGATTGGTCCCATATAAAGGTCCCAGAGCCCTGTTACTGGGTGTTACCTGCCCTGGGCACTGTACAGCTGCACACCAAGACTTACTTGGTGTAAGTAAGTAAGTAAGTAAGGTAAGAGCTGCCTACCTTGCTGAAAATAAAGGTACTGCCAGGAATTTCAGATCACCACCTCTGAAAGGTGGGAATGATTTGCCAAACTGAACCTTTCAGGACACCACCTTCAAAATACAGATACTGACCCCATAATTGTACAAGCTGGGGGAATGCTCCCACACCAAATATGCCAGGACAGAAAGTTGCTGCTGCCCTCAGCCTCCACTAGGCAGCTTCTCATCTGCACCTCAGACACTGGGGCCATGTGCTTTCCTTCCCATGGAAAAGCATTGCCACCCTCGTTCAGAACTTGCCAGCTGCAGGTTGGATCCCACCTCCAGCACTGAACACATCCAAGAATTGCTCCCACACACGAGGTGTCAGGACAAAAATGGCCCCTGGAATTTAACTCCTCATGGTGTCTTACAGTGTGATCCACCAACACTGGGACTCCACCCTTTGCTTCCCAGGCAAAGGCACTCTGAGTCACTTGGGCTGGCCTTGCCTTCAGTCCCATTGCCCAGCTTTGCCTAGGCTATCATTGCTTGCTCTTTCCTTGCCCACATCTCCCTTGCCTTGCCTTCCATGCAGGCAAAGCAAGGCAATTGAAGTGTGGACAACTCTGGGCAAGTCAAGGGAGATGCAGGGAAGGCAAGGCAAGAGCTGTGAGGGCAAAGCAGAGGCAAGAGCAATGCCCAGGCAAGGCCAAGGCAGAGGAAGGTCAGTCCTGTGATGGGCAGGCTGGGCAAGAGGCCAGGGAGAGCCAGGCAAGGAAATTGCAGGCAGGAGAGGGGCAGCAGGGCAAGGGAGGGAATGGTTGTACAAGGCAATGCCAGGCAAGAGCACAGAGGGGCTGGACAGGCAAGGCAAGGCAAAGGAGAGGAAGGGAAGGCATGGCAAGGCCTGGGGAGAAAGGAGTGAGCAGGTTCAGGCAGGGGATGGGTATGAAAGGCAGTGCAAGGCAAGGGAGGGGCAGGAAGGGCAAGGCAGGGACATGGATGTGTCCCTAAGGCAATGCCAGGTTGGGGCTGGCAGGCCAGGGCAGGTCAGACGAGGAGCAGGCCAGGCAAGGGTTAAGGTTTGGGATTAGGAGGTCATGGTTAGGGTTATATTTAGAGTTATGGTCAGAGTGTTAGGGTTAGGAGTTAGGGTTAATTAGCATTAGGGTTCAAGGTAGGGTTTTGTAAGGGTTAGGTTAAGGTTCAGCTTTAGTATTATGGTTTGCCTTAATGTTTAGATTTTGGTTTCGGTGGTAGGGATGATGTTAGGGTTAGGGCTGGTGGCTGTTAGTGGTACTTAGGGTAGGGTTTATATTTGGGGTTTATTGTTAGTTTTATGGTTAGGACTTGTGGCCTTTAGAAGTACCTAGTGTTAGTGTTAGCATTTAGGTTTTTTGATTAAATTAGCATTTAGGGTTAGGTTACCTTCAGGGTTACAGTTTGGTTATAGTTAGTGTTAGAATTTGTGCTGGGGTTGATCTAATGTTTAGGGTTAGGATTAATTTTAGGGAGAGGGTTATGATTATGTTTAGGATTAAACTTTAAGTTTGGAGTTATTGGCACCCCAATATCCTGGAGTGCCCTGCCCAGAGCAGAACAAGGCACAGTAGCAAGTTTCACACAAGAGACTCAGGTTGGCTGAAGTTCCATCTCACATCACACCCAGAAATACCAGAATATTCTCTGTATTCAGCATCAGGCCAGACAGTGGTCAGTGCATCACCAAACACCCAGAGACACCTCTGGCCTGTTTGCTATCTCTTCTTTCTCAGACTTCAAGAGGTTCCAGATTCTTCCCAAAGCTTCCCTTGAGATCCTCTTTCTGCTCACAGGCGTAGGTGTTGCTGAGAAGGATTGTTCAGCAGACACATTTTGAACAGGATCCATCCAGGAGAGGTTATTTCCTGAATGGAAATGAAACTCCTTTATACAGGCTGGATTAGAGAGTCAGTGGCCAAACTGTTCCCTTCAGACCTTATTTTCCTTGGGCCTTAAGCATACCCCACATGAGACATCTGGCACAGAGTTTACAGGATACAGTTTGCTTTGGCACTGGCCAGATTTTGGAGCTCACAGTGTTTAAAAAGGATTTTATGAATTGAAGATCTCAGTCTCTTCTGTAATGCTTCAAATTAAGGTTTCCACATATGCCTTTAATAGAGATTCATTAAGACACTTATTGTATGTTAAATAAACATCACTCAGTGAAATAGAACTCCCTCACTGAGGATTAACAAACATACAGTTCAGTCAGGGTCCTGCAGCAGTAAAACCTCAAATGCAACTTCAGTGTCACTACAGTCTTTTCATTAAGATAATACTTGCCCTATTAATGCTAATTAAAAGACTAATGCCTTCCCACTGCTGTGGCACTGGTCACCCTAAGGCACAGAGCACCAACCCCCTCCCCTTCTCCAGGGGGCCCAGGTCAGTTCTCAGGACAGCCAGAGCTGCTCACTGCCCACTGCTCCAGATAAGCTCCCAGACAGGTGTTAGAGAAGTGTGATGTGGATTTCAGGAGATTGAAGGGGGAGATGTGCAAAACCCTGATGTGTTCCTGGAAAATGCTGGGCAGGTTAGTTAATCCAAGGGTTTCCCAGGTAAGCAGGGCAGAGCAGCAGGTCCTGGACGCTTCCCAGGACAGAGCCAACGAAGCAGGAAGGGATTGCTGCCCTAACACAACCCCTCCTTCCCCTCACATCATGCCAAGAACACCTCACCAGGACCCTGCTGGGAGGGCTGGGGAAGCCCAGGACTCTGCTGGGAGCCACTCCAGCCGTGCAGGAGCCAGCAGGGAGTGGAGCAGCCTGGCTCACTGCCTGCACGGCCCCACAAGCCGACGCGTTTCCGCAGGAGCGCCTCAGGCTCACAGACCCCCAGCTCCAGACACAGCTGCCCAGCCCCAAGAGCCCAGGCCCTCGTGCAGCACTCAGGACCAGATTCCTCTGCCTGGCTGCTCAGGCTGACCATCCAGCAGGAGATGGACCAGATGTTCCAGCCCAGGCTCCAAGGGGGCTCAGCAGCCCGAGCCAGAGCTGTGTTGTAACACTTGGCTGTCCATGCACAGAGACTCCCCTGCCCCTCATTCCTGGGGTTTTGGTAGTGATTGTTACTATAAAAGTTGAACAGAAAGAAAGCAACAGTGGATTCCTTGCACCCTCATAATTTTAATTGGATTTATCTTCCTTAAATGGTGAATATAATTGACCTCATTTCAAAAGAGGCCTGGAGGAGTAAGTTATCCTTCCCCATGGGACAGTCACCTTCCCTGCAGCCCAGGGCTTCAGCCTGTTAACATGGCTCCCAGTTGTTAGTCTGTAAAATAACCCATCGCCAAGCCCTACAGCAGACTGCACATTTAGATATTGATCAATTGTTAAAGCATCTCTGAAATGTACTCTGTTAAAAGGGAAATGACCTTATGCTTCCTTTGAGACTCTTCACCTTCCTCCTCCAAGAATTCCTACAGCATGACTTGCTGCATTCCCTGCCATCCCCTTGCTGCGTGGGACTCTTGCAGGAGCTCTTTTTCAGAACTCAGTTTCCTCTCCAAAGCAATGCCAACCAGAGGCAGCACAAAAAAACCCTGAAGAGACTCTTTGTTAACCTGCTCCCCTCTCACTCAAGCTTCCTCTTCTGGCAAAGAAGGAGAAAAGACACTAAAAGGGGGGAAAAAGATTCAGTCCAAAAGGTTTGTGGGGATTGACCTCCGTGGTTCAGGTCACTTTATAACTTGCCACACTAGTTTGATATTGAAAAACAAGACTGAGAGAAAAGATAGAGCTGGGCTGACCCCAGGGAGATTTTCTGTGGAAGTGCAGTGGCCTGGTGAAGAGAGAACCCACCCAGACACCCCACAGCACTGCAAACTCAGGGCTGCACCCCTAAATAAGCCCAGAGATGCCTTCATTTCAATCACTTCTTTCCTGTTCTGAAGGATCAGTGAGGAGACAGGAGCACCAAAGGCTCCCAAGATACCCAAGCACACAAATGTCACCCCAGCGTGACCGAGCAGCACATTTGAAATTGAAGGTGCTTGGATCAGAGTGTGATCTCAACAGGAGGGAAATGCTGAATCCTGCTCCAAGCCCAAGGCTCCAGAGAAGACATCTGGCAAGATCAGGAAAGGGAGGCAGGTAACCATGACAACCACTCATTTCTTAGAATCAGAGAACAAAAATGACTCCTGAAGCCACAGGCCCCATGACCACACCTCTGCTTCAACCTGGCTGGGGAGGACAGAACGACACTGGGATTGTACCACAGGCTCCCCCTAATTCAGAGACCCCCCAGACCACTCCTCTGCTCAGCACAGGCAGGGGAAACCTGCCCAATTTCATACCCCAAGGTCCCAATCTTCCCTGTTTCACCACTGACATCGAGGCCAGGCAGGCACCTCCAAGCACTTTGCTTCCAAAAACCCGAGAAAAACAAATGGCAAAGCCATATGAAAATTAACACAGGTGCTAAGAAACAGGCAAAGCTGAAAGAAATCCACCATTTCATGGCAGAGCTTCTTCTTTCTAGAATAGCAGAACAATTCTAAAATGTGCAAGTGCACTATCATTGTTATTCACTGTACACATCAGGTGGGAAGCTTTCATCTCCACTGGGCACCCACAGCACTGATTTTATGAGCTGTGCACACACAGAAAGTTAGGAATAAAATTTAAATGCTTCAGACCTTAACTCGTTCATGCTTCAGGCAAAAGGCAGTGAGCTGAGCAGCCCCCTCCCCCTCCCAGCCCACCTCCCTGGCATCTGAACAGAATCCCAGAATATTCTGGTTGGAAGGGACCCACACACGAGTTCTCCCTCCCACCTTTCACTGCCTTCCTGCTGCATCTCCCCAGCACTTCGAGGACCTTCTGGGCACGTTGTCCTCTCAAAGTGCTCATCCAGACACAAAACAGAGCTGCTCCCATAAAAGCTTCAGTTCTTCAAGACAGACATTTGTGGTTGTTTGCTGCCCCTGCTACAGGTGAGAAAAATGCTTCTAGATCCCTGGCCACCCAAGGGTGGGATCTAGCAGCCAGGTGTGCTGAAAATGGAAACTGAGGAGTAGGGTGAGACCCTGCATTACTTTTGCAAGTTTCTTAGAGCTTGGTATCAATGTTTTGGTTTTTTTCTGGATAACCTTTGCTGTCTCAATGAGTTTTAAAAGAAAAGCTAAAACACATTGCCTGCTCTCCCAGCAGCATTCCCAAGCTCTCCACTCCCCAGAGAGTGATCAGACAGAAATACAATCACTGCACACTTTTACCCCCACCCCAATTCACACAGGATTTCTGCTCAAGCATTATATTGTACCTCTAACATCCCACCTTGCTTTTCCAGCATGCTGGATCCTCACACCTCCCAGCTTAGTCTCCCAAATCTGAGAAGGATTTTTGGTCAAGCTCTCCAACATCCATCTCTTGCAAAACCACATTTTCCAGTATAAGATCTTTGCCTTTTCCTTCATATTCCCCAGTAAGATCTTTGCCTTTTCACATTCCCCAGTATAAGATCCTTGCCTTTCCCTCCAACCTTTCACCTTCCCAGGAAGGGCTGGAGAAGCTCCTGGAGCAGAGGGCAGGGTTAGCCAGCTCTCCTCCCCCAGGAGCAGGACTAAAGCTCAGCCACATCCTTGTGTTTAGCTTAACTGGAAGATTTGGGTCGAGCTGGCCCCAACCCAAGCCTGACCTTAAGCAAACCCACTCCAATCAACATCCACCCCACAGAGCTGCTCTGTGCCAATAAAACAACCCCATGGAGCCAAACTGGGAGTCACAAACCAGCCCATGGACCTGTATTTTCCTAGCTAAGGATTTTTTTTGTTTGTTTTGGCTAAGGTTTCATTATCCTTGAGCACCTGCTTTTCTGGCTTGAGTTCAGTGCAAGGCACTCTGTGCAATCCACCCAGCCCAAAGAGGAGCTCTGTGCTGCACAGGGAGCCAGGAGTGTTTCAGATGTCAGTGTCTCCAGCTGCTGTGTTGATTTTGAGAGAACAAATGTGCCCAGTGAAGCAGAGAGGTTGACATAACTCTGTCACTGCTCAGTGCTACACAAAGCATTGAGGTTCAAGGAGCGAGCACACAGAAACCCTGTTTGGAAATGTGCTGAATTCAACACACAAAAGAAGAAGAATGGAAACAAAACGCACAGGATTTCAAAGCTGACATCAAATGAGCCTTGCAGAATGAGTTTTTAATTAAACAATATTAGAGGCTCCTTTTCCAGGGGAAAAAAATCAAAAAGAAGGGCTTAAAGCTGTTATTTTCTTTAATAGATTTTGTAAAGTGGTTCTTCTCAGGAGATTTGATTTGGGGAACACAGGTGCCACCCTGCCTTTGGCAAGAGCAGCTAGAAAGAGAGGAAGAAGATGCTTCAGGCCTGGGACATGATCTGGATTATCCAGTTCAACCCCTTTCTTTCCCACTAAGTATGGAACACTCAAAACCAGTGACTGGGGAGGGCTCAGGGCAGTGTTTTGGACAGGAGAGTCAAAGGTTTGCTTTAACCACAGCACAGGGGTCTCGTGGGGGCCTCTCTCTGGAGAGAGATGCACATGTGTGGATTGGGAAATGAGGAGGGAGAAGAAATGGCAGAGGAAAGGGGAAAAGCAAATTTGGTCTACAGCTGCTTTCTATTTTGAGCCAAAAATTCAAAATACAGTACAATACTTGGTTGCAGGGTTCTCTTCCTTGACTTCCAAAATGCTTCTTACCCAGGTGCTCTGCAGCAGGGGGGAGGTGCTATGAGAACACAGGGTCTTCATATTGCCAGAGAGCTTTGCAGTTGTTAAAAAATGCAGAAAATAAAATTTTAATGGATCCCCCTTAAAAAGGAAAAAAAGAAAACCAAAACAACAAACAAATGAACAGGAAACCAAAGGGGGAAAATCAGGAAAAAGCCCAAAACACTGCTGGACTAAATAATGAAATGAATTCCCCTAATTACCACAAGATGCTCCCCAAGTCTGACAGTATCTCTTGGAGCAGATGTGTTCAAATAATATTTCCTCATCCTCCAGCCTGCATGGGCAGATTCCAGCACCAGGCACTAATGTCAAAAAGTGCCTAATGAGTATTGACATTTAAGAGCCTGCCTTGGCTTTTGCTGTCTGCATTTTTCCCATCTTCCAGGCCAAGTTACAAAAGTTTTGCTGGTATTATTCACATCAGAAAGTGCTTGATTTAAATAAAATCCAAACCACTAAAATCTGGATTCATGAAAGCAGTTGCTAGAAAGGAAGGAGTGGAGCCCTTGCAGTTTTTCTGTACACAGAGAGAGTGCAAAGGGGCAGGTCTGAGCTTTGTCCAGCAGTGACAGCAAACACTGCCTGCCCTGCTCAGAAGCCCCTGCAGATGTTCTTTAGGGATGAAGGATTATACACACTCACACACAGATCCCAAGCAGGTTTTTCTCAAGGGTTTCCCTTGTGATGTGCTGCTCTCAGCCTGCTGCAGAGCAGTGGTGGTTCTTGCAGTGATGTCTTCACTAAACAACAGGCAAGCTGGCAGCTGCAAAAATGCAGAAGATAAAATTATGTCAATTTTTTCTCCACAGTCTTTCCCTTGCTGCTTGGGAATGGACTGTCCAAAGAGCTCAGAGATTTTGAAGCAGACCCAAGAACAAATGTTCTGAATTCTGCCATCTGTTGCCTCCCCTCTATCACTGGTGTTCCATAGCTGCTCTACAAATGTTTAAGTGGAGAGCATTGTGACAGTTTGTAAAGAGCATCTTCACAGTCTCTTTTCCATTTTCCTCTCCCTTTTCCCTGCTCCCGTGTCCAGAGCAACCTTCTCTCTCCTCTCCTCTCCTCTCCTCTCCTCTCCTCTCCTCTCCTCTCCTCTCCTCTCCTCTCCTCTCCTCTCCTCTCCTCTCCTCTCCTCTCCTCTCCTCTCCTCTCCTCTCCTCTCCTCTCCTCTCCTCTCCTCTCCTCTCCTCTCCTCTCCTCTCCTCTCCTCTCCTCTCCTCTCCTCTCCTCTCCTCTCCTCTCCTCTCCTCTCCTCTCCTCTCCTCTCCTCTCCTCTCCTCTCCTCTCAGCACACTGGGGTGAGGGAGCTCTGGGAAATCCTCCCTGGGCTGTGGCACCACCTGACCCTTATCAGAGCAGTGCCCTGGGGGTCCCTCACAGCCATCTGTGGGGACAGAGATGGGAGAGCTGCTTGGAAGAGCTGGAAATTAAGAAATGTTCCTTGAAACTCTGCCAATTAATCCCCCCAAGGGTGAGGGATGGGTTCCTGACAGCAGGTACCTTCTCTGCTTGTTCTGAGCTTGCTTGCAGAGTCCAGGCTCTTGTCCTCCTCAGGGCCCCTCTCTCTACCCCCACTCCCCATCCTTGTTTCTGAACGAGCTCCAGGGTTGATTTCCTGCATGTTTGAATAGGACCAGCTTGACACAGCCTGCCTTAGGATGAAATCACCAACTTGGCTTGCCTTCTGTCTGAAAAACAAATCCTTCTGCAGGGCTTTCATCTAGTAAAAGGAGAAGGATTCTGAAATGCAGGCAGACCTCTGCCAAGTTCCTGTGAACTGCTGCCTGAGCAAAGCTCATGTTTTCTGTGTACTTAGCTTATCTTTGATAAAGGTAACCTACCTGAGATTTTACCCCAAAAACTATCAATGGATCTCTTCCTGTTCCCTCCCTTAGTGGCTCAAAATAAGGAAGCAGAACAGAGGGAAGTGAGGTATTGGTGCTTGCAGGAACTCGCTGCTTCCACAGAGGAATGGAAATCTCACCCCCTGTGGGAGCAAAGTGCAGGGCAAGCACAGAAAGGGAAACTATGACACCAAGCTCAGAGTGAGAGGACTTTCTTCCATGTCCAATCTCCCCAGGTATTTAGGTTGTTACAGGAATATCATCTTCTGGATACCTGGGCTTTGGCTTTGCTATCACTGTGCAGGAAATGGTGATGGTGATGGTGATGGTGGTAACTTTGGGGGAGCTGAGAGCTCTGCAGGCATTGTTTTGTGTGCAGGCAGCACCATGCAAGGGCAAAGGGGTCTGACATGCACCAGGGGCCTGCTGCACACTGTGGCTCCTGCACTGCTTTTGGGACACAGTTCCTTTTGTGACAGTCCTCAAATCTGCCAAGCAATTGATGGGCTGTTCCAGCTACAGATGGTTGGCAGTATTTGCATCCTAAATGAGTAAGATGCCAAAAGGATAAGGTACCAGTTGCATTTGAAACCTCAAAATTATCCCAAGGCCTGTCTCTGCTGTCCAGCCCCTCTAATTTCCTCTCCCAGAAGAGAAAATGAAAGAGTGGAGATGAGCAGAGGAGTGGAGATGAGCAGAGGAGTGGAGATGAGCAGTACAGCAGAGTCCTGGAGGTGAGAGATGCAATGGGAGTCTGGGCTCAGTGCTGAGTTTGGTACAGGGGGTTCCAGCCCTGTCCTCCTCAGCTCAGGAGATGCTGAGCCACACACCAAGGTCCTGCAGCCCTGCCCTTCCTGGGGGAAGGTGTTTGCAGGGCACAGGCAAGGCTGGGTTATAGATTTACTGTGCTAACACTTCTCCTTGCTGGAGAGCTGTGATCTGGAAGCCACCATCTGGTTATCATTGGTACCAGAGCAGCATGTGGCCAGGACACGTGTAACTCACATTTTCCTCTGGACCACACTCAGCCTGCACTCACTTATTGTGGGGGAGGGACTGGAAAAACCATTGACTCACTAGCAGGAACAAAACATTCAAAATCCTGAAAATGATTCTTTTTAACAAAGCTTTTCTGCTGGTGCAGAGGAAAGGGAACAAGTGTTGACTAGGAAAGTTTGGGGGCTGCATGGAGTTTTCCTTCCGTGAGAAGTGGGAGGGATATACTGAAGGGACAGTTCTTCCTGGCACTGCTTTCATCAGTGTCAGATTTCTACTCTGGCCTTGCTCTAGTCTGTACCTGGTTGAACCCATACAGAAAAGTTGAGAGCCACTCTAGCTCTGTTCCTCAAATCCTGTCTGGTTTAGAAATGTCTCCATCAGAAATGGAACCCAGGTGGGGACCCTGTAGCTCAAACCCACAGCTTGAGCACAGTAACTCAGAGCAAAAGGCACTCTGCAAATGGCTAAAATGCACTGAGCTGGGAGAGGAGGGGATCAAAGGTTTCACCTGGAATTCAGGTACAACACAGCACAGCTAAACACTCCCTGGCATCTCTGCACGTGCTGCTGTGCACCTCTGTGCCTCAGGTTTCCTACAATAATGGCTCAAAACCTGCAGTGCATCAGGCATTCTAAAAGCTGATCTACAGAGAAAGAAGAAAATAAATCTGTAGAAAAGCCACAGACATAAAATGCCTGTGAGCAAAAAGGCCTCAAATGTGGGCAACCTCCCCTCTGCCCTGTGCCACAGCCGAATTCAACAGCTGCACTTGTGTCTGGTTCAGTGAGGCTGAAATGCCTTCAGCTACTGACAAAGCTGCTGCAGATCTGAGGAGGCTCTGCTGGGCCTAAGATCTGAGCCAAGCTTAAGCCTGCATTCTGTTGCATCCAGCTCCATTTGCCACAATGGATCTGCCAAGCTCGCCTGAGCCCGGGAAAGATGTCCAGTTGTCCTTCTCAGCCCTGCTCTCCTGCCTCTGCTCTCTTCCTCCCTCAGCCTGCTGCTGGAAAACACCAATAATGGAGATTAGCCAGAGCTCAAAGGCTTTCAAGTATTTTCCACAGAGCACGAAACCTCTGTCTCTGTTCCTTGCTGGCGTCACACAAAGACATTTCTGCCCCCGCCCCACTCTCCCAGACATCTGAGAACAGCGAGTGTGTCACAGGACTGAGGAGGGCTCCTGTCCTGAAATCTGACAAACAATGAGATGACTGAACAGATGCTTCTCATATCCCTGGATGGTGCAACTCAGGGTGTGCTCAATGCCACCCAGGGCTGCCTGCCCCTGGAGAGGGGAATCTGGGCTCCCTGGCAGGGCAGAGCTGTGAGTCAGAGCTGCTGGTGCCTCACTGCACACAACAGACTGAACAGCCCCAAACAGCTGATGGTCCCAAAGCACACAGCCAGACAGGGAGGCATTCACAGCACGTGTGGGTAGCAGAGACCAGGAATTACTGAAGTAAGGCAGGGGGGAGATGAGCAGTACAGCAGAGTCCTGGAGGTGAGAGATGCAATGGGAGTCTGGGCTCAGTGCTGAGTTTGGTACAGGGGGTTCCTGTACTCCAGCCCAGTCCTCCTCAGCTCAGGAGATGCTGAGCCACACACCAAGGTCCTGCAGCCCTGCCCTTCCTGGGGGAAGGTGTTTGCTGGGCACAGGCAAGGCTGGGTTATAGATTTACTGTGCTAACACTTCTCCTTGCTGGAGAGCTGTGATCTGGAAGCCACCATCTGGTTACCCTTGGTACTGGAGAAGGGTGAAGGCACGGGTGAGGACTGTGCACAGGCACTGCAAAATCAGTGAGCTCAGCCCAGGTGCCCCACGGCTCCTCTCAGAAATCCTTATCCCAGCTCACAGCAGGGTGTGCAGCAGAACTGACCTGCTGGTTCAGCCTGGGGAGTTTCCAAGCAGAAAAACTGACACCTTTTGCAGGTGAATAACAGGGACTGACCCCACAACCATCAGCTGACAAGAACGACCTCTTTTTGCAGTCTCTTGTGTCCTGCAGCAGACCAGGAATGGACAGGAACAGAAGACAGCTGTCCTTCAGCCTCAGGCTGGGAGTGCCTTGATCAGGTGTCCTGTTTCTCTGCTGAGCACCCAAGGAAGCAGGAGCAGCTGGCTTTGTTTTGGCAGTCCGAGGCTGCCAAGCCAAGGCTCTGTGGGAAGGACACTTTGAAGACAGATCCTGTGCTATTTTCACAGCCCAGCCTTTCATGGTCTGACTCTTGGAGATGGATGAGTGAGATCATACCTGCCAGGTGAGAAAGGGAAGAGCTGTGTTGACAAGTCCCACCTACAGCACCAGGAAAGGGAGATGAGGATGTTGCAAAGTGCCACAGCCTTAGTGAGTACTGTACTCAGCTAAGCTGAGCCCTCCAACTCCAAACCCATGGAAGTTTATAGTTGAAATCCACAAGGCATTCATCTAGTTCTGTCCCTTCCAACAACCAATGAGCTGCCAAGCAGCAGCACTGGGTGTTACACAGAAATAATCCCAGCCTGAGCTTATGGCATCATAAATTGCCTGTGTCATCAGTCAGCAGAAACCTGAGATGAAATTCTTTCATTTGCAGTTAATTATTTCCAAGTCTTTGCAGCCTTAGCAGAACTGGTGGAAGGTGCTGAACTGACAGCCCTGAAGAAACAGGCTTTCCATGTGTCCACAGGGATGGGCAGAAGGGAGCCAGCAGCAGGAGTTTCAGCCTGCTCTGCAAGGCTTGGACTGCTCTGCCTTCCTCCTGCTCCACGCTGAGCAGCTCTGCTTGCATGGCCCTGGAAAACCACAGCCCCAGACTGATGGAGCTTCTTCCCAGGGCCAAACCCAACATGACTTTTAGCCTGTGTGTCTGGCAGCCTGGGAGGGTGAGGCAGCCTCCTCCAGCCCTGCTGCTGACGTTTATCATGGCCAGGTGCAAATCTTCTTGCACTGGCCCCGTGCCATGAGACCAGCATGTTTTTCAGAGTTTCACCCTCCTACCAGACAGTGTTTTTCAATATTTTGCATTAAATCTTCTGCTGTATTTGATTAGCCTGCAGCAGCTGTTTTCCACTCTGACAACAAATCATAAATCTATAAGCTTATGTGTGAGAGACTGTCTGTGCCTGAGAATGCTGGTGTCTGTCAGGCTGCACAGCTGTTTGTGAGCCTGCACCTGAACTCAGGCTTGGGAGAGACAGCAAAGGCAGAAATCCTGGCATAATCCAGTCTGGATCTCTGTTGGAGGCCAGCTGATTACACAAGGTGGTTTATATGTGTGTGTGAATGGATGTAAGAATTCCTGTGTGGATACAAAGGAATTTGTGTGATTCCTTAAATGAGTTCCTTACCATTCCACACTGAAGACATCAGAATAATGCTAATAAACCCTGGATTGCACCGGTGTGAGCTCAGATATGTGCACCTTTCTGTGAAGGGAGGTCAGTTTTGGCACAAACAGGTACAACACATGAGCCTGGAGATGTCAGAGCACAGGTGAAAACGTGCAACAAATCCTTAACACACCCATCCCAGTCCACAAAAACACAGGTCCACGTGCATTGTGCATTGGGATTGTGCTCAGTCAGGAACTGCTCGTTGGGAAACCAAAATCTCCTGTCCCATGGCCAATTCAGATAAGGAGAGCAAATGGCTGAAAGAGAAGGGAGGGAAGCTGCTACACATATTTTAAAAAAAGGTGTTATTCAAAGACTATAAAAGGCAAAAGTTTGGATGAAGGAGAAGACAGAGGGTTGCCAAGTCATTGCAATAAAAAAAAAAAGGAGGAAGCTGTTGCCAGGTCTTGGCACGTGTGCTTTTACTTGTATAAATCAGTCACTCTAGACCTGTGGTAGTTCTTGCTGACAAGCTGTCAAGCTCCTTGGCTGGGAGAACAGGGCATGTGCTTTACATGCACTTACAGAATAGTAAACTGTTATTAAAAATGGGGAAAAAACCCAGGCTGATTTACTTGTGGTTTTGCCTGCTTGGCTGTACTATCCCAGAACAAATCCACTCATGCATGGAGCTGTCTGGATCCATGGAAAACTACAGGCTGACCTCCCCGTGGATGCACTTGACCCCTTAAGGGGAAGGGCACAAACAAAACATCTCCAAGAACAGAGAGCATAAGACGAAGAAAGAGGCTGTGAGAAATGCAACTCACTTTCAAAAAATCGAAAATGTTTATTAAAACCTTATCAAAAATACAAGAGAAGACTGAATAGAGAAAATATAGCGCCAGGAGGAAGGCATTTTTCCCCACTATGTGCTCATCCACACAATGGAGGTTTTGCCTTTTAACCCTTTATCCCCTCCAAAGTTCTGTCCATCAAATCCTTCTTTGCTGTCCAGGGGTGGAGATCACTGCCTTAAATCCTGATTGGGGGTCAGGTGCTGCCATGGTAACAATCCCACCCTCCCAAATGTCCCAAACCCAGGCCACCCCTGATAACAACACAAGGGGGTAAAACATAACTATAAACCTATAAAACTTATAGACTTCTTATTAACTTCTCTTAACATATATATATAAAAAATATCATATACATATTTGCCTTTTAATTGTGAGACTCAGCCATTCCTCATCTGTCACAAGGGCAAAGGCACAGCAAGGCTGTGTGGATTTCAGAGAGCCCCGAGCCCCGCGGGACGTGGCACCCGAGAACATCCCAGCCTGGCCGGGAGGTGGGAAAGCACCTCTGGGCAGGCGGAGATCAGCCCTGGGAGCGGGTCAGACCCAGCGGGGTGAGCACAGAAAGCGCCTGAAATCCGCCGGCAGCCGAGCCCTGAGCTGCCCGGGCCGGGCAGCAGCAGCAGCAGCAGC
>VXBC01008684.1:39777-92971 GCA_013399945.1 Ploceus nigricollis | reverse complement strand
GGGTGAGCACAGAAAGCGCCTGAAATCCGCCGGCAGCCGAGCCCTGAGCTGCCCGGGCCGGGCAGGAGCAGCAGGAGGAGGAGGAGGAGGAGGCGGCTGGAGTTTTGTCTGAGCGCTGGCAAGGATGGGCTGCAGCCAGCAGAAGACAGGAAGGATGGATGTTCTGCTTCGGGGAGGAAAGGAGAATTAAAAGCAGAAAATCCAGCAGAGGATTTAGAGGGATGTCATCCGAAGAGAATAAATAGATAATTGTCTGAGGAAAACCTGACCAGACTGGTTCTCTCTGTGCTGGCTCTGCAGCTCAGGGCAGCCCCACGGAACCGGCCCCGCCCTGGCCCGGGGCTGCCCCGGGACCCTGCACAGGCACTGCCCACCAAACACCCACCCCAGCCCATCGGCCTTCCCCAGACAGGCTCTGCTGCCCCAGAACACACTGACTCATTCTGGACAGCACTACAGCATTCCTGGGCTCCGTTCATGCAAGAGATTTTTTTTGTTTTTTTGGTTTTTTTTGAAACATCCTTGTCAGGACATTCAAACCTACAAGAATGAGAAGTGAAACCAAACACAGATATGAAATTTTATGGTGCCATTTGTTAGCAATACTTCCAAAACTAGCTTTGGCTGGAAAACAGAGAGCTGGATTGTGCTGATCCAGGGTCCACAAGGCACACAAAACATCAGTACTGGAAGAGATGGAGGTTTTCTGTGTGTCTTCTACTGTATTCCTGTTTGTAACCCCACAGCTCTGCTGTAACATGTTCTGAGCAGTCCCAAGGGCTGGTTCCTCCTCAACAGCACATTTTTGCCACTCTGAGTTTTACTGCTTACTTGTTGTAGTTATACTTGGAGGAAAATGTAAGACAAAAACTATTTTAAAAAATAACTATCTGCTAACAAAACCAAACAACTGCAACAGCCTAAATATCAAATCAAGAGCTTCTTTAGCCTGCAAGCAGATGAAATTCTAATAATAATCCTACCACTAATTCACGGGGAGTACAAGTTCATCAGGACACAGACCATGGATATGATGGCAAAAAGAAAAAATAGAGAAAATGAGATGTTTGTGTGCATTTAAAATACAAGACATTTTTTAAACTGAGCACTCAGGGTTTCCAAACCCCAGCTCCTGGCCCAGCTGACAGAGCTGCTGCCTCAGAGCTTCAGCACAGATGCAGAGCATGGGATGCTGTGCCATGGCCTGTGCTGCTCAGGCTCAGGGTGGGTCCTGTGCAGAAGGTCAGGCTTGTGCAAGGCTCAGGGTCTGGTGAAGCAGGGCTCTGATCCAAGCCCTCCATTCCAGGTTATGAACCTCACTGATGACTTCAGCAGCCAAGAGTCCTGATGGGATGTTCTGGTCTGAAAGCAAAACCAGTGAGAGACTCCAAGGCAGAAATACAATTGATTAGGAAAGGGAAGAAGAACCAAATACATGCAATAATGCAAAAGAAGAGCCACTGACAGAGTCAGAATATAACCTGACACCCTGTTGGTCAGGGTGGTGGTAGCAGTCCAGATGAAATGGTCTTGTTGAAGTGGTGATCCTGTAGAAACAATCTGGAAGCTCTCATCCTCTGGAAAAAGCAGTGGAAAGGCTGCCTGTTCTGTCCCAAATCCCAGATTATATCCAGGTGGGGATGCTTAGCTCCTCCCCCCTGGGCAGAGCATCTCACAATGGGCTGTTATCATTCTGTGAGTGATGTGGTGGGTCCATAAACAGAAATGGAGGGAGGGAGTTATCTCTGAGTCATGGGAAAGGCACTGATGGGCCCTTTAACAGGAGATAAAACAATGCCCCTCTTGCTTTCACCAGCTCTTGAGGATGGGAATAGAATACATCTTTATATTGTAACCTAGGACAGGAGAGCAGCGGGGCCGCTCTGCTGCCAGGACATTCACGGCTCTGGGGCAGCACCCAGCACCTTGATGTGGTCACAGCAACACCCAGCCCCGAGCTGCAGTGCCCAGGGCACAGCACAGCACAGCTCTGGGCCAGAAGGGCTCTGCAGGCACACAGAGCTCAGCACCCAGCTGAGGGAGGGCATCCTGCCCTGCTCAGGTGAGACCCCACCTGCAGAGCTGCCTCCAGCTGGGGGTCCCAGCACGGGAAGGAGCTGGAGCTGCTGGAGCCAGGCCAGAGGAGGCAGCAAATTGATCAGAGGGATGGAGCAGCTCCCCTGTGAGGAAAGTCTGAGAAAACTGGGGAGCANTCCCTGGCACTGTCCAAGGCCAGGTTGGATGGGGCTTGGAGCAACCTGGGATAGTGGGAGGTGTCCCTGCCATGGCAGGGGTGGAACTGGGCGAGCTTTAAGGTTCCTTTCACCCAAACCATTCTGGGATTCTCTCTGTGTCATGGAGGGTCACCTGCCCAGGGTGGTTTGTGCAGCAGAGAGCTGACACTGGACACCAGCACAAAACACACAGGCTGTGACTTTTGGGACAATCACTGCACACCCCAGCCCAACAAACCAAGTAAACACCTCAGCTCTTCAGTCCGTAGTTATCTCAGGGAGTTCACTTTGGTCTTCTTTAAAAGGTGTGGCTGTGAATGAGTCATGAGGCACAGGGGATTAAAGGAAGGGGGAGTAAGAGGTTAATTGGATTCTATTTGGAGAGGGATTTAGGTTGGCTGAGTTTTTTCAGTCAGCAGCACATAGTGGAACATGTCACTTGTAATTGAGCTAATGAAACACCTCTGGAGATAAAAAAACACAAGCTAAATTCAGACTTGGCTTTAGAGACTTGAGGTTCATTCACCACAAGGTTATGCAGAGATGGAACTGCTTTGTTTGAGCATGGGGCTGGAGAGGTAAGAGCAGGACTGGGTTTACTTTGCAAAATCTGCTTTTTGTCACTCAGGGCTGCTGGACCTTGGGGTGATTAAGCAGAGTGTTGTGTTATGGACACTCTTCCAGGCCAGAGCCCACACTCTGCCAATATGCTAATGCAATTTTCTGAGTCCAGCCTCTCTCCTGCCCTAATGCTGTTATATTTGTTTTCTATAAACAGGCATTTTGCTCCATGGTTATTGCTGGGGAGCCACACATGGCTGAGCTGAAAGAGGGCTGCCAATACCTGCCCTTTTCCACACACCTTTTGGTGACTCTCAGTACAGTCCTTTTGGTTTTCTCATGGGTAATTAAGGGTTTGTTTTTCAGGCCTCAAAACCGTGACAAAAGCACCTCTGTCCCAAAGCCAAACTACCAAACATGACTTGAATGCAAGTAGGGGAGTGCTGCCTTCCTGAGCCTGCCCAAAGGCCAAGCCAGAGTCCTCTTTGAGATTTTAATGATCTGAAATTACCTTGTCTTCCAAGTCAAGAAGAAAACCTTTCAGAGGTTGTACCTTTCAGAGCAAGGTATATCATGTTAAAAAACAAAAAGGAGACATTTTCCTGTTCAAAATAATTTTATATTTTGTACAAAACCACCACCTCCATCTTTTCAGAATGAACTGACTCTGAATGAAAGTCACTTTCTAAATTAAAAAAGTTGCAGTGAAAATTAGTTTTCAATTTTGCAGGTTTTATATTCTTGCTTTGGGGACAATTACAATAATCCAGTAATTTCCTTTCCAAGACATTTTCAGAAAACTAAAACTCCACTTCTTCTTTCCCTCTGTCTCCCTTCGATAATTTAAAAATAAAGTTAGTTTTAATGAGCAAAGTGATTGTGCTTGACACCCCTGATAAAAGAAACCAAAACCAACAGAGTAATGAATTTTATGCAGCTGTGTAAAAAATATCACAGGCATGAGGACCTCAGTTCCTCCTCTTCTGTGCCAATTTCAAAACACAGGAAACCCTGGAATGATGTGGCTGCACTCTGTCAGAGAAAACCATAACTGCACAAAGCAACAAGAAGAGGAAGCCCAGACTTAGACCCATGGCCCTGCACAGATCTAGAGGGCAAGGACAGGAGGAGGCTGGGTTTTATGTCCTAGTGACACTTGTTCAGCAGGAATTGCCTCTTTCTCTTTGGTTTCTCCTGCTGTGGTTTGATTCCTCCCTCTCTGCTTTAGGCAAGAAGACAGGAAAGCAGCTGCCTGAGCTACCAGCAGGTACCTGGAAAATGGAATGTCTCAGGTTAATCAAGGGATCAAAACATCCAAGGTGCTGCAGGAGAGGGAAATGTGCCCTGCTCAGTGCTGTTACAGCCTTTGTCCCTCCCAGCATCCATCTCAGAGCTCTGTGCTGGCCAGCACACACAAGAGAGACTTTCTCAGACCACAGGTCCTGCAGTTCCACTCTGAGATGGGAATTCAGGCTGCAGCCTTTCTGGCACCACCACCAGCAACAAAGACAAAACCACTTTGTGCCCAGTTACAGCTCTGCAGCTGATTCAGGGAATTTGCATAAACAGCAGCTGATGGGGAAAAGGCCCCACTGCCACCCGAGTTCAGCTCTCCAGAGAAAGGGATCCCATTCCCTCCCCCAGAGCTGCCCAGCTCCTACAGTGCTGAGGCAAAGAGGGCCAAAGCCAGTAGCCAAAAGCTACTTAAGACATGGCAGACAGTGCCAAGGATCATCTCCATGGAATGGTTTTATTGCAGCAAGGCTCCCCAGCCTCCCTTGATGAGAGCCATACTTCAAAGGCAATCTGGCCTGGATTATAAACTCTAATATCTGAGGAGCCAAGAGCTTGCAGTTTCCCATTAAGTGGTATTAATTGCCCTGGTTATCATGTTCTGCAGTTTGACCTAACCTACTGATTCCCCTTCCTCCCCTGCTGCAGAACATCCATCACTTTCTAAAGGGTTCCATAAAGCTACGGGGAAGGCTCTGGTTTGTGTTAGCTTGATTGCTCTGGACTGTGACAAAGCACCCATCACAGCTGCCCAGCCACACTGTAGATCAAGCTCCTCTAACCTTTCCTTGTCTCCAGAGGGGAAGGCCAGGAAAATCATCAGATTTAACCTCCCAGGGCTTTATTTCTGGCGTGGAGGATGTCAGAGGCCACGTGAGCTTTCACTTTTTCCTTGTTCCCTTAGAACCCACAGCAACAGACAGGAGGAGGAAAGCAGGAAAGGCAAGGGAGAACAACAGAAACTGGAATTTTGATGCCACTGAACAGCCAAAGCCACAGGCAATGCTCAGTTCCTGGCCCACACAGAAACACAGGTGTGGACAAGTGGCCTTTGGGAACTCAGCAGCCAAGGCTTTTATGGAGATCAGCTTTTCTCCTGAGCAATGAGGCTGCTGGGGATGAAGCCACATGTCCAACACCTACTTGTGGCAAGGCTGGTAGGGAATCAGCACAAAAGCTCCTGGCACGTATGGATGGTCAGTGTTTTCCATCCTGCAGTGTTTCCATCCTGACTGAACCTGTTCAGAGCAGGGCAGTGAATTCCCAGGGTGACTCACACTAACCAGCACATGGCAGTGGGATGTGTAGCAAACCCATCTCGTGCAGGGTCCTCCAAAATCTGCTCCTCCTCTCCCTCTGGAAGCAAAAAGCTCAGGACTCTTCTGCTTCCTGCTACTCAGGGTGAAAAAGGTGAGGAGGAGCAAAGAAACAACGGGTTTAATTCCTATCCCCCATGTCTCCCTCGGTGCTTTATTCCCTGAATCAACAGGAGAAATTCATAGAATCACAGAGTGGTTTGGGTTGGAAGAGACCTTTAAGATCATCTGGTTCCAACACCCTGCCCTGGGCAGGGAACCTTGCCCTGGACCAGCTCTGGAGAAACAGAAAATCTGCAGTGATAAGAGACCCACCCTGGCATGGTTTGACACACCTACCTCTGAATGGCAAATGAATTCCAGGAGCTGGGCTCATGTCTGCACAAACCCATTGCTGTATGAACAGTAATTGCACCCTGCCTCACCAGAGACATCTCAGGGAATGAGCCAGGAACAGCTCCTGCCAATGCAGGCAGGGCTCTGACTCAGGATTTTCCAGTTAGACTCAGGATTTTCCCAGGTTTTCTTTCCATGAATCCAAGCCCTCTCAAGCAGTATTCACCCTAAGGAAGCATTCCTGCCTGGGATGCCAGATGCTGCCTGCAGCTCCACTCCAACATCCAGATGGAGAGTGGAGGGGATGATGTGGGTGCACACGTGAGCGTGGGTGTGAATCAGCCACAATCACAATACCAGTGATACTCTGCTAAATGCTTTTAAAAAAGGACACTTAAAGAAACGTGAGCAAAATTAAAATATTGAACTAGCTAGTCAGATTAAAACACCACGAGCTGTAAACCTTAGAAGAGAAACACAATTTTGCCTCTAACACAAAGAGAGTTTTTAAGAGCAATTCACTCTGTCTGTTCTTCAAGGAGATTTTTCAGCCTGGGCTTATGCTCACTTTTTCAAAAGAGGCTGACCTGAGCATTTTTTTATTTCTTTCAACCATAACAATCCAACCCAAAGCCACTTTTTGTCTGGCTCCTTCCTTTCTCTGTATTAATTTCAATTCCATCAACGAGGCAGTTGCATAACTGTTGTTTGTAATTGCTGTCACGTCAACCCTGAAACTGATCACTGCAACACTGAAGTTATATAAAAGGTTTTGTTAGGATTTTTGTTATTTTTCTCGTTTAAATTGTGGGAAGATGAAGTCCTACCCTGGAGAGATGTTTTGGTTTTCTAAGCTCTGTTGTCTATTAGTCTTGTGCTTTGGTGTCTTTTCTCTCCAGTTTTGTTGTACACAGTGCAAGGGTCTGTTTATGCACAGGAACTCTCCAAAAAGTTCTGTGCACCCCACTAATACACAGGCTATAAAATAAACTCTGCTGAGTCAGAGAAGCTACTGGCAAAAGTAAAGTTCACAAAATGGGTTTGCTCTTAAGGAGCGATTTAAATTTCTGGCAAGGCAGACTATTTAAATGCTTCAGTGGCTGGAATTGTAATTTACCTTGTTCTTCCAAAACCAGTGGACTGCTTCCATGCAATGATGGAGTATCAAACCCCATGGGATCGTTTCTCCTTGTGTGTGTCTCTTCACCCAAACACACAGAATTGCTCCTGGAATTGAGAGTCAGCTCCTCCAAACTCCTCTCGCTGTCCTTGCTCCTCCTGAGCACTCCTGAGCATCCCCTTTGGTGTGCTCACCTGGGAGGGAGGCTTCTCCCTGCCCCCAGAGAATTTAAATTATCCATTTTTCCATTCATTTTCTGTCTTGCTAGAGGGACAAATGCCAGGGCCATACTCACAGATCTCTTGGGCCCAAGGTAGTCTGAAAGCCATTCTGCACTGCAGACAGAAATGCATCAAGCCAACAAATAATCGAGGACTTCATTTTGACATAAGTCAATTGTACCCAATACTTACTCCACTTATGTTCCTTCATACTTAAAAGCAATCTGTTTCTGGCTGACATTGTTTTTTTCTTTAAAAAAGTCTAGACAATGTCAAATTCTATGAAGAGAAAAAGTGACAGAGAAAAATATACTGAAGTACCATCAATGCTCACTCCCTCCTCAAAAAAAAGAAAACCCTTCAAGACCAGAAAATATATCTGCTTCTTACAGGATCTTGTCTGTAAGTCCTGGCTCCCTGGGGAGGAGAAGCTTGTGTAGAGATGGGCATGGGATGGCAGGAAACCACATCTCTCATTTCCACTCCAAAATCAAGAGAAGCTTGTAAGGGCTAAACCAGAGCAAAGCAAGGTTCTTGCTGGAGGTCTGAGCTTGTAACCCATTTCATCTGAGCACTACCCAAGAGACAGCAGTACCAGATGTTCCTGGGGGGAAGCAGCAAGGAAGGAGCTGGTCAACTGATGTTTTCACATGGTCATGGTTCAAAATTCCTTCTGGATGAGCACACTCAGATTGCTGCTGTTCAGGGGAGCAGGCAGCACTCTGTGAGAAAAAACTGTCACCTTCTGAGTGACAAAGCTGGGAACTTTGCAAAACACAGATTCAAGCACCTAGGGAGGCAGAGGGGAGACTGGGAATGCAGTCTAGCCAGATGCAGTGCATGCATTCTTAAAGACACTCCCACAGGGATGCAGTGGTGTTTGAAATGAGAGGGGTGTGTGTCACAGCCAGGGCACAGCCACTCAACACGCAGTTACATTTAATTCATTAACTTCATAATTTGGATAGAAGAGTTCAAACTTCAACAGTGAGGTAAAGGTTCAAGTGAGATACACAAATAGATGCCCTGTGAGTTGCTCTCTTATCTTCACCTGAGACCTTGTGACTGAGACAAAGGCAGCTCATGCTCAAAGGCAATTAACTCAAGCCCTGAGAGTGGTTTTCAAACACACAGATCTCACTCCGGGTGTCTGTGGCCTATTTCTCAAGGATTTGTGAAAGGCAGCTAAGGAAATCAGAGCTACTATCAGTAAATCTGCTATTCAAGCATGCTTGTGTGCTCTGAAAAACTGTTAACAGGCCCCAAACTCCACAAGGACTGCACCCCAACCTCTGGGCTGTTAAGAAAGGCTCTGCCATGGACACACCTCCCTGCTCTGCATGCTCAGGGTCTCACAGCAACCTCAGCACTCACAGTGGTGATGTTCCTCACTACTCTGGAGATGCAGCTTGTGGAAAGCACTTTATGCATAACCCAAGCCAGGTTTCTCTCAGCAGTCTCATTTTCCTGGGGTATCACCTGGGTAGGAATGGTGCAATCAGCCCTGGGAGAACTCTTGTCCCTGCTCTGCCACATTCTCAGTAGTTGAGTTTGGTCTTAGCTCAGACGCTCTCCTCTAAGCAAAAGAAATAATCCTTCATTACTGTCAGGAATAAAGTGCTGAATGCTTTAAGGAAGCCACACAGAAAGCTTCAATAGTGTCCACTTGCTTTGTTAAGGGTGGCTAAAAGATGTTTCACACAAAACACATGGTCATGCCTTGGAAAAACCTGTTCCAGTCACCAGCCCAGGCCTCACCATCCACCCAGGGGTGCCCTGCCCAGCTCTGGGGTGCTGTGTGTGCCTTTGCAGTCAGCCAGAATTTACTGCAGACTCCAAATGGGACCTGGCTTCAAAGAACCAAAGTTTTTGCTTTCATGGGAGACCCAAGCCTCTGTCTGTCACACTGCATCCTCTCCAGGGCTCTAACCAGATGATTCCCTTTTCCAATTATGCTCTTGGTTCCGACACCTGTCCCTGTTCATGCTCCTCAGTGAAAGGAGAACTCAGGATTTAGAAACTCTCAAACCCTACCCAAGGTTCACCGTGGCTCCAGCTACTCTGCACCAGGGAGTGCTTTTCCATTTCGTGTCTCACTCCTGTGTCAGACACTGAGCACAGTTTGGCAGCTGGTGTATAAATCACCCCAGCCTGCTTGTTACTGAGCTGGTGTAGGGCAGAGTTACCTCTTCAGCCAAGCACTTACCAAGCTGCCATTCTCCCAAGCTATGTGTTGATCCAGCCAGGATTGCAGCTCACTCACACAGGTGGGTCTGTAGGAGGAAAGTGATTTTAATTGCAAGGGTTGTAGAAACAGCAGAGATGGATTTTAAGTTCCACACTCTGGGCTGTTTCACAACTACTTTGAAGCTCACAGCTGCCACCACAACGACTGCCTACTGTACTTTTAAACACCTTCTGCTTTGGCTAATTTGATTAGGCTCCCTCTTGGCTTTCCATCAACATCACCCCATGGAAAGCTGGCCCCAGCACTTTTGCAGAATGAGGTCTAAAGAGAACATGAACAGAAGGCAATCTAATATACAAAGGAAAATGAAACAGAAATGTGTACTTTATTCTTAGTACTCTTTACTCATGTAGCTTCTCCAAGCATTTATTAATGTTAATTTTGTTTTAAACTACCTTTCTCCCAGTGACAGCTTCAGCACCAGCGAGTTCTCCTCATATCAGCTATTTTGGGACTAGTTATAAGTAAAGCTATAAGAGAATGTAGCTCAAGGGACAGAGTTGCACCTTCTCACCGAAGGTCCAAGTTACTCTGTTGTACTGCAAGGCAAATGCTGGTAGAGTTAAATAACGACACAAAGCAAAGATGTACTCCATAAAACATTAATATTTTAATGAAAAATCTTAGCTTCATATTTCTATCCAAAGACACTCAAAACTAGTTTTTCTCCCCCCTTAATTTTGACCTATAATGGGACCAGTTTGGAGAATTTTTTTTTTTTGTATTTTGGAACTTTTTTTTTAAAGATTAAACAACCAGGCTAGCAAAAAGGTACCCAATACATACTTTTCTTATATCAAACAAGCTAGTATTTCAATACAATGTAACTATACAGAATATATACATTACACGTATGATCACAAAGCAAACACTACAGGCTCAGAACAGATTTGAAAAAACATGATATTCACATTGATTACAATAACTCTAAAAATGATTGTAACGTTGAAACGGCACTTAGTTTACAAAAAAAGTCACAAAAATATATATAGCCACCAAGAACTATGGTTCCTGAAAAATACTAATAGCCAGATAGTATTATATAAAATGTGAAGTGTATTTAAACATCGTATACATTAAAAAACAAAACCAAAACCCAAAACCAATTCTGTTAGGTCAATAAACATGCCAAGTAATCTAGCTGTGGCCAGCATCAACAAGAGAAGCTGTACTGTGGATGAGATGATGACTGGATATACGGCTGGTGACTGGAGACTGGCACAGTTAAGGGGGTTTCACTGTTACTAAAATGCACAAAGAAGCCCAACAATAATTTAATTCACATTTTTTTTCCTCCAGCTTCCACTTTTCCCTCTTCGGGGTTTCACCATGGGGCAGCACCTCGAGTGAAGGCACTGCAGGAACAGAGCAAGGAAGCTGTCCAAGGACTCGGTGTAGCCAGGGTTACAGGTCAGAATATCAAAAGCATGCATCAGCTAAATGAATGGTGAAACAAAATCACTCTTCTGGGGACTTCAGCAACCCTCAGGAAGACTGTAGGTACAGTTGCCACACAGGCTGGCAGCACCAGATTCCACTTTTTTTTTTAGTGCAACCAGATTTGTAGCTGAGACCTGTGGGACATGGAGTTACTGCGCTAGCACACACGGAGTGAACGAAAATCCAGAGCAGTAAGTACTGTTGCACTAAAAAAATTCACATTTGTTTCTTTTATGGTACATTTCCTCAAATACTTGGAACCCACTCTATTTACCAGGTACCTCTGATGTGGCTGAGGTACTGTCTGGCCTTGAACCCTCTTACCTGCCATCACGATGCTATGGGATTTATTATGTCTACAGTTGGAGATGAGAACCCTCCAAAACAGGATTTCACCTTGTGAGCAAAACTCGAACGTAACCGGCCTGAATGAAAATCAGCTATTTTCCATATTCTGATGGTGTGGAAGTTGCAATGGATGTAGGAGCAGCAGGTGCTCCTCCATCTGAATTCTCTCATCCCTGCAGGGTGCACAAAGCTCCCATTGGATTTGCATATAAAATGCTTCCTGGTTTGTCTCTGAGAGAGACCAGCACTCACCTCAGCGCTCCCACACCCTGGGCTGCAGGGTGGAACCAGCGACCAAGAAGTGCCTGAAGCCCTCATATAAAAACCTTAAACCATAGCTTAAAAACAATAAAATTCCATCCCGCAGGGGACATATAGGGATCATAGTCTTATAAAATATATTTGACTGCATTGGCAGCTATTACTTTTTTAAAAAGTTTAAATTCACATCTTTTAGACTCAGAATCCATGTGAACCCAGAACCATTTTCAATAACCGAGTCTACTGATCTCTCAGTATGAGAGACTTGACCGTGGTCTCTGCGAGCCTGACAACTGAACTCCAGCTGTGGGAAACACCACTGGGGCTCACTCTGCTTGGAGCAGGAGGGTTGAACCACATCAACCCTGACCCTTGTCAAGCAGACATAGAAATGCATACTAAATAATGGATTTTTTTTGGGGGGGGGGAGGGAAAAAAAAAACCAAAGAAGAAATAAGAAAATGTATTCCAGAATTCAAAACCCTCTGATAATGTACTGAAAGAAATTTATGTTTTAGGTTTAATCCCAAGTGTAGTTTAAGGCAAGTTTTTTCTATTTTAGTTATCTCTCTTGCTCTGTTTGGAATCCAAGCACATTAGCAACATAAATTGTTTTAAGATGTCCTGTGTTTTTACATCTCTCTTGTGAAGAACACCAGCATTTCAAAGAACTGAACAGTTCCAACAAGTTAGAGGGAGAAATAAAATGGTGTTTGCATTTCAACTGTATTAATTTCTAGGGAGAAAAGAGATATTAACAAGAAACAATTACAGAGAGGAAAATTAACAAGTAAATCCAACCCTAAACCAACCAAACAAAATCCTCCAAGAACTCTATTATTCCTCCAGTTGAACCAGATTGAAAAGTGAGAACTAAATTAAGATGTTACCCAGAGATTAGGAGGCTGAAAAGATAATGTGTAACACACAATACAATGAATAATGAACCTCAGGCCTTGCCTTGTACCTCAGTGTTAATGATCCTTATTTCTTTTCAAGGAAGAACAGATTAGAGCTATGAAGTCTTTGTAACTTTCCCCTTTCTCTTTGGTATTCTGAAAGCAATTTGCCTTCTGACTAAAATTTTAAGTCTTAAAAATCCAATATCCAGCTATGTCTATGGTGTATTTGTACCTTCTCACCAATGAACTCTTTAGCAAAATACTTCAGGGATGAAAATGATCAGATTCTAATGATCAGGTTATATCCTCCACCTCATACCTGACCACCTTTGATTATTACATCTCTGCAGTCAGGAAATGTGGTTTGGGTGAAGCACTTTTCAGAACACGAATCACAAAGGACTCTCATTTACCTGTATAACACGTCAGGAAAAAGAGAAAATGCTGGATTTGAGCTCAGGGTTGTAGCCCTCTAGTTCAGAATAAAGCTCAGCAAAAGGCATTGTCTTGTCTCACTGGCTTCTCAGAGAAATCACAAGTGGAAGAGAAATGGTCTCTAAATTCAGCTCATCAGCAGGCACTGGGCTATTTCATAGTACAGCAGCCCAGAAAAAGCATTTCTCCTTCAAGCCCTTTTAAGAAGCCTCACAAAGGTACATATAATCAAGACTGAATTGCAGCACAGAAGTTCTTTGCAGCATGTTTCTAAAACACCCTTTGGATCTGGTGGAGAAACCTCATTCCAGTAACTTGGAAAGTACTTAAATCCCAACTGTTTTCGCTCTATTTAACTAAAATATGTGGGTTTAACCTAAAAAGAGAAAAATTGTTGAAGTCACTGAAACCCTTTAAACACTTTCCAAAGGTCAATAAACTTTTTGCCTTACAAAAACTGGCTATTAATAGAAAGAACTCAGTCTCAGAGAGTATCAGAGCTGCCTAGGCTGACTGAATACAAATTGATGTGCAATATAATACGACTTTTGTGTCTTCTGTTTCTTCAGGAGCAACCTTTCTCTATTGGTTTCATTTCCTCCTCATGTTTGCATAAAACAAACCCGGCCAGAAAACAACAATTTACAAAAACCAAGACTCAAAACTAGGGGAGTATATCATGCCTTTGGAATATTGAGATCAAGCAATACCTACTCACTCAGCACATCATCTGTAGGCCGTGGGCATTTGGCATCAAACACTGAGTTAACTTCAGAAGCTGTAAGAAAAATCACAAATCTCCTCATGTACTTCCTAATTTAGGTTTCAAAGCAGTACTTGAGCCCAAACAGCCTCGACCAAACAAGACTCACTGCTCTGAAAATCCCACACCCTCCATTTGTAGCTTTTTCTAAATATGGAAAAATGAAATTGCAAATATTTCAGTTTATTGCTTGCTTGAGCTGTGTGTGTAGCTGGAGTAATGGCCTTTAATAAACCGAGCTGGCAAGGATTTAAAGTGTTTTGAAACAGGAACAATTCATCATTGCTCTATAGGCTTTTTGTAAACAACCCCCTGTTGGTTAGAAAGTTGTCCTTAGAGAGAATACATTGCTTGTTTTATCCAAAACAGGCTAGTAAAAATCGCTGAAACTATACATACATATGTATAAACAAAAAAATGTGCAATAATGCACAAAAGAGCTTATTTTTTCCGATCTGTAAACTCCCTCTAGCTAGCTCTCAGATTAGTAAAAATACAGTGTGTATGTGAGGGGGCAATGATCAGAACTGCAAATAATCTGGCCGTGGTTTAAGAATTTCAGTTTGGGAAAACCTTCATTTTCCTATGTGGTTCCCCAGCTACAGACAGGTACAGTCAGGAGATATTTGTCAGGCTTGCATGGCTAAACACTTTTCCATCATTCCCAATTCCTGGTGCACCTTTAGACTTTCCATGCCTAGCCTCAGCTGGGCAGATCTGTTTAGGCTATTTGATCAAGCAGTTTCTAAAAGGACTGGAATAGAAGAAGTAGGAATACCTGGCATTCATCTGGGCTGGACAGGGATCGTGTGTTTTGAAGAAGTGTGTGACTGTTCCTTTCAAAACCGCTCACCATTTCCAAGCACAGGGCACAGTAAGGGCTTTGAAAAACAGCAGGCACATATAGGAAGTGTCACTTCTTTATGCAGAAGATTAAAGCATCCACTCAAAACTAGTCAAAACTGTTCAATCATGGTTTCCAATGCATCCTTTTGTTTATCATTTGAAAAAGGTTTCCTCTGATTTCTTTCCCTTAACCAGAGGGCCTGCAGAAGCAAGAGAAACTTAATGAGCTGCTCTAACTGTGGAAGAAGGAATAGTTAAAGTGATCTGAATCAGTTGTTCTTCTTTAGAAGTATATCACAGCTTCCATGATGTTCTGACAAGATCTTTTTTTGTGCAATCAGTCTTAAATATTTTCACAGAAGTGATCATTCAGTCATGAAAAATAATGTAACATCTGTCGCAGTTTTCAGTTTAAAGCGTAGCTTACAAAGTAAAAAGGGGAAAATCTCCCCACTTTTTGTTTAAAAAAATTAAATTAAAATGTACAGGACCAAACACAGGCACTTTCCAAAGAACAAAAATGAAACCAAACCATGAATTATTCGATAGTGATAGATGACAGCTCCGGTTTCGGAGGGTCACCCGCGGCTGCCTCAGCAGTGGTGTTAGTCTTTGGCTGCTCTGGCACATCTTCTTCCTTCTCTGCCAACCCACCCAGAGACCCCAAGGGGAAAGTGCTTTCACAATTCTGAGTTGACGACACCTGTGAAATGACAGGCATTTGGACAGAAGAGTTGCTTTCAAAGCCATGCTCCCCTAGCTCATACTGCCCGAGGGTCTCCTCTTGTTCCTGGTTTAAGTAGTCCGGTACTAGGAAGTCACTGGAAGAGGGGTAAAGGACAGAAGAGAAATGTCATTTCTCACACCATGGTATCAGCTCCATCACACAAGCTACACACTGCATTGACAGAGAACAAAGGTACTCATTTCACACTGGCCAAGATCATGGCACTGACATACTCCACTAAGCACCAGAACCTGGTTCTCATTTCCACACACACACAATTTATTCAATGGCATCTATTTCACATCCGTATTTCCTACACAGCAACTTCTTATTATTAGATGGTATCACCTTGATGAGAATGAAAGTTAATGTTTGGAACACATTTGGCACTGAAAACCTCATTGAAAAAAAGGGAGCACTTAGGCTTTAAAAATAGAAACAAAAATGAGTTCAGCACTGGCAAAATGTGTCCCTCTCCATGTCTGAGGTACAACATCCCCCAGAGCAGCAGCAGGACTTCCCTCCAAGTGGGCAGGCTGGAACCAGAGGCACCAGGTGAGGCAGCTGAAGGCAGAGGCAGCTGCCAGCTGCAGTGGGGGTGTGATCCTGACACGTATCATGCTCCTGAGAAAAGTATGGAATTGCATTTCCTTCCCCTTTTAATCCTTTCTGGACAATGCTTCTGCTATGCACTCTTAACAGCTGAGGGCTGAGTGGATCCAAAGGACACCTACCAAATGCTCCAGTTGTATTTTCAGAGCATGAGGACATAAAGGAAATAAATTTCTTTGCAAGTTTTCAGCACCAGACATGAAGTTTGTACTTGAGACAAGTATATACATATATCACATATATGCACGTTTGTATGCTTTGGTTCACCTGGCAATGCCTCAGTTAAAAGAAATCCTTAAATGACAGAAGCATTCACTGCTCCAACCCAAACTCACAGCCAGCTCTGCTAAACCTCGTGTTTGTCAAACCAGACTGAAGGAAGGGCTACAGGAAACAAAAATCACACCCTTTAATATGACTTTAATTTGCTGACAACAATGCAGGGCTTACCACAACCAGGGCATCACCCTGCAGAGTTTTCACTCCAGTTTTGGCACAAGAGCCAAGAACAAGAACTGTGTAAGCCCACAGATATGAAGCACTTGTAGTTTTAAACAATATTCTGCTGAAAGAACAGCAACTGGCTTTCCTGCTTTGTTTTTCAATCTTTTTCGCCCTACGTCACTTCTGAGTTAATCAAATAGAACAAAATACTCAAATGTTTTTTATGGGAAAAAGAATAATGTCTGGAAATCAGGAGGGGTGGGATTGTGATGCTGTAACATTCAGAACACACTTTTGCATTGCTGAAGGCAGATGACTTACACACACCAAGCTGCACTCTCTCTATAGATTTAAGAGCTGGAAGACCTTCCTGTCTTCAATTTACCTCATCCAACTTTTGAATTTTCTATCTCAAATTCCAACAATTGCTTTTATATGAATGAGAGAACACAGTGTTCATCTGATACCTCAGAACTCTTTTAATAGTCTTTAGCAGTGCATTTGTGAGATATGCCAAGTCTTTTGTGCCCTGATAAAAAATGTCCAAGTGGCCCTTACTATTTCCAAACCTATTAGTCTAATCATTTAGTAATGTTATCTAGAAAATGAGAAAGGAGAAGGTCTGGAGTCATGCAATCTTTCCACAGTGTTAAGCAAGCACTTAAAATGAAGTAGGAAGTCTGTGCCCTATGAAAGTGAACAGGCTACATACAAGATTTTGAAAAGCAAATCAATATCAAATCACAGATACTGTAGGACAGAACACTATGGCTTCACACCATTGGCCTGGCCATAGGTACTACTGAAAAGAAAAATTAAGTAACCCAGAACCAGCCTCTGCATATCACTGGCTTCTTCAGTAGCCTCCTATATAGCTCCCATGCTGTAAGACAGATCAGATACAACAGAGAGTGGAGCAGGAATCAATCTGACTGGAATTAGCTGGCAACCTGATGAGAGGCACAGCAGGCTGCCCTGAAAGCAGGAAATGATCATCTAAGGAGAAAAATAAAAAAGAAAAAAGGAAAAAAAAAAAGAAAAAAAAGAAAAAAAGCAAGTTTCCCTGTTAGGTTTTTGCTGTGCACCTCACCTGCTCTGGAAGTAGTTTGCTAGCTCTGACGCTTCATGGTTCAAGCTCCTCAGGTGAACGATTAAATTTCCAGAGTTGGTGAACATGGCGCCGCATGTTTTGCACTCGTAAATCCGAGGCTTGCGGATAATGTGCCGGGAAACCCGCATGTGGTGTTTATATTCCCCGAAGGAAGTGAAAGTGGCACTACATATCTGGCACCGGAAACAGCGTTTACCTTCGTGCTTCAGGCGATGCATCTTGAGCGAGTAAGCTCGGGTGAACTTTTTCCCACAGCGGTCACACTGAAAGGGTTTAATGCCTGTGGAAGAGAGAGCGCAAACACGTTCACCTTGTGGAAGCACAGGTCAGGGCAGAATCCTCCCACAGTGCTACAGCGCAGCGACAGCAGCTGTAGGTGGTCACAGCAAAGCCCTGCTTGAGGAAGAGATTCTCTGTTAACTTTAAAAAGGCAGAAACAATTAGAGCAGAGCTGCACTCCCTCAGTAACAACCTCCAGGAAATCTCATGGCTGTGACCTGTCCCGAGGCTCCTTCCCCACGGTTTAAATGAGCACAAGCCCCTGTGGATTAAAGATCCCCAGGCACAGCCAACAAGGACCTGATGCTGCAGTCATCTCCAGCGCCTTTGAACTCCTTTGATCTCGGCAGATTCTTGTGCCAGACTGGTTCCCAACAATGCAATTATCAGCCTACCCTTAATTGCAATGTTTTTTTTCTGGCTGCCTTTGGCCTCGGAGAAGTGTTCTGGCAAGGGGACTGTGTGCACAGGGACGCCCCTGTAATGCAGCAGGAATGGTGATAAAAGGGGCAGTAGGAGCCTTTATATTGCGTGGGAACCTTGTTGTACAAGAATTTTAGGCAACTTTGCATGGCAGACAGCTCTCTAAGACAGCAGAGCTTCATGCCTCTCATTTTTTTCTTGTAATAATTTAGAAATTCAGTTCCTAGCTCATTTTTCATTTCTTACCCTAAAACATGCGAGCTCTGCAACATGTTGCAGTGGCTGAGTGTGTAATCACAAAAACAGAACTATTACAAGACAAAAGTCTGAGTCACCAAAACCTTAGGATTTAATAAAAAGTCTGAACTCCAGAAAGTGGGAAAATCCAAACATGAGGCTAAGAATCTGGAATATGGAGCTCTATTCATAATAGGGCTGTCAAGGAATAAAAAAGATTTTTTCAAAAGGCTGAATGAGCATCAGCCCTGGCTGTTAATTCCCCCAGTCTTTCACTCTGCTTTCCTTACCTTCAAAGCAGGAGGTGAACTTTTAATTGAGGGCTTTTAGACAGAGAAAGCTGTAGTTAAGGTTACACTGAAACGCCCTGTTAAGCATGTGAAAACAAGTTAATAAAGTGGAATATGGTCTGGTGGAGCTCAAACTTTTCATGCTTTCCTACTGTCCAAGGGCACCTATTTCCTCTGGTAGTTTGAAGGAAATCTCTTTAGCCATTTTACTCATGTGAAAACACTTTCAACATTTACAAGCTTTGAGAGCTCTTTTGCATGTTAATTATTCTAAACCAGCTATTCAAAGCTCTGCCAACTTTACCCAGGGGTTGTCAATTGACAGGTGGACCAGAGATGCTTTGCTCTCAGATTTTAACAACAGGCTTGGGATCATTTTGCACCTGATATGCCCACAGAACTTGTTTTTTCAAGTATTAAACATGTATCTGGTTATTTTGCTTGAAAGGATTCAACAAATAATTGTTGACAGGGAAAAAATTACACCTTGTCATTTGTGGCTGCTCTGTCCCAGAATGGTTCAGCCTCTGTGTGCAGGTAAGAGTCAGACTCAAACCAGGAGATGCTAAACCATGAGACTTAGTGCCCAAGTGCAATGACCCTTCAATATTCCCTTTATTCCCTCAAATGTCAATGTTATTACCACATAATGCTGACAAGTCTTGAAAACACCAATAGTAAAGACATTGGGGAGTTCATGCTTGGTTAGAAATCAAAATGAATTTGGGGACCAAGGCCCAGAGGAGGCATTCACATAAACCTTTGGCTGCCTGTGCTACCTGCAGGAGCTAAATTGATAATCAAACCAATTCAGTTGTCCTGCAATCCTTCCAAAAAGTCTGAGATCCAAAGGCATACAACCTTCTTCAATGCAAGGACACAGATAGGTAATATTTTCTTATGGCTGCAAGTCTCCTCTGAAACACAGCAGAGAATTCCAGTATGGCAGAGGAAGAATTTCAATCTACTTCTTTAGTGCAATAAAAGGGCTAAGTATACTTTATTTCATCTCAGATATTTTTCAGGAAAATTACTTATCCTGATGAGTTCCAGGCAATCAGGTTTTTTTCAGTCCACACAAATACTAATCATCCACAAGCACAACTATCAGTCAGACTCCAGGAATCAAACAAGCATTCAACGAGACAAACCTCTACCCATGCTTTCTGAAATCAACTCTCAAGCACTTGGCAGGTGAGTGAAAAAGCTGCATTATTATAATTGCTGCAGAGCCAGGCTGTGAGTCAGGAATTTGGGGCACAGGGTGTTTCTTACCTGAGTGGATAAGCATGTGTTGTTTTAGGTTCTGAATGCGAGTGAAGCGCACCCCGCACGTGGGACACTGAAAGGGTCTGTCGGGACCGTTTGGGCTGGGCCTCTCTGTGCTGCTGGTGGAAGGAGCAATGTAGAGTTGGTAGGGATACTGAACGTTCTCCAGACTACAAAGAAAAAAGGCACTCATTTACAAAACAAGCCAGAGAAATGACCCAAGGAGCCTTGTCTGTGAAAATCTGAACCTTGAGTGCTTTTGTGTGAGAAGGAAGAGACTGGCACGTCACATTTTTGCTGAAATCTCACTTATTCTGGAAATCTCTGGGACTGTAGCAATGTGTCTGATCTGCACCTGAAGTCTTCCAGTCACTGACTCTGCACATCTGAGCACACCCGGGGAATAAGCCCAGAATTCTGTTTCTTTGAACAACAGGCCTGAGCACAAGTGCAAACTGAATGTTATTTTCCAGGCATGGGCATTTTCCCCAGCACATCGATGACTTGCAATCACTAAACAGTCCCTGAGGAAGAGTTTATAGAGCTGAGCAAATGAAAAGCAAAGGAGTATTTTGCAGCTTCAGTGATATTTACAAATGAAATTAAAGCCAATTAATTTTTCATCTCAATCCAAGTTCCAGCAACAAATACTAGTATCTACAACTACATATTTCTAAGTTTAAAATATTAATCTAATGAAGCAATACTTGCTCCTTGTCTGATTCAAAGAGCTCCATGAGCAGAGCTCCAGTGCTGTGTTTAAAGAACTGCACACAGACTGCAATGAGGAACAATTTAACTTTCAAAGTAATTTATTTAAAACTGACTAATTGCTCCTCCATAGCCTCCAGCTGCAAACTGTTTAAGGGAACTATAGTGCTCTAATCCAAGTCCTCTGGCAAGGAACTTGCTAAAGGGCACAGTGAAATAAGAACAAATCTGCTGGTACAAACATGGGAACAACAGGGTTTGTACTTACCTGAGGTTTCCCTTCCCTGAATATAAAGGACTATATTTTTGGTGAAATAGTAATTTCAGCTGCTCCCAGCCTGCTGAA
The DNA here is from genome assembly GCA_013399945.1 of Ploceus nigricollis. Classification (NCBI taxonomy): domain Eukaryota; kingdom Metazoa; phylum Chordata; class Aves; order Passeriformes; family Ploceidae; genus Ploceus; species Ploceus nigricollis. The sequence continues at coordinate 72,198 of VXBC01008684.1, read as the reverse complement.
AGATCAGCCATCACTGGCAGCAGGGAACTGCTCTGACCCTCACTGTTCATTCCATGGCCAGCACATTGCAACTTTAGCTTTACTAAACTGAAATGTCTGAAATGTCCTGAGAAAAGATGCAATGGTATCTCCTCACAGTCAGAAAGTTTTCCTAACTGAGGAAATCCTGCTGCTGCTCTGCTTCCCCCTCAGGCCCAGAGGGCTGGCTTCAGGGTTATGCTGGATTTGGGGATTTCTAACACTCACACAAATGAAACATGCACTTTGCACAAATACATCTTCCTAGGCATCATACAAAAATTCACAAAGCAGTCAGCACAGGAGGGCAAGAACTAGGATCATCTCTTCAAAATCAACCTTAAACTGTCTTTACTCTGGAAAAGGATGTCACTACGACTGTGAGGACAGGGGGTATCTGAATTCTGAGTGCAGAATTCTCAGCAGCAAAAGTTCCAGTTGTAAAATTTATCTGGAGAGTGTGCACCAGGTATCTCTTGATAATCTTGATCACAAGATTAAAGAGTTTCCTGTAGGAGTTTAGCTATCACTCAGTCTGTAAAACCCTAAGGATTTCTGATCTCACATGGCACTGAAGGAAGATTTGCACTAAAGAAGACATTTTCTTGTCCTTGACTTTTTATACATAGTAGGGTCACAGAGCTGTGGAAAATAGAGATGCTGACAGACTTGTGGATCTGTGATAAAGGGAATATTTGCAAGAGCACAGTCATTAGCTCCTGTCCTGGGCCTGGCAGAATGGAGCTCTTTGCCATTTTGGGGTCTAAAAAACGTCAACTGAGGCTTTTTGAAATAAGTGAGAGTATTTTAAACATAGGTTCTGATTTTTCTTACCAAATTCCTGACCAACCCTGGCATTCCACTTCCTTTTTTATACATGTAGTGTGCTCAAATAAGAATAACATTTGGGTTTTGTGACAACAGAGAATTTCATCTTCTACTGCCATGTTTCTTAGGTCCTGCCTCCCTCACTGCTGTGTTAGGGGACTGTGAGGAGGCACGGGCACGTTGTGCTCCTGGAGCTTTCTCAGGAGACACTCAAAGTAGGGCAGCAATCAGGAGCCAGAGCTCTCCTTTTGTTTCCAGCTCTCTCGGGCTTGCTCACCCTCCATGCCTGTGCTGGTGCCACCTCCTCCACTGGAGAAGTGCTATGGGCACAGCTCCATAGAAGAAATTGAAAATAAAGTCTGGTTTTTTAATTCATCCATCTTTCATGATGAGGAGGGCTGATTAAAGCAGATCCAGTGGGAATCAGGAGGCTCTCCAGCTATCAGTGCCTGGCTTGTCTTTTCCCATGCTCACACTGCCAGCAGGGTGAAATACCTATTTGGTGACATAACTTAGCACCATGAAGAGACTATACTTGAAACACTATTAGATTTTCTCTCCCCTGCTTCTTTTTCCCCCATATTTACTTAATTTTTCACGACTTGCAATTTGTGATCAATATGACATTTAACAGTTGAGATTTGTCTGACATCTCCAAGAACTTCTGCACCAGCTACATAGAGAGATTTCAAATGTTTTCACTGAAATATCCTACTTGCACTTTTTCTTCTTTTCACCCTGAGATTATTTACATATTTAACTATGCAGAACTAAACTCTGACAAACATGAATGCCAAAATGCCAGTGAACCTGGATACGTCCATTATTTGCAAATAACTATTATTTTAGAGAAGTGGGGTTCTCATTCTGTTGGATCAGAGAGACCTTTTATAACTTTTATAACTGAGAAACTCCTTTTTAAGTGCAGCCACAAACTGATACAGAACCCAGCTGTTAAAGCAGGCAAGATTAGAAAAGTGTGTAACAATCCAAATGTGAAATACCAGGGAAAGAATAGATCAGACTTCACTGGAACAGTAATTTTAATACTTAACAGACTCCTGTGTGCCTATTAAGCTGACAATTACATGTGACCTACTGTTTATGAAACACTGATTATGCAGGAGGCCAAATTAATGATGTTAATTATTTAAGACAGAAATTCAAGAGATAGGACATCTTAGTTTTTGAAATGTTTATGATTCTTCCCACAGTGACACAGATGTAATACTGAGAGACCTTTAGAGGGACTAGTCTTTTGCTTTGTTTTAGAAATAGAAATGTAATATATGCTTATTACAGTATACATTTTTCAGTATTAATTTGCACACAACGGATTTTGACCTTTTGAGAATTTCTAGTAATAAAGAAATGTACAATATGGAGTTAAAGGTGCATGAAACATTCAGTTTGGGAGGGAAATTGTCTCCATCTGTACAATGTATTGATTGGTTTTTTTTTTTCTGATTCAGCTAGAGAAACATGTTTTATTTTATTCAGAATTCTTATGTCCCCAAAACTGTGTGCTCAAATTGCTGCACAGTGAAAAACAGGGCATATTTACTGGCTGCTGTGCCCATCCCATGCTTGAAATGGGAATTTAAGTCATGCTTGAAGGGCTGTCCCAGTGTATTTGAATGCACTGACAAGACAAATACACACACACCCCTGAAAGGAAACTGCTCAGGTCTTGGAAGCACCATTTTACACATTTAACTGGTTCTTGGAATCAGAACATTCTTGACACTTTCATTTGAATTTATAAAATAAATCACTTGGTAGTTCTGGAGTCTAAAATCCCCAGGACTCTTAGTTCACTTGTAGCTATCAAAACAAGGTGCAAATTCCAGTTCATTTTGCTGATACTTCTGTCACTCTGAGACTAATTATTTTCAAACTGGGGCATAAAGTAAGGTAAATATTCTTTCCTTCTCTGCATGTAAGAGATCTTTTAGTGGGAATTTTCAGTATGTTTAAAGAATTTTTTATCTTTTGACTTTTCTATGCAGTTTGTGCTGAAGCTCTGCAGTTTTATAGGAAATTTCTGAAATAATCCACTGCTGAAAATATGTGTGCCACTTGACTTCAGAATTACAGGTTTAAAAGCCTGGATTAGTTCAAGTGCAACATGTGCTCCTACTATTAATTCAACCCTTAAGTGCTGGGTGTTATTTTTATACTCAGGTTTGTTAGCAGATAGATAAAATCTTCCATGTCATCCAAAAAGTCTTATCTAAGCAGTTATTTTCTCTTTTTAAGGGAAGTGGGACAGATTTTAGATGGAAGTGACAGGAAAGATTTTATGAGCTATGAAAATGCAGCTCTTGGTTATTATCCCTATAGGGAGCTTCTCTTGACACAATTTCTGGAACAACTTCCAAAGGTTCACACTTCTGCTTTAGACCCACTTGTCTTACAAACCCCTGCAAAAACCAGTTTGGAAAAACATGCTGAGAGAGGGGAGAGCTAAGAACTGGAAATCAGAGCAGTTGAGAGCAGCCCTGTGTGCCATGTGTGGGTACCTCACTTGGCTCTAACAGAACCACGATGTCTCTGTGACCAAACAGACCCAGTTTAGTTTGGTTTTCTCTGCCAACCTTCCCTTATAAGGGATTCCCTTAATAAATCACTCAGCTCAGCACAGTAAAAGCCTGCTAAATATTTACAGCAAGTGCCACACAGCATCTTGGTAAGAAGCTACAGGCAGAAAGTTTGGGGGAAGAGATTTAAGGCTGCTCTGCCTTTCCTGTGGCTTGCAGTAGCGAGGTCTGGTGAAGTCAGGGCTAGGTCCTTGTTTTCAGTTTGTTGCTTTAGCATGCATGTTTCACATAGAGGTTAAATTAAAATTTATTAATACAGAGCAATGATGAAGAAACAGCAAGAACAGGACTATCTTTCTCCACCAGTGCTGCCTGGAAATAGATAGGAAACAAAAAGCAACAAGTAAGCAGATTTTGACTTTCATCACCTAAGTTCTTCTAAAGCATCTGTCCCTCCAGGCACTGATTGTACTTTGATCAACACAGAGAACTTGATGTAGGAACAACTAAACATTGTGGGATTAAGGCTGGGGAGGTTAATTACAGCACAGCACTTGGTGCAGAACACTTTGCACACCAGGTTGGTACATACCGATCATCATCGTCTGCATGAGCGTTAGTGCCAGAGGTGCTTTGGAGTGTGGGCAATCCCTCTGTAACCCCCTCATCTATTGAGCCTAGGCAAAGAAAAAGAGGCAATTTAATACAAAAAACTGTTCAAAAAGGGTTGGGGGGCAGGTAAATACACATCAAGCTTGCTTTCTCAAATCTCTGATAGAAACTGCTTCCTGGGTGATAAGATAATAAAGTGCCTTGGGAAAGTAATTTAGAACCCTCAGAAGCAACGTGTTCCTAATCAGCTTCTCTCTGCACAGATTACCCAGTAAATTGACAATTCAATAAAGGACACATATTTGGTACACCTAAAAAATGGAAATGTTAAATACAGCCAGTTTTCAAAACACATCCAGTACTAGCACTCCAAAGCAGAAATGTTACATTCACCTAAAGGGAGTATTTTGTCAAATTTTCAAGACTTTCTGAGCAATAAGGAGTTCAAACCTGCTACACTAAATGGCTTTTGTGGTCCAAATCTTCCATAAATATATAAATTGATAATGTCCTCATTTATTGATAAGCAGCTGAGACAGGAAGAGCCCTCTGGGAAATCAGAAATGCAACACAAAAGAGACCAAACACCTGTTTGTTAGAGAAATGTACAAAGAAAACCACTCCAGAGCTCTGCTCAGTTCACCAACACTGGGGCAAATGTATCTCAAGGGGCTTGGGGAACAGAATGCAATGGAAATGCAGCACTAAAACAAAGCCACACCTTCATTCACTGATGGGGCTGTTGCTCATCTCTCATCACCACCAGAGTTTGCTCAAGCAGCCTCTGGATCTCCCCCACCGAATCCATGGGACATGAGGACAGGTGGGGAAGGAGATTTCCCTCCCTACACCTCCACCTCGAGGACAAGCAAAGTGCAGGACACTGCTACGAGCTGCTCTTGCTGCTGGGGTTAAATAATTCTGCTTTCTAAGAGAGTACGGGAGCAATCTGAATTTGGGGACCCTAAAGCTCACCAGGAAAATCAAGTAGAATTAGGTGTACACTGGCAAGTGTCAGAGAAAATGGAAAACCAAAGAGAAGGAACAAAGGTGTGAAAGGTGAAGCAGAAAATGTGCATATTCTGTCAAAAAGAATGAGAGATCTTTCCTGAAGTGAGAGATTCTTGTCTTAATGTGACGCCATGTTATGGGGCCAGTGACAAGAGGAAAATTGCATCTCTGGCAGCTTCACAATTAGTAAAATAAAAATTCTGAATTTTGTTAAGAGGTGACAAACTATACTTGGGAAATTCATCAGCTAAGCAATCTATAAAGTTACAAAAGTTAATCCTATTTTGATTTATCCTTCTTTTTCATGAAAAATTTAAATGACAGTCTACTGAAAAATAAGCCCAAGTGCTCTTAGGTTCAATTTCATGCCTTCACCTCTCAAATGCCAAAAGTGCTAATGAGTTATGAGAGTATCTTCTCAGACACAGCTGTTTTGTAACCATAATGATTTATTTATCAAGTCCCTGCTCCAGATATAATACTTCATAATACGTCTCCTTCCGTATTATAAAGTGCTTCCAAATATAATAAATTGCAAATGAACAATTCTTAAATTTCCCAAAGAGTGAATGAGAGCTTTTTGCAATATCAGAGAGAGGCAAGAATGCTTATGTAAATGCACTATAAAACACTGGGATAAATATATGCAATTATATGAGGAAAATGTGAAAAAGCTGTACTTTAACATATCTTGCTGCCTCCATTTACTATTCTTACATTACTGCATGAAGTAATGCATTTTTGGGAGGTAAAAAGTGCTTTCTAGCTACAAAGTGTGCTGTATCATAACTGTGCTAAAAAGCAAGAACACTGTTTCCCTTTATAGCAAAACATGAATAAAAACCATTCTGAGAATGGTTATTATGCCAAGACCACTAAATATTAATTCAAACATATTCAAAGACAAAGAGCAGATTTGTACTTTAAAGATTTTGCCCTGGCACATTTTTCTTCTCTCTGCAGCTGTTTTAAGGCAGAACATGCTGTACTAACAGCAATGACAGATATTTAAGCTTAAAAATTGTAATCACTAAAGCCTGAGATTCTCTATCCCATGCACACAAAACTACTCATCTGTGGCCTGGAGTTTACACCCAGTTTGTTCTTTAAGCTGCCCTGGTGTGATATTTATTTATATATTTATGATATATATATCACTTGATATGCTATTTTTAACATTCCCTAATCATTACTGCTTCTTGTTCTATTTTGTCTGTGATGATATAATTACTTTGATGAAATAATTTGCATCTCTTATCACATGGCCCTGGCAAAGTTTTTCAGTTCTGACTGCAATGAGTTAAAAACTGAATCAATCAAAACCTGTTTTTGAACAAGGACCACTTTTCCTGGTGACTCCCCAGCAAACAAATAGTTTCTTTTAGTTTTTAGTTTATGCAATATTTTGGCAAACTACATTTAAAGATTTAGAGTTAAACTATAAGACATTAAGTCTGTTCCTCAGCAAAGGTAAACATCCTTGTCTCCAATAAAGAAAGCATTTTCATTTGGAAAAAGCATTACAATCTAAAATATCAACATGTGAGCTATACAAACTGGAGAACAATCCAACAGCAAAGGATGGCATAAATGGGAAATATTTTCATTTCTTTTTAGTGAATAGTCTGGCATTGAACGTGTATTGCAGTTCTGGAGGGTCAGCCTGCTCTCACTTTCTCCAGGGACGTCACAGTGTTGCACTGACCAAAGCAAACAAATAATGCAGACTACAAGGCTACAACTCTCTACTTTGTTGTAGTTTATTTAATTCCTTAACGGGGGCAGCCTTTCACATACACATTTTTTGAATGAAGCAGAGCAGTCCATTTGCCATTCTTACAGTCTTCAAACAGAACAGGCGTTATTAAAAATCTTTCAGTAAACAAACTCTGCTGAGCACAGCTCAAGCCACTTGAGAGTAAAAGAGCTGACTTGGGCAAAATTTTGATAATTAAATTAGAAATATTGCAAAAGCTCTATCTTCTGATTTACTAAAAGCCATTCAATGCATTCTGTGCAGAGGAAAAAAGGGATTGTTCCAGTAACCTTTAAGTATTAGCTCTTAATAAAGAACAGCCTGCTATAAGATCCCAAAACTGGTTTCAAATTGTCTTTCATGGAAAAAAGATTTCTCTCAGCAACAAGCAGCATTTGAAGAAGCAACTTGAGAATCAAATCCCACAGAAATGGAAAGATTCTCAATATTATGACTGTGTGGTTTTATTTTTGTCTGGGGCATTAAGATGACAGTGTTTCACCACTTATTTTGCAAATCCTCTTACAAAGGCTCTCTGTCACGATTATATGAGATTTGATGTCTGATGCAAAGCACTATTCTAACCCTTTGTGGCTGCAGGCACAAGCTTTTCAAATCTGATGCTGCAGCTCAGCTGAGATCGTGCCTTTTGGCACTAATGAAAGCAGAATTAAGTTTCCCCAGTCAGGCAACTAGAAGTAAAAAGGAGTTATCAACCTCTGCTGAATAAAGAGGGCTACCACAGGCTCACCATTCTCAGCTGCCTTCTGCAAAGTTATTTAAACACCTCCAAGTTTATGTGTAATATTTCAAAAATCAGGGTGAAAAAAGGGAGTTTCACAACAGTAAAGCATGAAAACCCACGAGGCAGATTTCCTCCAATAAAATCCCCACTGCTCACATGCCAGCTGGGATAGGTAACTGCAGAAATGGTCATACCTATAGATGAAGACTGAGGGCTGATCAGGAGATCCTCCTGCACTTGCTCGCTCCCTGGGACCGTCTGCTGGTCACTCAGGGAGCTCTGGGATGCGCTCACAGGCTGCGACACCTCCTCGTGAACCTCCTCGTCACTCAGCCTTTCCACCTTGACTCGCACGTCCTCCTCGATCACCAGGGGAGAACTGGCTTTGGTGCTCTCACAAGTCACATAATCCGCCATCCTCCTGCTGGACTCGGAGGGCCCAGGCATTTCCAAAGTCCTAGAGTTCTCCGCCTGCTTCACCTTTTCTGACTGAAGTCTTCGATCAATTCCAAAAGGAAAAGTCCAGGGAAAAGCTAAGGACGAGTCCACGGGCTGATTTCTGGACTCTGGGTAGGAAGTGGAAGGATTGAGCACTTGTGGGGAGCTGGTTTGTGTGTTACACTTGAGGGGGCTCTCAGGAGACATGACGATGTAGCTTTTGCGCTTTCTCCGAGACTCCCGGCAAACGGGAATGGTTCTTTCCACCACGCTGCACTCGGAGGACACGGGAGACAGGCTGCCATCCCGGGAGGTGAAATTGCAGTTTGCACTGCTCTCCTGTCCTGCATCCAGCACCTTCTCCTGCTGGCTGTTGGGTGTATTCCATAAAATGCTGGACTTCATGAATTCCGAGCACGTGCTGGCCACGCTGAACATCTGCATGTAGCTGGCGGCGGCCAGCACGTCGATGATGTTCTCGGTGTTGATGGACAGCGTCGCTGTGTACGCGTACTCCAGGAGGGGGATGAACCCCGTCACCGTCACGTGGTGCAGGTCCAACACGCTCTTGCTCTCGTCCTCTGCTTGGCCAACGAGTTTGGAGCGGAAGAAGTCACTGCAGGCTGCCAGAACCACCTTGTGTGCCCTGAAGATCTTGTCCTGGACGCGGATGGTGATGTCGCAGAAGTGGCCGTCATTCCGGAGCATGTTCAGCTTCCCCAGCATCTCCTGACTGTGAGCAGGGGAGTTATGAGTGAATGTTTTAACACCCATTTTTAGATGGTTCTCTTAGCGTTCTTCCCACATATGACAGATCAAAGGTATCCTGAAATAAAGAGGAAAACACTCATTTCCATCTCTGAAAGCAAAAGTCAAGTGGATTCGTGATTGTAAGACTGTACGAAGAAAATTCATCTGAGTCCTCTAAGGCCAGGTTCCTCTAAGACCCGGACTGTGCAAGGGACTAACTCTACAGAAATGCAATTACTTGTAATTTTCATAATCACAGATTAAATTATTTGCAATCTATCCCTACCATCTTCCATACAACTATGTATCTATAGCTCCCTATACCTACAGGGGTATCTCTCCCTCTCTCTCCACATTCCTGCTATGCCCACTCAAAACCAAATTCCCGACACAGTTCAAAAAATGTTTGTAATACTAAAAATAAAGCATTTTTAAAACTGTTATCTGTGTAAAAACCTGTATTTTTATTTTCTCAGCCCAGAAAACCATTGTTCACAGTTCTTAAACCTGACAGACTGTTGAAGGATTCTTTTAAACAGAAAAGTCAGATTGAGCCAACAACAAGGGTGCAGGAATAAGCAAATCTCCCAGGGAAGGTATTTAATACCAGAAAAGCTTTAGAGAAACTACAGCATGAATTTTCAGAGGCCAGAGTTCAAACTAGTAAACATAAAACAACAGCTGCCAATAGGTCTGATTTCCTGCTGTAGTGCAGGTATTGATTAGTTAAAGCTGCTTTTAACAGTTTTAAACTAGGATCAGAAGTTATTGAAAATTCCTTCACAAACACAATGCAATATAAATCTCAAAGGAAAGTTTAAGTTTAAATCAAATAGACATAAACTAATTTTATGTATGTGATAAATAAAACAAGGAGGGCAACTTCTTTCTTCTGAAAAACACAAACCTGCCTTCCTGGGGACCAGCTCTCTCCATGTGGGAGCAAATGCATGTGTTTTGTGCAAGAAAACCATGAGAACGGGGTGTTTGACCCCTGGATTTCCCCAAAAATTTCAGAAACATTTCACTGTAAAGGGAACATAAACCACAGTGTTTCACCTGCTTAAGCCCCTTCCAAGCCTCCATGGAAGCTTTCTGTGTTGTACATGCCTCATACAATTAACACGATACAGAATTATCTCTCTGGTTAAACATCAACAGCATTACTGTGTTTGATTCATTCCTGCAGTCAGCCAGCTTCTGCACATCATCCTTCCTTCCCTTCCACGTAAAAAAAACATTCCATGCTTGCAAATGGCTCACGTGGAGCTTCACAGAGCAACTGCAAGTGTGAAACAACTTATCCCAAATGTGACACATTGAAACAGCAGCTGTCACAGCCCACCTGGCTCTACAGACATTTACACTTGGCTGCTTCTTGTTCCTGGGTTTTCACTTTTGATACTCAAACCCTCGCAGACAGAGGAATCCTAACTGTTCAAGAGAACAGATTAACTAAGACCTGATAATATATATGAAGTCTGGTGGAAACTGTAAGGGCCATTTGGGTTTAAAAAGAAATTTCACACTGGTGCAGAGGAAAAAGTTAAGCACAAGCAAAACATTCCCTTCACTGAAAGAAAACGGATCGACCTCAAGAGGCATCTGAATATCCAGACTCTTTGTTCTCCAGCATGAATCAAATGAAAAACACATTTCATTGATCTCAGACCAACACACTACAGCAAAACCTTGTAACAGCATATTCAAAAATGGCCTTTGGATCCCCTTCCTTCTGAAATCCTGGTCGCTGCAGCTGTTCCTTGGCACATCAGAAGTCCACAAGTACTTCTGTTCAGCAGAAGTACAAGAAGAACAACACATTCACAAGGACTAGCCACGGAATAATTTGGTATTTAGAAATAGTACCAATACATTGTTATAAACAAGGAGAAAAACCTCAGAGTTTTTCTCTGAGTCCCAGTTCCTGCAGGCCCAAAAGACAAGCCCATTTTCCTCTCTGTTCTTCTGAACAAGGAATGCTCAGCCCTCCAGCCCCAAAGTGAGAGCTCGATTCTGCTGCCCTGCTCTAAACCATTCCTTGTCCTGCTGCCCCCCTCCTGCTGCCTCCCCTTTCTTCTGGCTTCCTTTCCCCTTCTCCTTTCATCTTTTGCTTCCTTGACCTTGATCTGGTTACAGAATTTAAAATAAAATAGTGGAAGTCAGTGATGTACAATAAATTGATTTAAATTTATTACAGGAGCAGTGTTCCTGCCACGAACGTGGGATACTGCTCTGTTAAATCACTTCTGTAAAATGACTTTCACCCTCATTGCACTGATACCTCCATTCAAACAAGTGGCTCCCACCCAGGCCTCAGTGGGAACAAGGAGCATGCACAAATGTTATTTTCAGGAAAATCCAAAGGGTCAGGCTGAGGAGGGGGAAAAATATCAGTTCCTTACAGTTAATGATGTAGTAAAAACATCAAATATTTTTAGAAGGTAATTTAAACAGTATGAAAGTATTTTCCACATGAAAAGACGAGCGTGCTAAAGCACAGCCAGGTTATACAATGGTTCAAACCTCATTCCAATCTTTCAGTGGCACAAGACACTTTTATAGCTGCACTCAATTCACAGTGACCTGAGAGGGTAAAGGGTTGCAACATTACAGCTTCAGCCCAAGTCCATCATCTCTGTATTATCACCATTTCAAAATAGCACTTTGGCAGGTCTTATTTCCCATTCTGAGGCAGTCCCTGACTGCTCTTGGATGCCACATCCAAGAACTAAATATACCCATGCCCTTGGGAATGCTGGGGTGGGGACAGCAAGGTGCACACCTAAACTAAGTGGTAAGTGGGCTGGAGCTGGAAAAGCTGTTAATTTTGGAGCCACAAACCATTCTCTAGGCAGGGACCAGGGATGGTATCAGAGAGAGTGGGGCTCCTCCTCCCACAACACATTTCCAACATCTCGAGAAACACAGCAAAATTCAAATACACTTTCACAAGTTTTAAAAATATTCACAGTGGGACACTTCAGTCCATATTTAACAGGCTGTATTTAACTTTGACACAGACATTTACAGTGGCAGAGAATGGTTTTTCCAGCATGCATTCCCACCCTGGAAACATGTGAGGAATCACCATCACAGCACACATCCCTGAACAAGGTGAGAATTCAAATGTGAGCACTTCAGGGCTTCCAGAGCAAGGACAATTTTGTCCACTATTAGCCAAAAGCAGTCTGAAGGGAAGTGCTACTGTACCAAAGGCTTTGTACAATTCATTTGAAAATTAGTTGGTTTTTTTTTTAACTCATAGGAGCACAAATGAAGACCTGACCTTTAAGCAGTTTGGAGTAACTCAGCTCATTCTCACTGTTTCAAGGCTACTGAAATGCAAGTTTTAGCAACAGCTACCACAGCACACACACTGTTTTGGGATTCAACAGGTGTCAAGTTTCCGAGCTTAGAAACAGCAAAGATGAAACTGTACACTGTAAGTGTAATATTACAGTGTAATGAAACTGTGAATGGAAAAGAAACTATATTGGAATTCAAAAATATTGCTTATGCAACCTATCTACTTCCATGTACACAAAATTTAGCTCCTTATTCACCTGCTGCCTAATGTTATGGCTCAAATCACTGGGTTTGAAACATGGTATCTATAATATTTTAGAAGAGTCAGTGAATCAAACTCAGGGAGCTGTTTGCATTCAGTTTCTCACTTAGTCACATAATTTCAAAACAAAAGTCATTTTTAGCACCACAAAACCACCACCCTACGTTTAACCTCTCTATCCTGATCCGTGGCAATTTACAGCATGAAAACACCAACTTCTGAACACTGAAACCAACAGACTTTACACCACTTTGTAGCCACATAAGTCCTCAAACAATTAGGAAATTCCCACCCTGGTGCTCACCAAGCCCTCAGATACATTCACCCAACTGTAAGCCCATGGTGTACATCAGATCATTGGTTGGTTTTTTATATTATTGTTTATTTTTAATGTCATCACTCCTTGGGCACTGGTTAGAGCAGCATTCCATCAACAGCAGCAGTCCAGACACAGACAAATCTTCCACGGGGATAAACATGTGACCTGGAGCATTTTATCTCTGTCATCTCACTGCAGCACACAGGTACCAGCACCCCTCACTCCCTCAAATTAACTGGCTAGTATAATTAAGTTCATAATTGAATCAGAACAACTGCTTCAATCAGAACAAACTACAAGTCTGCTATTTCTATTTCTATCTCTATCTAAACACACATCTGTTTCCCCAACAGCAGCTGGCCTAATAAAAGGTACTATCTCCACAATTAATCTTGTCCTGGTTCACTTCACAAAACTGCTGGCCAGAGCTACCACATCATCCTAGTTTCAAATCAATCAACAGCACTTTCTAAACTTTATTTTAAATCATATTTTAACTCAAGTTAGTGAACCTAGTTTGACCTCAACCCAGCACTGCCAAGCCTGACAGTATTCATGTAAAAGAGGCTTTTACACGAGGTTTCTGTGCTCAAAATGACATCAGTGTGGAGCACTCACTTTGGAGCCCTGGAATCCCTGGAATGCAAACCTGTAACCTTTGGCTGCAGTGGATGAGTGGACCAGGGAAATGACCCATTCTGGGAAGTATGCTGGGCTTGAGAACTTCAATTTCCTCCAGGACAGCAGATTCCAAACTGTGAGTGCACAAAGGAGCCAGTGTTCAGGAGCTACTGCATTAACCCCGTTATGTTAAAGCTGAAAGAGATGCCAAGCTCCAGCCTGTGCTGGGGGTGAGGTGATGCCACAAACTGGGAGCACTCGGTGCTGGGCCTGACTCAGTCCTTGGTCTCTCAGTTAGGAACCAGACTCTGACTGTCCAAACCATTTCACTGAAACATCCCAGAACACTGACACTGCCCCTGTGTCCCTTTCCTCCCAGCTTCTCAGAGGAGGACAATTTTCAGGCATTTTCTGTTTTAAAGAGTTTGGAGGTGTTTTGTTCTTGGCCAGGGCTCAAGCTGCACATTGAACACTCACTTCCCTGGGAGGATCTCTGTCTGCCCACCAAGAGTGGCTGATGACACGTAAGGAACTCCAGAGAACTCCACCTGGGAGCTGGAACGGAAGAGCAATTTCACCTAACAAACTGAAAGCTGAAATACTACAACCCACCTATTTATTGTTAGCAGCCAATACTCCCCTTCACAGCAGAAGGCATATAAAGTGTGTTGTGCTTTCCCAATGTACTCCAAAAATACTGCACTTCACAAGACCATTTATTTTGTAAAGATTGGGGTTTTGGCACACCACTGTTGACAAGTTCATGTGCCAGAGCTGTTGAGGCCACTGACTTCATGACCATTACTGTTGCTCACAGAGAGCATTTGTTGGGTGCTCTGTACTCACCCACCAGCCTGTTCCTTTGTTTCACACTTAATTTTTAATTTATCTTTGATTTTTACTTTCCAAGGATGCTACAGTGGCAAAATGGCTCATAAGCAGCCACCTCTTCCTCTGAAAAACTCCTTGCAAAGAGACTTTCCAAATTCTAGAATTTAGACCTTCCTAAATTTTAGGTATAGCCCACCAGAAGCTGCTGCTGAAGGGTGGCAGGCAGTACTCCAGAACCAGACTTCAGCTCCATGGAGGGAGACTAAAACACTATCAGGAAGCAGCCACGGTTCAAACTGATCCAGGTCAATGTAAATAACCTACATAATTATCAGAGGCTCTGAAAGTTTTTCACACCCAGAAACTGACAATAAGCTACTCTCATTCCCCAATTTTAAATGGATTTGTAAACATTTAGGTAAGTTTCTCATGAGTTCTGGAAGAGCTGAGTATTACAAAGTCAACACACCAAGGCTGCAACTCTTCACAAAAAATTGCCGAGAAGATTTGCACATCTGGAAATCCTGAGCTGTGACAGGGCCCACCACCATTTTTGGTAGCAGCCAAGGTAAAGCTCTTCAGGGCAGGAAAGAGATAAGGGCGAAAGCACACAATATTTCTTTACTGTAAGTCCTCCAACAGACCAGGAACAGTGTTTATCAGCAAAGGACCAGGTGAAAAGCACCCAGCAGCTCCTCTTCCAAAATAATTACTCAGGAAAAAGGCAGGCCCAGAGTGTCCATGAAATTCATGTTTTGTATTCCTAACAGATCTCTGCAGTTTCCCCCAAATTAAACCCTGTAATAACAGAAAACAAAAGCTTTGACTCTACCATGGCACAAGGAGAAAGCAGATGTGTGCGGCCATGGCAGAGCCCCAGCTCACAGCTACAGCTCTGACTCACACTGTCACTGCTATCAAAAACATTAATCTTTCATGGGGGTAGGAAAAAACTGACTCAGATCATGGAAAAATGCATTTGCATGATGCAAATCTAGTAGGTGCATTTTAATTCTCAGGGCTGGTGAAGGCATTGAGACAAGTAGTGGGGTGCCAAACCCATCAATTTGCTCTACAAAATGGTTTTATTGTAAAGTGGAGATGGGATGTCAGCTGCAACAGAATACTTCTGAAAGGATAAAATTAGAAAACATTTACATACACATTTTAAGGGAACAGTACCAACAGACTTTCCCCAAGCAGAAGAGCACAGATTATTTTAGGCTGGTTTGCATGAGTGGAACTTCAGCTGAGTGTTGAATGCAGGAGCTCACACCCCTCCTCTTGGAGGTGCCAAGGCTCCCAGCCACTTATCACCCCTGCAATTTATCACTCAGAACCAGCCTCTGCTTCTGGCAACAATGCCTTAATTACTGTTAGCTTTTTGAAAAAAGTTGATCTAATTAACTTCTCAATGCATATTCCTATACAAGAGAGAGCAAAAAATCCCCCTACTCTGGCATTCTGTTTTAATTCTTACCAGCAGCAAGGTGTGAGGTATGGTCAGACACTGCACCATCGTTGCAATCCACTTCTACACCTTCCTGGTATCTGATTTTAACTTCCCTTGCCAAAAGATGGACAACCAACACCTTAGCATGTACTTCCTCTTCCTCTGTGGTTTTGCAGATTTTTTTTTATTTTTACACCATGGATATTAAGCACAATGGCTGCTGTTAAAGCAATACAGACCAAGAACAAATCAGAAATATTTGCTAAATTCCAAATATCTCAGTTGTCCTCATTCAAAACTATAAAACTCCAAGAAAAGGTTTACACTTTCCAAAGTGAGATGACCAAAGTCTTCCTCATCTCATAAGACTGTCTGAGCATATGAAAGTCAACAAAACCCCCAAAACATCTACTGTGATGAAAAAGAGGTATGTATGTGCCTACTACTTTTATTTTAGAATATTAAAACCAACACAAAACATATCACAGAGCGGTTGTTCCTGTACTGTGAGGTCACAGCAAAGAAAAAGCTGAAAACCATTAGTTAAACCATCACTAGTTTTCAGGAGTTGCTGTTTCTACATTTAAGGCGAAGCACAAGGTGTCTTAGGGATTTTTGTTTGTTTTCCTGACTTGCCATTTGCATGGGAATTAAGAAGTTGGATGTAAAAATTCAGCAGTTGTGCTCTGACAATGTGAGAGGAGATTTTAAAGAGAGCCTGTGTGGGCTGATAGGAGAATTACAGCCTGCAGAGGAGAGCCCAGCATACGGCAGAGGATGGGAATGTGTGCATCCAAACCAAGCCAAACCTGCTGATCCAAGGGATCCCACAAACCTTCAGAAACTTCCCAGTGACAGAACAGAACAAGGCACAGAACTTACCTATTTGGGCTGATGCAGCTTCCACAGTGTTTCTGCAGAGTGTATCTGTTTGAAACCCCCCAGGCATGTCCTGGAACTCAGAGTGGAGCTCTCCCATCTGGCAGAATTAAGCACTGTCTGCCTGACTGTAATAATTACAGATTCCAAGGCCACATTCATTAACTTCACCAGCAGCCACATACTTGCAGCAGACTCTCATGCAGCTCTGGCTTGTCATTTCCTCATGAAAGTGACACTTCTAGATTTATTCTTGTCCCTTATCAACCCTTATATATGGCCTACAGGAAGGGGCCTGCAAGACTTTCTCCTGTCTGATCTCAAATTGGCAGGAGTGTTTAATTCTACTTCAACCCTCTCTTTTTAATTTTTATGGCAGGAATTGCACATCAGTTATGTCTCAGGCAAATGAGAGCTGTGGTCACTGCAGCTGCTGAACTCACAACTGCCATGAAGCAGGTCTAGAGTGGAAAACCAACAGACAGATAAATGAGGACATTATTAACTGCAGAAATGTCACAGGGCTGGAAGTTAAGCTGTCCATAGTGAAGTTTCAACTGCTAAATGCTCCTGCTGGCTTCAGGGCAAGGGAAATTCATCTGCACAGCTCTGTAAATGGCCGGGGCTGAGCACAGACCCACCTGACTGATAGGAGAAGCTGTGAGCTGGCAACAGCTTGTAATCCAAACGCTTGGGAATCCCTGCGAGCCGACCTGGAGCTCTGAACGTAGGCACTGAGTGTGCTGGATTAATGCAGCAAGATTAAAGCATAGCTACAACTCCTGGTGCAGATAAAACTTGCAGATTAAATGTCATGTTGTAGGTGTGTAAAACATGTTACCACTCCTTTCATTAGGAGCCAGTCTAAAAGTGTTTCCATGAGACGCTGCTGTGATTAAATAGTGATACTTTAATTCCCAGGGAAAAGGTGTCAGTGTACCAGGAGAAGAGGCAGGACTATTCAAAGACTGTCTCATTTTGTGGTGCACACCTGCAAATAAGCTCGGCAACATTAGCACTATGATAATTTCATCTCTCAAATATTTAATGTACAAGGTCTGATTATTAAAAAATATAGAGATGTTTTCATCTCTCAAAGATACATGATTGCAGGTGTTTGTATACAAGTGCACAAATCCAGCCAAATGAAAACAAACTGAAGAAAAAAAGAATGAAGAATAAGAAAACAAACAGAAATTGGGATACCACCTGTGTTTACTGAAGTTAAAGTGTCTCAAGCTGAATTGATAATGTATTTTTCAGAGAAAGAGGAAATGGCAGCTATGATGAGAACTTCATTAAATGTTTGACTAACATGACAAATAGAGCTGTTAGTGTAAACACACAGATGAACAGACAAACTGAAGGTAAAGAGCCAGCTGAAAGAAATTCATGTACTTGCATAACAGATTAAAGAATTCACCTATGGAGTGCCGTAAGAACTTATTTCAGCAAAGATCTCCAAGACACTGGCTCAGAAAATGCTGATCAAAAGGTTAAGGTGTATCATCAGCACAACACACAAAAACAAATGACTGAGAACTGGAATCCCAGGAACAGAACAAAATTCATGGGAAATCCAAGAGAATTAATTTAACATTTGGCATGATACATTAGGGAGCTAGAACAGACTTGAGCTGTGAACTGGAAGCTAATGAGTTAAAAGTGATTTTAGAGTAAGATCTCCATACTGTTACATTAAATTAACAGCTAAGTAAAAGGCACACAGAACACCAGCCTACTGCAATGCCTAATTTCCTGCCTGGTATTTGTCAATATCTATTTTAACCTCCTGAAAGAGTCTCAAGAAGGGGGTTTTGGGGTATTTTTCTTCTCTGTGCAGCTCTCCCTTAACGTGTCTACAAAGTAAACTGTGCTTAGATCCTCTCAGAGCATCTTCCTTTACCAGGCAATGTTTCAGCAGGGACACTGGAGCAGCCAGAACTGACAGGGAACACACTGAGGGCACTGAGCAGCACAACAGCTCTTAAGCTCAGCATCTAATTAAAAGCAGAGATTACAATAATCAGGGCAGGACAGCAGTGCCTGCTGTATGGAAACTGATCTGATGCCACAGACTGCTTTTCTGCAACAGTAAAATGTTTGCTGAGATCATTTACAGATAGAGAAGGAAGATCTATGTCCTTTTTTAAGATTCTCTACCTTTCTACATAACTGAAGTTTGCTGGCTCCAACAAAACCCATGTTTCATGCAACAGTGATACTCTGAAATAAGATTTATCTGGGGAGAATTGTCTCATTTTTTGAGTTTTGGTGTGATCATTTGAAGTCATCACTTCTGGAGAACAGAATGTTACCATTCACTACTTCAAAGGACCCAGATTTAACTTGTTGCTTTTTTGAAGCTGCAGTGCAGTGCAGAAAGTTTATGTGCCTAATATAGCTTTCATATGGTTGAATAAGCAAACCAGATAAATGTCACCTTCCCCAGCCTCTGGTGCTTTAAACTCTGAATTGTAGGAATCTCACGTTAGCATTCCTTACAGCACATAAAAGCAATTTTCTGACAGCACTTAGAACTGAGGCTTGTTTAACAATATGAGCAGGAACTGTGAAAAGGTCTTGTTCCACACTGAATTACCTTCATTCTCATAATAAAAATTAATGTGTGAACTTCACTAGACAGTGTTTTGGAATACTTCACAGCAACCTGTACTTTTGGTTTTCACCAATTCCCTGAAAAAACACATGATCAAACTACTAAATGTGCCATCAATATAAGAAACAAATCTTCACTTTTTTTGTTTTTTGGTGGTTTTTTTTGGTTTTTTTGGTAGAATAAAAGCAACAAGTGAACTGAGTCCTCATCATGCAGGGAAGCACCTCAGAATGTAATCAGCTTACAGTGAATGGGCTGATGTGTTACAGCCCTAAGGCACACATTCAAATTTTAACCATGCTTTCCATGGCACTGTTCATGCATCATTTTTATGGGATCTCAGTAACTTTTTTATACTTTCGCTCCATGCAAATTCAGGTTAAGTTTTTCCCAAATTTCTTAGTGTAGAGAAGCTGTTAGATGACCATTTCCCGCTCTGTAATAAAAAGCGAGGCTGCAGTTTTATAGTCCTTGGTCTTTAACAGTACAAAAACCCCCAATTGAATATTAAATTCTTCTAAGTACTGTAAATTGCCAAAAAATGTCCATATATTACTTTCATTTGCACGTGGCAGCAACTGCAGCAACCTGCTAATTTAAACTAATTCCAGAAAGCTATTTTTTCTTGTTTTACCATGGCTACCCACAGCATTTGAGCATTCCCTTTCAGAAGCTCTGCAAGCATATCAGCAAGAAGTCAGGAAAAACATACATGAAGAAGACTACTCAAGCCAGCCTCCCAAATTAGTCACAAAAACAAAAATCTCCAAGCCCTTTCTGGTGATGGCATGTGGAAGAAATATCAGGAAAGATGGCACAGCAAAGCAGTATGGCTCAAGATTGTTTTGGCAGCACTACTCCTCTGGATCCCTGAAAGAGTCAAAAAGACAAAAGTAACAAAACTCTCCTATCTGTTGGCCCCCACACATTATTTTCTCTTTCCCTCCAAGGCAAAATCAGGGGTGCATTACACAAAAGCAACCAAAGTGCAGAGTCCCTCCTCTCCAGTATCCCCAAACCATGCCTCCCACCCCACTGTGCTCCCTCCTGTCCCTGGAAACCACTCCCTTGTCTCCTCACTTGACAGAAATAAGGGACTGCAAGGCATAGCACAACCAGTAGGTCTGTCACAACCAAATTTGGCTAAGTGCTAGTTTTTACTAGTTCAACACAAAGCTTACCTGTCAACTGACTGGTTGTTTTCAGGCTTATTACACAAAATGACAGCTTTTCTCTCTCACTTTTATTCCAGGAAGCATTACACCCTAATGAAATCCACATTAACCATAATAAATGATTTTTTCTGAAGGGCAATGCATATCTGAACTCTCCCTGAAGCACAGCAGCCCCATAAACACCCCCAGTGCTGGAAGCAACACTGAAGAAAAAGCTCAGTAAAGAGCAGAAGGGAGAGATCAAGGCAAAGTCTCACATGCCGTGTGATCCAAGGAGGAGAACAAGCACTGCTAATCCAGACAGCCTGGACTGCTGCCAGCAGCCAAGGTGTCACAGACACATCAACAACAGCCACCTTCCCAACGGAAGCAGCTAGAAAGAATCCTCAACAAGTTCAAGCAAGGCAGGAATGTGGTTGTGTCATCACCCTTTCAGCACTACGTGTACCTTTATTTTCCTAATGACTCATTTATGCAGATAAATGCCTAAAAGGACTTCTTCTTGGCTCCAAAACCTAAAAGTGCTTGTATTTATCCACAAATCATGTTATCAGGTGAGCAGCAACTCCACAGGCTGGAGCTGTCTGCCCTTGTATGGCCAAAGCTGGCCTGGCAGAACCATATCCATGGTTTGTGCTGGGCCTAAGGAGAGTTTTGTGGGTTTTTTTTAAACCTCCAGCATATTTACTAACATTTTACAGAAACTTCTCACAGTAGGTATTTCAAAACAGGGGTATTTATCCACTTAAAAAAACCCAAACAAGACATTGAAAAAAACCTGCAGGAACTGTCAGACCACAGAGCTTCAACACTGTCAATATTTGTCCCTAACACGGGAACAATGTCTCCCTTATTCCCAAATATTCCAGAATATAATTCCAGTTATTCCCAAACCCACGAGTAATTTCTGGGACTCTTAGCTCTCCATAGGACACAGCATCTTCATGCTTCCAATGCCTTCCAACTTAACTCTGGCAAGTATCCACCACAACTGGTGGTTTTTTCCATAATGCTCTCTTGGTAATATCCAAATACAAAATGCCTTATCAACGGCCATCTGTAGCTGTATTTATAAACTAAGATCTTCTTCAGTATCTGTATTTCCACTACAATATCCCTCACTATGATTACTGTGTTCATTTGCACTTCGAATAGAAAACATTACACATAGTAAATGTTTATAATATTATCACAGAGGAGCTACAAAGTATCACTTTATTAGAAAGCACATCTCCCTTTATTCAGTCTTCTTGGGTAAAGCAAGCAAACAAACGTTGTGGCCAGATCACCTCAAAACAATAGCAGAGCTCAAAGAAAAAAAAAAACCCAAGTGATGTAGAGCTGCCTCCACAGATAGATGTACTAAACAGACTGAGACAATGCAGCTTGGAAAAGGAAAAGAACCCAAAGAGAGAAAACTGAGACCTGTAAAATCACAAATTAGGTGCTGATGCAAAAAAGATTCTTTATTCTTTCTCATACTACAAGAAGTATGAGGGATTCAATGAGATTACAGTTTAAAAAGAAGCAAAAAAAACTCCAGAAGCCAGGTATTATTTTTGTACAAGTTGAGGGATTCATCACAGGGTATTCTGTGGAAGCTCCTGTTGGAAATGTTTAGGCAATTCCCTCAATCAAGGACAGGTCCAACAGGCACTGCCAGCTCAGACCCTCTTGCTCAGGCCACCTCAAAACCAGGAGCTGGGAATGATGCCTGAGCTGCCTGGGGTTGCTGCTGCACTCTCCCCTAATGATTTACTCCTGGCCACTGTCACAGACCACATGCTGAGCCCAACACACTTTCTGCAGCACTTATTATCCCATCGTTCACATACTCTGCTAAATCTGCTCATGTGAAATAATTCTTTCCCCAGCTCTAAAGTGGAACGCATTAAGAACACGCTGTTTACAAATAATGCACAGTTTAAGGCACTTCCTTCACTTGATTAAATGGAATGTAAGAATTGAATGAAATGCTGAGCATTTACATTTCCTGTCACCCCATTTTATCAGGTTTGCAGCTCATTTCCTACCACCACCATTTCATTTCAGCACCTTGCACAAAGCAGTCCTAGACACCTGCTTTCATCCAGTGAAACCATTAGAAGAATCAATTTGCTCTCCAAGGCAAGAAGAGTGAGGGACTCCTATGTTTATTCAGCAATAAGCACACAACTATTTAATTAGATCTAGATGCTGGAAACTGCATCTTTGAGGCAACAGCCACGGCCAGAGAATGAAGCATTTCAATTTGTTACATAAATCAATGTTTTCAGCAGGGCTTTTTCTGCTTGTAACTGCTGACTTCCATATGGAAACAGTGTCACAGGTAGAGAGGCACATCTCCCACCCAGTTTGGCTCTGCACCCTCACACAACACTTCTTGGAAGAAACAAGCAATTAAGTTGCTGCCCCTTCTCAGCCACAGCGATTCCAAGATTGATGTCGTATTTCAAGCGACAGACTGTGAACACGCTCTGCAACCGTGGCATTTAATTTAGAAGTCAGCACTTGACACATTGAAGTATTTGGAATTCCTGAAGTCTGGCTGTCTGCACAGTTGCATAATTTGAGCAGGGATAACCTACTTATAACCGGGAGAGGGAGAAGAATGTCAACAGACAATCCCTTCTACGTCAGGGGACATCTCCTTCCTCGTCACATGCCAGCAAAAGCACCACTGCTTTCTCACAGGTTGATTTTCTTTTTCTTTAAGCTAGTGGATTACAATTCCTAAAAGGAGTGGAGCTACATATATCACCAGATGTTCTCCTAGGAATATACTCAGATGTTCTCAAAGCTCATTGAAAAACAAGTTTAGCAGATAGAATGGATGAGGCCAGTGAAATACTGATTGAAATACCCCAGACAAGTGTGAAGGACTAAAGACTTGATGCTGTCCACACAAACACCTCACCAGGCACCAGCACCACACATCCTTCCACAGAAAGGCCATAAAGATACAAAATCTGCTTCCAGCAAGTTGTGGGATACAACCAAAACCAACGTCTGGGTGGTTGTTCAGCCTCAGACAGGGGGAAGCTGTTTTGCTTTTGATCCTCTTGGCAAACAGCTGAGGAGACCCTCGGAGCAGCACAATTCTCCACGGCCACTGCAGAATGAAAGCACCCCTTTGGAAAGTGCCAGAGTTTATGATTAACCTCCTGTTGCAACAAACATGGCAAGGATTCAGTTTCACCCTCTGACTACTCCTCTTACGTACTGCAGAAGGAATATATAAGGACAGTCTCTCCCCTCCAAACCTCACAGTCAGAGAGGCAGGAATTCTCTCACCCTGTAAACAAAACCAGAGCAAAACCTCCCAAGCATGATCCTCCCTCAGCATCCATGCATCATCCACCTGGGGAGACTAAAGTGGGGCTGGAAATTCCCTTCCCATGGAAAGGGACTGCTTGGAGTGTAAGCACCAATTAAAGCTTTGGATTAAAACCAGCTGTTTAAATAGAAGCAGTCCCAAGGGAGAGGCACTTAGAGCATTGTAACTGGTTCCTGGAATAAACAGTTGGACATCAATGGAGGCATTTACACTGGGAGAGCTGTGTTTGAGCTCCCAGGTTCAGCTCCACCTCCTTAAACAGCTGCACTTAAACCCAGGCAAGGTCTCCAGGCTCATCACACCTTGGCTGTGTCACGTGCAGACATCAAGCTGCAGTAGGAGACCTCGAGGGCAGAAGAAAAGCACACTGCACTCCCAATTCCCTGAAAGACTCCTGTGTGCTGGTCTGTGACCTGCCTGCACAGGACCCATTTGCACTCAGCATCACCTTGCAGGGTCCACACAGCAGTGCCACATGTGACAAATCACCACCACCTCATCTATGGAAACTTCCAGCTCGGAGCCAGGGATCAGCTCAGGAGTGAACTGGTTGACCTCTACCTCACTAAGAACTGCCATGTGGATACCTGGTGGATATACCCCAAGAATAAGTAAAATAAAAATTTAAAAAGGGAAAGGAAAAGTCTTGTATCAGGCAGAAGCACAGAAAGAAAGCAGGGGCAAACGTGTGACTAAGAAAACTGAGAAACTCTTCATGGGTATGGCAAACCCAGAGGATCAGATGAGGACAGTAATGGTTCTGGAAACATCACAAAATGGTTTGGGTTGGAAGGGACCTTAAAGATCACATCCAACTCCCCTGCCATGGGCAGGGACACCTTCCACTAGCCCAAGCTGCTCCAAGGCCTGTCCAACCTGGCCTGGAATGGTCCCAGGGATGGGGCAGCCACAGCTTCTCTGGGCACCCTGTGCCAGGGCCTCAGCACCCTCACAGGGAAGAATTCCCTCTCCATATCCCATCTAACCCTGCCCTCCATCATTTGAAACCATTCCCCCTTGGCCTGTCACTCCATGGCCTTGTCAAAAGTCCTGCTTGCCTGGAAACTCTTCAGGCACTGGAAGGGCCTCTAAGGTCTCAGAAAAGTATGGAGTGGACAAATTATGCATATGACCAGAAAAAGAGAAGGTGATGGTATTTTAGACTCATGGGATGTGCTGACACCTAGGAAGTACACACACTACTTGATTTTACTCTGCTGGACTGCTCAACAAAGGAAACCCCAAAGTCAAAGCAAAAACCAAGGTAGGCTTAACCTGAGAGTCCCCATTGAAGGATCAGCAGGGCCCAGGAAGGAAAAGGGGGAAGTTTCAGCCATGGAAGATGGAATAGGCAGCCAAGAAGAGATCAGAGATGGGTACAGGGCTGACCTCTCTGGCACGTGCAGCAGGGAGGTGATGAGAGCAAGCACGGGAACAGCTGACACTGGGCATCTGTGGGAACATCCAGGATGTGAGAGGGCACACAGTGGAAACCTCCACATGCATGAGGAATGCCTGCCTGCAGCAAGGCTGCTGGCCTGCACCTTCCCTGAGGGGTGCAAACACACCCAGGGCAGGAAGGCAGCGGGATAACCCAGGAGGAGGAGACACAGCCCTCAGCAGTGGGCACAACAGGCTCCACAGCCCTCGAGATGGGCTGGAGGAGTCATCCCTGAGGCTTTGAAGAAGGATGTGTCTCTGTGGGTGGGGAAAACCTCAGCAGCTTTCTGCAGCCAGGCAGGAGCCCCCTGAGGTGTGGGATTTAACAGGCTGGGCTGGTCAAGCACAGAGTTCATTCCATGGAAACAGGTACAGCAGATTTTGGGAGGCACCAGGACCCTGTGTGTGTTAAAGGAGACAAGAGGCTTTTGGCAAGCAAGAAACAGATGATACCCTCCCAGAATGTGCTGATTATGTTTATACAGGAAAATGACTCTGGAGAGATGGAAGGAGAGCAGAAAAACACGAAGCAGTTCCTGGCAGATGAGCACTGTGACACCCCCACGGTGCGTGGACACAGAGGCAGCACAGCAGAGCCTGGCAGATGGACACTAAGGAATATGCAGAAGGGGCTGTTGTAGGGAAAAAACAAACAACAACAAAGGCACAGAAGCTCTGCTTCACGGCTAGTGGGAATCCCTCTATTTCCTCCCATAAACGGGCACTGGAGGCAGCAGGTATCCCGCTGGGATGCAGGAAACAACATAACTTCCCCCCCACACCCCTTGGAACTCCAGGTTCGCTGTGTACCCGCAGGCTTCGGCAGCCACTGCGGCTCCCCCGGGGCCGGGGACACCCCCGGAGGGGCAAACACCGGCACAGGGGACACCCCCGAACACGGGGACACGAGGCACGGAACACCCCCAAACAACGGAACGCGGGGCAGGGGACATCCCAGAGGGGCACCGGCACCGGCACCGGCACCCCGCGGGGAGAGAGCGGTACCGGTACAGGGACCGGCACCCCGCGGGGAAACGGGGTCCTGGTGAACCCTAACGGGGCCCTGCTGCACCCAGCGCGGTCCTGCTGAACCCCAGCGCGGGGAAACGGGGTCCTGCTGCATCAAACGGGGTCCTGCTGCACCCAGCGGGGAAAAACGGGGCCCTGGTGAACCTCACCGGGGGGAAACGGGTCCTGGTGCATCAAACAGGGTCCTGGTGAACCCCAGCAGGGGAAAGGGGGTCCTGCTGCATCTCAACGTGGGGAAACGGGTCCTGGTGAACCCCAGCGGGGTCCTGGTGAACCCCAGCGGGGTTCTACTGCACCCAGCGTGGGGATAGCGCGGTCCTGCTGAATCCCAGCGGGGCCAAACGGGCTCCAGCTGCACCCTCGGGGCTCCTGCGGCACCCATCAGGTTCTGCTGTGCCCCAGCGGAGCGTAGCGGGGTTCTGGTGTCCCCCAGCAGGGGGAACACGGGCCCCCAGTGCCCCCCATGGGGTAGCGGGGTGTGAGTGCCGCCCGGCGGAGCCTGAACAGAGCCTGGGGCACCCCAGCAGAGCTGGGACCGAGTGCTGGTGTGCCAGGGCCCGGGCAGAGAACGGGGCTCTAGGGACCCCCTTCTGCCATCCAGAGCGGGCACCGGGGAACGAGGGGCATGGGGGAATGAGGGGCACCGGGAGAACGAGTGGCACCAGGGAATGAGGGGCACGGGGGAAGGAGGGGCACCGGGACATGCAGCCAGCAGGGACTGGGGAGTGTATCCCCCCAGCTGGCCATCCCACTGTTATAGATACATATTATAATAATGGTTTTTCACGAATATTAAAATAGATTTTATATGTGTGATGTTAAAGTAACTTTGTTATAAAGATATCGTTTTTATTTCTGTTGTTAATTAAGCTTAGACTGCTTAATTAGACTGCTGCTTGTGTTAAAATGCCTGCTTGGATGGGATGACATGCAATGAACATAAGATAAAGACACCTACTACAGATCTGCCAACCATCAGCACTCACCGTGTGAAGACAGTGTAGACCAAGACCCAAAAACTAGAAGTAATAAAAAAGGACTAAAACCACAGCCAAAGAGTACCCATGCTCTAAAAAGGCAAACCCAAGGAAGAACCATGCTAAACAGTTCTTAAAATATGTAAACTAGTTTGAGAAAGAACTTTACTATGCATAAGGGTCTATGAATATGCAACAGGCTGATATAAAGAAAAAAGTGTTTACAGAGTATCCCGAAGGTAATAGTGTAGTCTTAGCTGAGTGCCAAGATGCACCAGCAGTAAGAACCTTTACACTATAGTCCTTGTCTCCTATTATCCTTTAGTAAACTTTTTACATTTTCACAGGGGAGTAAACGTGTTTTTCACACCATCCCCCGAGCANGCACTCACCGTGTGAAGACAGTGTAGACCAAGACCCAAAAACTAGAAGTAATAAAAAAGGACTAAAACCACAGCCAAAGAGTACCCATGCTCTAAAAAGGCAAACCCAAGGAAGAACCATGCTAAACAGTTCTTAAAATATGTAAACTAGTTTGAGAAAGAACTTTACTATGCATAAGGGTCTATGAATATGCAACAGGCTGATATAAAGAAAAAAGTATTTACAGAGTATCCCGAAGGTAATAGTGTAGTCTTAGCTGAGTGCCAAGATGCACCAGCAGTAAGAACCTTTACACTATAGTCCTTGTCTCCTATTACCCTTTAGTAAACTTTTTACATTTTCACAGGGGAGTAAACGTGTTTTTCACACCATCCCCCGAGCACGGGCTGCCCCGGGGCACCGGGATGCTCCAGCCGTGCATCCCCTGCGCACCGGGATGCAGCAGCCGTGCATCCCCTGAGCACCGGGACGTTCCAGCCGTGCATCCCCTGAGCACCGGGATGTTCCAGCCGTGCATCCCCTGAGCACCGGGATGTTCCAGCCGTGCATCCCCCGGCACCGAGATGCTGCAGTGCTTGCGTTCTCCTGCACCCCCAGCCCATGGTGTCCGGGGCATCGGGATGCTCTGCTCCTGCATCCTCCAGCCGCAGGATGTCAGGGCATTCTGCCCTCCCCAAACATGGGGTTCCCCAGCTCCCAAAGCCTCACAAACCACCCACCAGTTTGCAACCAATCAACTTTAACGAGTCTCTAATTAATCCACCCCGATAATTTGGTCCAAATCTGCACTAATTCGGGTAAACCCAGCTTTAATCCGACCGGATGAACACAACCCTTTGCTCCGTGGATTGTTTTATGGCTTGGTTTTTTGTTGGTTTGGGTTTGTTGTTTTTGGTGATGAGCTCTCGGTAAATTGAAGCAGGAAACAGATTGAAGGGCCACGGTCCAAAAGTGTTAATCACAGTTAAAAATGTAAAACCTGTCCCTGGAAAAGCCATGCTGCTCCATCAGTAAAAAGAAAAGGGGCCAAACTCCCCTCGTGCTGTTGTGAAAACTCAGGGATCCTTTTAGATGCTTCCTTACACAACTGAGGGGGGAACCAGAGCAGAGAGTTGGACTCTGCTAAATTCTCATTTCACTTCCTCTTACACTGGTTTTGTGTTCCCAGGGATCTCTCTGGCAATCCTGATGCAGCCTCCCATTGCAATCTACTCCTGTGTAAAGCAGGAGTAAAATAGCACCAATTTCAGCACATTACATGTCTGCAGGTGTTGTTTCCACTCTAATGAGACATAACTTTCAAGGAAATCTGCTCCTGGCTACCCATGGTAACTCCTGAATCACAGAGGATTATGCAAAAAACCTCAGGCTGCCATCCCTCACCTTCAAAAAGCTCTGAAAAGTCTTGATCAGGGGATATTTGATGGTGAAATTGTAGAATGAGTGATTTTAGTCAACTGAGAGCCAGTGCTGTTTCCTGCAGATGCAGAATCTGATGTGCCTTTTCTTGCTGACTTCCTAGATGTGTTGTTGCAACTTTAAAATTGCTTTAAAATGCTGATTTGTAACAATTCCATGAATAAAGTGTCAGGTGAGCCCAGCAGAGACTCTCAGTGCTGTGGGTTGTCACACGTGCTCGTATCTGGCTTGAAACTTGCTCTGAGCAGGTGATGGGCTTTGCACAGGAGGGAAAATGGGTCTAAACTGCACAAATTTGTGGCAGGAAGACAGTAAAATTAAGCATGTAAAATTAGGTAAAATAAAGTAAAATTAAAATAAAGGTAAAATTAAGCATGGTCTGTGTCCTCACTGTCAAAACCAACAGTCTTTAAACCTGCTCCATGTGACCTGGAAATAAGCCATAAAACTCCAAAATAAAGAACTACCTTGACTTTCTTTTGAAAGAATTAATTCAGTAATTAACTAGTCATTCCTGTGTGCAGGAAGCTAACAACAGACACTAACAGCATTCAGCTGGTAAGTTTTATTCATGAAACCTCTCCTACATGTTACACATAAAGCTGGGGATCTGAGGATGCTACTGGAAAATAAACTAAATATTTTTTCAGAGACAGTACCAAGTTTCAGAACACCATGTTTATAAAAGACTCCCTCCTTTATGCCATGTTAAAACTTGGTAAAAGTGATACAGGTAGGAATAGAACTGTTTCAGTCCTTCTATTGATATAGCTTTTATAGAAGCACTATGAAATTTGTTTGCTTTCAGTCTCTAGTGCTGTCTATAGAAGATGAACGGACTTGACTGAAAAAGAAAAGAGCACTGCACACGTCATCACTGTGCAGGGCACATCAGCCTGGCTCAGACCTCAGTTTCTTCTCCCTGTTTTGTTTTATCAGCCTGGATACCTGGAGAGGTTCTCCAGTGGTTCCCAGGGCCAGGGAGAAGAAAAACCAGAGGAGGAGCTGTGTTCATTCACACCTGCTCAGGTTTCCCAAGCGGCTGGGCTGTCCTTTATCACTCTGCTTTTCCCACCCAGTTGCAGTTTCCCAGTGAGAGGCTGAGAAATGCAAAATCCTGATTTCTGGTATTTGCTCAGTGATGGGATTTGCTCTTACATGCATTTTACAATATTCTGATTGAATATCAGAAAATTGGTTGATTTGTGGACGTAGATGGAGCAGCACCAACATAAACCCTGAGTGGTTTGGTGATAAAACTGCTCTGTGCATCTTCTGCTCTTTTATAGGGACATAGAGGGATCTCAGGAGTTCCTGGGCTGAACCTCCTGGAATTTGATGGCTATGAAACAGCTTTCAATGAGATTCCTGTCTCCAGCATGAGGGAAGTGCCTGGAGGTTGTGCCATGCTCTTAAAGCCTATTTTGTCTGTCTAAACAGAAAATCTGTTTTCTCATACATTCAGAAAACACCCAGGTATATCTCCCATCCATCCCTGGGATCTGCCCCTTTCTTTAATCCTTGAATCTCTCCCTTGCTTACCTCATTCAAGTGCCCAGAAGGTGCCATTTCTGGCTGGAAGCTGCTTCACCCTCATTTTGCAGCCTGTGGGATGTGTTTTCCTGTGCTTCAGCAGCTTTTGGAGCAGACACTGCACTCCCAGCAGCCTGCTCCTGGCAGGATTCATCATTAACAACCAAATTAAGTAACATCTTCTCTGCACAGCCTTGCTCTCACCTCCCTGACCCAGCAGCTCCTGAGGGAGAACAGCTTTGCTCCCACACTCAAGGACTTGTTGCCTACTCCTGAATTTACCATCGGAGTGCAGGAGCTGTTTCCTCTCCACCCTCCTGCCTGTTGTGGTCTCCAGGGCTCAGTTAATCTGCTTTAACTCAATCCTGCTGTCTTCTCTCTTTGGAAACTCCTGATTTTCTCCTGACATGGGGAGGATTTGGGGTTTATGTCCTCCCCAGACCTGGAATGCTTTTCCTTTTCCTCAGTGAGTGCTGAGGGTTAAAGCTTCCTAGTTGGCAGGAGAGGAGGTTGAAGCAGGAATTTAGGAGAGAAACCTTTCTAAAATGCTCTGAATTGCAACAGTCCCTCAGAAATGCCATTGCCAAGGAGCCAAAGAGTTGCTTGGGCACCTGAGGATGGATTTATCAGTTATCTGTGTGGGGAAAGAGAGATCTAACAGAGCACAGGAGTTGTAAGACCAAGATGGATGAGCTGAGCAGAGGATAAGGGCGGAAGAGGGATGTTCAAGGACACGGCAGGAAAGATGGTTCTGTCAGGAATAAGGATGGATTTGTGGCTGAAGCAGCAGGTGCTGGTGTGACCTTGCTGGGACACTGTGGTCCCTTCTGTCCAGGGATAATAAATTCAGCCCAGAGCTGAGGAAGGTGTTTTATGAGGTGAGCCTTGCAAAGTTTAGCAAAGTAAGGCTGGAAGAGGTCTGACTCCTGTCCACAAACACATGGGGAGGGAGGGATGGACCCAGGAGAGAGGAAAGTCGTTGAAATAAAGAACAGTTTTAGCACAAGGATAACGGGGAGCAACTACCCAGCAATGGCTGGGGTTGGAGATCAGGAGAGCCCAGTCCTTGGAGGGAGAAGCTCTTGAGATCAAGGAGCAAACCACCATTTCATCACAGAGCTGGTAATGTTCGTGCCTGGGGGAGAAGCCTGTGGCATCCTACCTCCTTTGGAAGTGCCTTTCAGGAGGAAATATGCCCATAAAATATAATTACCCTGATGGGGGAGCAGCATTATGTGCAGCACAGGCTGGGGAGGTTCAGCCACGGGTTGACCCCAATGATTTCCCCTGGTGGGACTGCAGAGATCCATCTCTGCCTGCAGGTCCCCATTGTCTCTATGGTGCCATCATGGATACAGTCTAAGAAATGTTCCCCATAGGTTTATTTCTTACCCTACAGTTATTTTCTTATCCCACTATTTTTTTTAAAGTTAAATTATGATGGTTACACTGATATCCTTAATTAAGGACTTTTCCCCTGCCTGCTAATATCCCAAATCTTGTGGCATTGTTTGAAATTATTCAACTCAAACCCAGCAATGGCAACAAAACAAGGAAGTAAAAATGTGGGGGAAAAGCCAGGGCAGGTGTCACCTTAATGAGCTGCAAGCCAGGGCCTGTCCCTGTGCCAGGGGAAGTCACCTGGAATGAATGTCACACCTGGCTGTAAACAGGGTGGCAGCAGTGGCTGTGCCCATGAACGTGGGGACACGTCCTGTGCTGGTTTAACCCGTGGTGGGGTGAACAGGCAGCCTCTGCAGCATCATTTTCTGGCTGCATCAGTGCATGGAAATCCCCAATATATAGACAATAATGATATAATGTGGAATGTTAGAATAATAAAATTTTGTATATGTGTATATATATGTATAGCTAAAATTTTATATATGTATTGTATATCATAATAATGTGGTATAATATAATGGTTATAAAATAAATACTAACTGTGAATATAAAATAATGGTTATAATATAAATAATACTGTGAATATAATATAATAAATAGAATAGAATAGAATAGAATAAATATAATATAATATACATAATAATATATAGAAAATAAACCAGACATCAGGGAGGGTTTTCACCCAGGAGAGCTGTCAGGTATCCAAGATTCCCCTGTAATGAGCCTGCACT